>JAWNOE010000254.1:3150000-3257046 GCA_035046095.1 Drosophila pseudotakahashii
AGCTGAGTAACGGGTATCTGATAGTCGGGGCACCCGACTATAGCGTTCTCTCTTGTTTTAAGAATGCATTACATACAATCTTTTTGCTTTTACATGTACCTATTAAGAAGAATTTACATATTTTTTACTTATGACTCTTTATAAGTTGATAAATGTGTGCTCAGCTTGTTTCATTACCATGTAAAAACTACGAAAAAAAATCTTTTCCCTCTTTTCAAATATTATTTTTGTAAATATAAAATTCTGTTTTTATATTAAGCGTGAATTTTAAACGCTTTGAATACATATATCCACAAATTTCGTTTCCTAAATAATAATATTATAATGAATGGGGGAACAGGTTTTATAAAGTACAAAGTGAAACAATTATGCCTTATCAACAATGACGAAATTTACATCTGATTTTATAAAGTATTAAAAAAACATGTACATCCGTAGATTACCATATAAACTGTTTAAACTGTTTCATTTAACCAATATATAAGTGATTTTATAAATGAAAACTGCACCGAAAAGTTAAGAGCCTGTGCGGACAATTTTTACAATTTATTTTGACTAACCCTGGGATCAGGGACCGTAAATAATCATTATTAATTGTTTTTTAAACAACAAAATCATGGTCAAAGAACAGCCCTAGAAAAAAACCAACTATACCAGCACATTTCTTATGCACCATGGTTTCAATATCCGGTTTAATTTTTATTTTTCCAATTTTTATTTAAAACTTGAAGGATAATCGTTATTTTTTGAGTTTTTTATAAAACTCAAAAAGTAATGATTATTTTTTGAGTTTTATTTCAGATCTAGAAATAATGATTATTTTTTGAGTTTTATTTTCCGCTTGACAAATAACGCTTACTTTTTGATTTTTATTTTCTGATTGAAAAATAAAACTTATTCCTTGAGTTTTAATTTTTGATTGAAAATAAAACTCGAACTCCGATTTCTTTGATCTCAAGACGGTTGGCTATAAAAGTGGTAAGGAAATATACTAAGTAGACCACGGCCAACACATTAAGGGCACTTTCAATTTTATACAATTACCAAAAACCGCCAAACACTATGGAAAAATACTCTCTCTAAAACTTGCATATATGTAATTATGTAATATGTAATTAATCCAAATCAGGACCAAGTTTAAGTTCGACTGAACAAGCGTGAATTTTAAAATGTAATTAAGAAATGCAAATTGGCTTGATTTAAGTTTTTGTATGAACAGTTTTTATTTTATACATTTAATTTTACAAAAAGCAATTTTTCTAAGGAGTCGCTCGAAAGGTTTGTTCTCATTTCCGTTAGTACTAATTTAAGTGCAGAAAAGGACCTTTCTACGCTTACTTCGTTGCTGGAACGCAGTGAACAACCATAGCCATTAGATACAAGTTTGGGTAAACGAATTTTTTTTCCTCCCAGTACACCATAATATCTGTACCTAAATCGATCGGTTTAGGGTTATAATTATCGATTTCACTGTAAGCTATTTTCAGGTCAGAATCCATTTCATCATCCGAGTTTTCATCGTTAGACTCAACTTCAATAGAATTAAGGAACTCGTTCAATAAGGTTTCGGAATTTGACGAACTCCTCGACGATGTTGATGGTTCCTCCCTCGGAACAACTTGATCATTACCCTATTTATTTGGTGGTTTCCGGCATTATTTTTAGAGCTGAAATAAAACTTAAAAAATAATCATTACTTTTTGAGTTTTATAAAAAACTCAAAAAATATAATCATTACGGTCCCTGCCTGGGATATCTGAATGTTTCAGAAATTTTAACAAATATTAAGGGGGTAGGGCCTTGCACTTAAACAAAAACACATTTTTTAAAATTATTTTTCTTTATAAAAAATCACGCCCCCTGGGAAGAGTTTTTTACATTCAAATATATTTTTAAGCAAAAATTCTAATTTTAAAGCAAAATAACGAATATTTTACTTTGAAAGATTGTTAAAAATTCTAAAGTTAAGAAATTTAAATTCCCAGGGTCGGTTTTTGTTTAAATCTTAAATGAAATGTATCTTTTTAAATGTTTCGAAAACCGGTTTGCAACGATATTTTAGCCGATATTATCGGCTATAAAAAAAAGTGGATGTTATTCATATGACACCTAATAGTATACAAAAGCTTTGAATTAAAAAAAACTTACGAGTTTTTAGAGATAAAATAGCCAATTTAGATAATTTTATAATACGAAACATTACGGCTGATTCCACTACGTATTGAAAGCTACATTTCTTGCTTACGTTTCTTTATTTGCCTAACGTAACCCAATTTCATTACGTAGCAGCTTGTGCAATATTTCAAAGGGGAGTGAATGAGAAAACTAGTGCATACCTAGTGGAATGTTTCTAAGCATCATCAACTATCTCGCTCTCTTGCGGCTCTCTTTGCACCCGATCACAAGTTGCTGCGCATCAAGAAGTTAACGGCGCTTTTTGCCATTCCGCTTTGTCCTCGTCAGCGGACAGATCTTAGTTTTTCTTCTGCCAAGCGCGACCGATTGATTTTTTCTTAGCGGGTACGAAACCAATTAAAATCGGGTAAAACAGTAAAATAAACAGTGAATTCATTTAGTTTGAGATTAACTCAAGTGTTTCTTGCTACTTTACTAACATTTTGCGTTCCGCGTTCTCGCATTTTTTTATTTTTTCTCGTGTTCCGCGAAATGAAAGTATGCACATCATATGTTTGTGTGTAAATGAAATGGAAAAAGGTTTACAACTATTTCCTTAAAGCCTCTGAAGGTTTTTCAGCATGCGTTCAATAAATTAATTCGAAAATCGGTTGTTCGTAAATGTACAGTTCTGCCGTCGATTTTGCCTGTCGCGGCGTGTCGGCTATTTGTATGTGTATATGTACATGTGGGGTTAGTCCTCCTTACACTTTTGGAACCTAGTATTTTGCATTTAAGGAAATTGGCCAAATACTGACCAAAAAGTAAAAGCCAAAACAAAAATGTGCAACAAAAATTTCTTGCGAAATCCGTTCAGTTTGTAAAAGAACGGACATGTTCATAAATATTTCACCATTGAGATTCCCCAGAAAATATGCACACATATTCGCAAGTATATTCCGCGCTTTATTTGCCGTTATATTTGTGTGCTCTCAGAGCGCATCAAACGGTAAAGTCTTTTTTCGGCGCCAGCTTTCATAAATATCAAATAAAAACACCTCTTAACGAGGTAAAAAACTAGTGACGATCGCACCTTCATCATACAAAAGTTTTGATATCAACATTTGTGACGAAAAATTATTAAACTCGTCATTAAATACACTTTCTAACATTTTCACGTTATGGCCTTCCGAATTTTAGCTATTTATAGCTGTTTTCCCGCTGAACTAGTTTTATTGTTAAAAATTCTAAAGTTAAAAAATTTAAAGTTCCAGGGGCGGTTTATGTTTAATTCTTAAATGAAATGTAAAAGCAAAATAGAAATCCGATCATATAAAAATAAGTGGATGTTATTCGTATGACACCTAATAGTATACAAAAGCTTTGAATTAAAAAAAACTTACGAGTTTTTAGAGATAAAATAGCCAATTTAGATAATTTTATAATACGAAACATTACGGCTGATTCCACTACGTATTGAAAGCTACATTTCTTGCTTACGTTTCTTTATTTGCCTAACGTAACCCAATTTCATTACGTAGCAGCTTGTGCAATATTTCAAAGGGGAGTGAATGAGAAAACTAGTGCATACCTAGTGGAATGTTTCTAAGCATCATCAACTATCTCGCTCTCTTGCGGCTCTCTTTGCACCCGATCACAAGTTGCTGCGCATCAAGAAGTTAACGGCGCTTTTTGCCATTCCGCTTTGTCCTCGTCAGCGGACAGATCTTAGTTTTTCTTCTGCCAAGCGCGACCGATTGATTTTTTCTTAGCGGGTACGAAACCAATTAAAATCGGGTAAAACAGTAAAATAAACAGTGAATTCATTTAATTTGAGATTAACTCAAGTGTTTCTTGCTACTTTACTAACATTTTGCGTTCCGCGTTCTCGCATTTTTTTATTTTTTCTCGTGTTCCGCGAAATGAAAGTATGCACATCATATGTTTGTGTGTAAATGAAATGGAAAAAGGTTTACCACTATTTCCTTAAAGCCTCTGAAGGTTTTTCAGCATGCGTTCAATAAATTAAATCGAAAATCGGTTGTTCGTAAATGTACAGTTCTGCCGTCGATTTTGCCTGTCGCGGCGTGTCGGCTATTTGTATGTGTATATGTACATGTGGGGTAAGTCCTCCTTACACTTTTGGAACCTAGTATTTTGCATTTAAGGAAATTGGCCAAATAATGACCAAAAAGTAAAAGCCAAAACAAAAATGTGCAACAAAAATTTCTTGCGAAATCCGTTCAGTTTGTAAAAGAACGGACATGTTCATAAATATTTCACCATTGAGATTCCCCAGAAAATATGCACACATATTCGCAAGTATATTCCGCGCTTTATTTGCCGTTATATTTGTGTGCTCTCAGAGCGCATCAAACGGTAAAGTCTTTTTTCGGCGCCAGCTTTCATAAATATCAAATAAAAACACCTCTTAACGAGGTAAAAAACTAGTGACGATCGCACCTTCATCATACAAAAGTTTTGATATCAACATTTGTGACGAAAAATTATTAAACTCGTCATTAAATACACTTTCTAACATTTTCACGTTATGGCCTTCCGAATTTTAGCTATTTATAGCTGTTTTCCCGCTGAACTAGTTTTAGTGTTAAAAATTCTAAAGTTAAAAAATTTAAAGTTCCAGGGGCGGTCTTTGTTTAATTCTTAAATGAAATGTAAAAGCAAAATAGAAATCCGATCATATAAAAATAAGGTTTACAACTATTTACTATTTGTTCGTAAATGTACAGTTCTGCCATCGATTTTGCCTGTCGCGGCGTGTCGGCTATTTGTATGTGTATATGTACATGTGGGGTAAGTCCTCCTTACACTTTTGGAACCTAGTATTTTGCATTTAAGGAAATTGGCCAAATAATGACCAAAAAGTAAAAGCCAAAACAAAAATGTGCAACAAAAATTTCTTGCGAAATCCGTTCAGTTTGTAAAAGAACGGACATGTTCATAAATATTTCACCATTAAGATTCCCCAGAAAATATGCACACATATTCGCAAGTATATTCCGCGCTTTATTTGCCGTTATATTTGTGTGCTCTCAGAGCGCATCAAACGGTAAAGTCTGTTTTCGGCGCCAGCTTTCATAAATATCAAATAAAAACACCTCTTAACGAGGTAAAAAACTAGTGACGATCCCACCTTCATCATACAAAAGTTTTGATATCAACATTTGTGACGAAAAATTATTAAACTCGTCATTAAATACACTTTCTAACATTTTAACTCTTAACATTTAAACATTTTTAATTATCAAATTTTAGCATATTAGCATATGAGTTATTATTGGTGGTGTATTTAATTCACATAATTTAACTATTGTATACCCCATGGCCTTTTGAACTTCATATGACATAAGGTGATCACAAAACTCACTATCTAGTTACAGGCATAGAAACCATTTTCTTCGCATTCCTTCATCTGGAAAAAAAATAATTATTGGGATATGAAATATTTATTTTTAGATAGCGGGTACGAAACCAATTAAAATCGGGTAAAACAGTAAAATAAACAGTGAATTCATTTAATTTGAGATTAACTCAAGTGTTTCTTGCTACTTTACTAACATTTTGCGTTCCGCGTTCTCGCATTTTTTTATTTTTTCTCGTGTTCCGCGAAATGAAAGTATGCACATCATATGTTTGTGTGTAAATGAAATGGAAAAAGGTTTACCACTATTTCCTTAAAGCCTCTGAAGGTTTTTCAGCATGCGTTCAATAAATTAAATCGAAAATCGGTTGTTCGTAAATGTACAGTTCTGCCGTCGATTTTGCCTGTCGCGGCGTGTCGGCTATTTGTATGTGTATATGTACATGTGGGGTTAGTCCTCCTTACACTTTTGGAACCTAGTATTTTGCATTTAAGGAAATTGTCCAAATACTGACCAAAAGTAAAAGCCAAAACAAAAATGTGCAACAAAAATTTCTTGCGAAATCCGTTCAGTTTGTAAAAAAACGGACATGTTCATAAATATTTCACCATTGAGATTCCCCAGAAAATATGCACACATATTCGCAAGTATATTCCGCGCTTTATTTGCCGTTATATTTGTGTGCTCTCAGAGCGCATCAAACGGTAAAGTCTGTTTTCGGCGCCAGCTTTCATAAATATCAAATAAAAACACCTCTTAACGAGGTAAAAAACTAGTGACGATCGCACCTTCATCATACAAAAGTTTTGATATCAACATTTGTGACGAAAAATTATTAAACTCGTCATTAAATACACTTTCTAACATTTTCACGTTATGGCCTTCCGAATTTTAGCTATTTATAGCTGTTTTCCCGCTGAACTAGTTTTAGTGTTAAAAATTCTAAAGTTAAAAAATTTAAAGTTCCAGGGGCGGTCTTTGTTTAATTCTTAAATGAAATGTAAAAGCAAAATAGAAATCCGATCATATAAAAATAAGGTTTACAACTATTTACTATTTGTTCGTAAATGTACAGTTCTGCCATCGATTTTGCCTGTCGCGGCGTGTCGGCTATTTGTATGTGTATATGTACATGTGGGGTAAGTCCTCCTTACACTTTTGGAACCTAGTATTTTGCATTTAAGGAAATTGGCCAAACTGACCAAAAAGTAAAAGCCAAAACAAAAATGTGCAACAAAAATTTCTTGCGAAATCCGTTCAGTTTGTAAAAGAACGGACATGTTCATAAATATTTCACCATTGAGATTCCCCAGAAAATATGCACACATATTCGCAAGTATATTCCGCGCTTTATTTGCCGTTATATTTGTGTGCTCTCAGAGCGCATCAAACGGTAAAGTCTGTTTTCGGCGCCAGCTTTCATAAATATAAAATAAAAACACCTCTTAACGAGGTAAAAAACTAGTGACGATCCCACCTTCATCATACAAAAGTTTTGATATCAACATTTGTGACGAAAAATTATTAAACTCGTCATTAAATACACTTTCTAACATTTTCACGTTATGGCCTTCCGAATTTTAGCTATTTATAGCTGTTTTCCCGCTGAACTAGTTTTATTGTTAAAAATTCTAAAGTTAAAAAATTTAAAGTTCCAGGGGCGGTTTATGTTTAATTCTTAAATGAAATGTAAAAGCAAAATAGAAATCCGATCATATAAAAATAAGGTTTACAACTATTTACTATTTGTTCGTAAATTTACAGTTCTGCCATCGATTTTGCCTGTCGCGGCGTGTCGGCTATTTGTATGTGTATATGTACATGTGGGGTAAGTCCTCCTTATACTTTTGGAACCTAGTATTTTGCATTTAAGGAAATTGGCCAAATAATGACCAAAAAGTAAAAGCCAAAACAAAAATGTGCAACAAAAATTTCTTGCGAAATCCGTTCAGTTTGTAAAAGAACGGACATGTTCATAAATATTTCACCATTGAGATTCCCCAATAAATATGCACACTTATTCGCAAGTATATTCCGCGCTTTATTTGCCGTTATATTTGTGTGCTCTCAGAGCGCATCAAACGGTAAAGTCTTTTCGGCGCCAGCTTTCATAAATATCAAATAAAAACACCTCTTAACGAGGTAAAAAACTAGTGACGATCGCACCTTCATCATACAAAAGTTTTGATATCAACATTTGTGACGAAAAATTATTAAACTCGTCATTAAATACACTTTCTAACATTTTCACGTTATGGCCTTCCGAATTTTAGCTATTTATAGCTGTTTTCCCGCTGAACTAGTTTTATTGTTAAAAATTCTAAAGTTAAAAAATTTAAAGTTCCAGGGGCGGTTTATGTTTAATTCTTAAATGAAATGTAAAAGCAAAATAGAAATCCGATCATATAAAAATAAGGTTTACAACTATTTACTATATGTTCGTAAATTTACAGTTCTGCCATCGA
Source organism: Drosophila pseudotakahashii (assembly GCA_035046095.1). Classification (NCBI taxonomy): domain Eukaryota; kingdom Metazoa; phylum Arthropoda; class Insecta; order Diptera; family Drosophilidae; genus Drosophila; species Drosophila pseudotakahashii. The sequence continues at coordinate 3,157,964 of JAWNOE010000254.1, forward strand.
TTTTGCCTGTCGCGGCGTGTCGGCTATTTGTATGTGTATATGTACATGTGGGGTAAGTCCTCCTTACACTTTTGGAACCTAGTATTTTGCATTTAAGGAAATTGGCCAAATAATGACCAACAAGTAAAAGCCAAAACAAAAATGTGCAACAAAAATTTCTTGCGAAATCCGTTCAGTTTGTAAAAGAACGGACATGTTCATAAATATTTCACCATTGAGATTCCCCAATAAATATGCACACTTATTCGCAAGTATATTCCGCGCTTTATTTGCCGTTATATTTGTGTGCTCTCAGAGCGCATCAAACGGTAAAGTCTTTTCGGCGCCAGCTTTCATAAATATCAAATAAAAACACCTCTTAACGAGGTAAAAAACTAGTGACGATCGCACCTTCATCATACAAAAGTTTTGATATCAACATTTGTGACGAAAAATTATTAAACTCGTCATTAAATACACTTTCTAACATTTTCACGTTATGGCCTTCCGAATTTTAGCTATTTATAGCTGTTTTCCCGCTGAACTAGTTTTAGTGTTAAAAATTCTAAAGTTAAAAAATTTAAAGTTCCAGGGGCGGTTTATGTTTAATTCTTAAATGAAATGTAAAAGCAAAATAGAAATCCGATCATATAAAAATAAGGTTTACAACTATTTACTATATGTTCGTAAATTTACAGTTCTGCCATCGATTTTGCCTGTCGCGGCGTGTCGGCTATTTGTATGTGTATATGTACATGTGGGGTAAGTCCTCCTTACACTTTTGGAACCTAGTATTTTGCATTTAAGGAAATTGGCCAAATAATGACCAACAAGTAAAAGCCAAAACAAAAATGTGCAACAAAAATTTCTTGCGAAATCCGTTCAGTTTGTAAAAGAACGGACATGTTCATAAATATTTCACCATTGAGATTCCCCAATAAATATGCACACTTATTCGCAAGTATATTCCGCGCTTTATTTGCCGTTATATTTGTGTGCTCTCAGAGCGCATCAAACGGTAAAGTCTGTTTTCGGCGCCAGCTTTCATAAATATCAAATAAAAACACCTCTTAACGAGGTAAAAAACTAGTGACGATCCCACCTTCATCATACAAAAGTTTTGATATCAACATTTGTGACGAAAAATTATTAAACTCGTCATTAAATACACTTTCTAACATTTTCACGTTATGGCCTTCCGAATTTTAGCTATTTATAGCTGTTTTCCCGCTGAACTAGTTTTATTGTTAAAAATTCTAAAGTTAAAAAATTTAAAGTTCCAGGGGCGGTTTATGTTTAATTCTTAAATGAAATGTAAAAGCAAAATAGAAATCCGATCATATAAAAATAAGGTTTACAACTATTTACTATTTGTTCGTAAATGTACAGTTCTGCCATCGATTTTGCCTGTCGCGGCGTGTCGGCATTTGTATGTGTATATGTACATGTGGGGTAAGTCCTCCTTACACTTTTGGAACCTAGTATTTTGCATTTAAGGAAATTGGCCAAATAATGACCAAAAAGTAAAAGCCAAAACAAAAATGTGCAACAAAAATTTCTTGCGAAATCCGTTCAGTTTGTAAAAGAACGGACATGTTCATAAATATTTCACCATTAAGATTCCCCAGAAAATATGCACACATATTCGCAAGTATATTCCGCGCTTTATTTGCCGTTATATTTGTGTGCTCTCAGAGCGCATCAAACGGTAAAGTCTGTTTTCGGCGCCAGCTTTCATAAATATCAAATAAAAACACCTCTTAACGAGGTAAAAAACTAGTGAATATCGCACCTTCATCATACAAAAGTTTTGATATCAACATTTGTGACGAAAAATTATTAAACTCGTCATTAAATACACTTTCTAACATTTTCACGTTATGGCCTTCCGAATTTTAGCTATTTATAGCTGTTTTCCCGCTGAACTAGTTTTATTGTTAAAAATTCTAAAGTTAAAAAATTTAAAGTTCCAGGGGCGGTTTATGTTTAATTCTTAAATGAAATGTAAAAGCAAAATAGAAATCCGATCATATAAAAATAAGGTTTACAACTATTTACTATTTGTTCGTAAATTTACAGTTCTGCCATCGATTTTGCCTGTCGCGGCGTGTCGGCTATTTGTATGTGTATATGTACATGTGGGGTAAGTCCTCCTTACACTTTTGGAACCTAGTATTTTGCATTTAAGGAAATTGGCCAAATAATGACCAAAAAGTAAAAGCCAAAACAAAAATGTGCAACAAAAATTTCTTGCGAAATCCGTTCAGTTTGTAAAAGAACGGACATGTTCATAAATATTTCACCATTGAGATTCCCCAATAAATATGCACACTTATTCGCAAGTATATTCCGCGCTTTATTTGCCGTTATATTTGTGTGCTCTCAGAGCGCATCAAACGGTAAAGTCTTTTCGGCGCCAGCTTTCATAAATATCAAATAAAAACACCTCTTAACGAGGTAAAAAACTAGTGACGATCGCACCTTCATCATACAAAAGTTTTGATATCAACATTTGTGACGAAAAATTATTAAACTCGTCATTAAATACACTTTCTAACATTTTCACGTTATGGCCTTCCGAATTTTAGCTATTTATAGCTGTTTTCCCGCTGAACTAGTTTTATTGTTAAAAATTCTAAAGTTAAAAAATTTAAAGTTCCAGGGGCGGTTTATGTTTAATTCTTAAATGAAATGTAAAAGCAAAATAGAAATCCGATCATATAAAAATAAGTGGATGTTATTCGTATGACACCTAATAGTATACAAAAGCTTTGAATTAAAAAAAACTTACGAGTTTTTAGAGATAAAATAGCCAATTTAGATAATTTTATAATACGAAACATTACAGCTGATTCCACTACGTATTGAAAGCTACATTTCTTGCTTACGTTTCTTTATTTGCCTAACGTAACCCAATTTCATTACGTAGCAGCTTGTGCAATATTTCAAAGGGGAGTGAATGAGAAAACTAGTGCATACCTAGTGGAATGTTTCTAAGCATCATCAACTATCTCGCTCTATTGCGGCTCTCTTTGCACCCGATCACAAGTTGCTGCGCATCAAGAAGTTAACGGCGCTTTTTGCCATTCCGCTTTGTCCTCGTCAGCGGACAGATCTTAGTTTTTCTTCTGCCAAGCGCGACCGATTGATTTTTTCTTAGCGGGTACGAAACCAATTAAAATCGGGTAAAACAGTAAAATAAACAGTGAATTCATTTAGTTTGAGATTAACTCAAGTGTTTCTTGCTACTTTACTAACATTTTGCGTTCCGCGTTCTCGCATTTTTTTATTTTTTCTCGTGTTCCGCGAAATGAAAGTATGCACATCATATGTTTGTGTGTAAATGAAATGGAAAAAGGTTTACAACTATTTCCTTAAAGCCTCTGAAGGTTTTTCAGCATGCGTTCAATAAATTAATTCGAAAATCGGTTGTTCGTAAATGTACAGTTCTGCCGTCGATTTTGCCTGTCGCGGCGTGTCGGCTATTTGTATGTGTATATGTACATGTGGGGTAAGTCCTCCTTACACTTTTGGAACCTAGTATTTTGCATTTAAGGAAATTGGCCAAACTGACCAAAAAGTAAAAGCCAAAACAAAAATGTGCAACAAAAATTTCTTGCGAAATCCGTTCAGTTTGTAAAAGAACGGACATGTTCATAAATATTTCACCATTGAGATTCCCCAGAAAATATGCACACATATTCGCAAGTATATTCCGCGCTTTATTTGCCGTTATATTTGTGTGCTCTCAGAGCGCATCAAACGGTAAAGTCTGTTTTCGGCGCCAGCTTTCATAAATATCAAATAAAAACACCTCTTAACGAGGTAAAAAACTAGTGACGATCCCACCTTCATCATACAAAAGTTTTGATATCAACATTTGTGACGAAAAATTATTAAACTCGTCATTAAATACACTTTCTAACATTTTCACGTTATGGCCTTCCGAATTTTAGCTATTTATAGCTGTTTTCCCGCTGAACTAGTTTTATTGTTAAAAATTCTAAAGTTAAAAAATTTAAAGTTCCAGGGGCGGTTTATGTTTAATTCTTAAATGAAATGTAAAAGCAAAATAGAAATCCGATCATATAAAAATAAGGTTTACAACTATTTACTATTTGTTCGTAAATTTACAGTTCTGCCATCGATTTTGCCTGTCGCGGCGTGTCGGCTATTTGTATGTGTATATGTACATGTGGGGTAAGTCCTCCTTACACTTTTGGAACCTAGTATTTTGCATTTAAGGAAATTGGCCAAATAATGACCAAAAAGTAAAAGCCAAAACAAAAATGTGCAACAAAAATTTCTTGCGAAATCCGTTCAGTTTGTAAAAGAACGGACATGTTCATAAATATTTCACCATTGAGATTCCCCAATAAATATGCACACTTATTCGCAAGTATATTCCGCGCTTTATTTGCCGTTATATTTGTGTGCTCTCAGAGCGCATCAAACGGTAAAGTCTTTTCGGCGCCAGCTTTCATAAATATCAAATAAAAACACCTCTTAACGAGGTAAAAAACTAGTGACGATCGCACCTTCATCATACAAAAGTTTTGATATCAACATTTGTGACGAAAAATTATTAAACTCGTCATTAAATACACTTTCTAACATTTTCACGTTATGGCCTTCCGAATTTTAGCTATTTATAGCTGTTTTCCCGCTGAACTAGTTTTATTGTTAAAAATTCTAAAGTTAAAAAATTTAAAGTTCCAGGGGCGGTTTATGTTTAATTCTTAAATGAAATGTAAAAGCAAAATAGAAATCCGATCATATAAAAATAAGTGGATGTTATTCGTATGGCACCTAATAGTATACAAAAGCTTTGAATTAAAAAAAACTTACGAGTTTTTAGAGATAAAATAGCCAATTTAGATAATTTTATAATACGAAACATTACAGCTGATTCCACTACGTATTGAAAGCTACATTTCTTGCTTACGTTTCTTTATTTGCCTAACGTAACCCAATTTCATTACGTAGCAGCTTGTGCAATATTTCAAAGGGGAGTGAATGAGAAAACTAGTGCATACCTAGTGGAATGTTTCTAAGCATCATCAACTATCTCGCTCTATTGCGGCTCTCTTTGCACCCGATCACAAGTTGCTGCGCATCAAGAAGTTAACGGCGCTTTTTTCCATTCCGCTTTGTCCTCGTCAGCGGACAGATCTTAGTTTTTCTTCTGCCAAGCGCGACCGATTGATTTTTTCTTAGCGGGTACGAAACCAATTAAAATCGGGTAAAACAGTAAAATAAACAGTGAATTCATTTAATTTGAGATTAACTCAAGTGTTTCTTGCTACTTTACTAACATTTTGCGTTCCGCGTTCTCGCATTTTTTTATTTTTTCTCGTGTTCCGCGAAATGAAAGTATGCACATCATATGTTTGTGTGTAAATGAAATGGAAAAAGGTTTACCACTATTTCCTTAAAGCCTCTGAAGGTTTTTCAGCATGCGTTCAATAAATTAAATCGAAAATCGGTTGTTCGTAAATGTACAGTTCTGCCGTCGATTTTGCCTGTCGCGGCGTGTCGGCTATTTGTATGTGTATATGTACATGTGGGGTAAGTCCTCCTTACACTTTTGGAACCTAGTATTTTGCATTTAAGGAAATTGGCCAAATAATGACCAAAAAGTAAAAGCCAAAACAAAAATGTGCAACAAAAATTTCTTGCGAAATCCGTTCAGTTTGTAAAAGAACGGACATGTTCATAAATATTTCACCATTGAGATTCCCCAGAAAATATGCACACATATTCGCAAGTATATTCCGCGCTTTATTTGCCGTTATATTTGTGTGCTCTCAGAGCGCATCAAACGGTAAAGTCTTTTTTCGGCGCCAGCTTTCATAAATATCAAATAAAAACACCTCTTAACGAGGTAAAAAACTAGTGACGATCGCACCTTCATCATACAAAAGTTTTGATATCAACATTTGTGACGAAAAATTATTAAACTCGTCATTAAATACACTTTCTAACATTTTCACGTTATGGCCTTCCGAATTTTAGCTATTTATAGCTGTTTTCCCGCTGAACTAGTTTTAGTGTTAAAAATTCTAAAGTTAAAAAATTTAAAGTTCCAGGGGCGGTCTTTGTTTAATTCTTAAATGAAATGTAAAAGCAAAATAGAAATCCGATCATATAAAAATAAGGTTTACAACTATTTACTATTTGTTCGTAAATGTACAGTTCTGCCATCGATTTTGCCTGTCGCGGCGTGTCGGCTATTTGTATGTGTATATGTACATGTGGGGTAAGTCCTCCTTACACTTTTGGAACCTAGTATTTTGCATTTAAGGAAATTGGCCAAATAATGACCAAAAAGTAAAAGCCAAAACAAAAATGTGCAACAAAAATTTCTTGCGAAATCCGTTCAGTTTGTAAAAGAACGGACATGTTCATAAATATTTCACCATTGAGATTCCCCAGAAAATATGCACACATATTCGCAAGTATATTCCGCGCTTTATTTGCCGTTATATTTGTGTGCTCTCAGAGCGCATCAAACGGTAAAGTCTTTTTTCGGCGCCAGCTTTCATAAATATCAAATAAAAACACCTCTTAACGAGGTAAAAAACTAGTGACGATCGCACCTTCATCATACAAAAGTTTTGATATCAACATTTGTGACGAAAAATTATTAAACTCGTCATTAAATACACTTTCTAACATTTTCACGTTATGGCCTTCCGAATTTTAGCTATTTATAGCTGTTTTCCCGCTGAACTAGTTTTATTGTTAAAAATTCTAAAGTTAAAAAATTTAAACTTCCAGGGGCGGTTTATGTTTAATTCTTAAATGAAATGTAAAAGCAAAATAGAAATCCGATCATATAAAAATAAGTGGATGTTATTCGTATGACACCTAATAGTATACAAAAGCTTTGAATTAAAAAAAACTTACGAGTTTTTAGAGATAAAATAGCCAATTTAGATAATTTTATAATACGAAACATTACAGCTGATTCCACTACGTATTGAAAGCTACATTTCTTGCTTACGTTTCTTTATTTGCCTAACGTAACCCAATTTCATTACGTAGCAGCTTGTGCAATATTTCAAAGGGGAGTGAATGAGAAAACTAGTGCATACCTAGTGGAATGTTTCTAAGCATCATCAACTATCTCGCTCTATTGCGGCTCTCTTTGCACCCGATCACAAGTTGCTGCGCATCAAGAAGTTAACGGCGCTTTTTTCCATTCCGCTTTGTCCTCGTCAGCGGACAGATCTTAGTTTTTCTTCTGCCAAGCGCGACCGATTGATTTTTTCTTAGCGGGTACGAAACCAATTAAAATCGGGTAAAACAGTAAAATAAACAGTGAATTCATTTAGTTTGAGATTAACTCAAGTGTTTCTTGCTACTTTACTAACATTTTGCGTTCCGCGTTCTCGCATTTTTTTATTTTTTCTCGTGTTCCGCGAAATGAAAGTATGCACATCATATGTTTGTGTGTAAATGAAATGGAAAAAGGTTTACAACTATTTCCTTAAAGCCTCTGAAGGTTTTTCAGCATGCGTTCAATAAATTAATTCGAAAATCGGTTGTTCGTAAATGTACAGTTCTGCCGTCGATTTTGCCTGTCGCGGCGTGTCGGCTATTTGTATGTGTATATGTACATGTGGGGTTAGTCCTCCTTACACTTTTGGAACCTAGTATTTTGCATTTAAGGAAATTGGCCAAATAATGACCAAAAAGTAAAAGCCAAAACAAAAATGTGCAACAAAAATTTCTTGCGAAATCCGTTCAGTTTGTAAAAGAACGGACATGTTCATAAATATTTCACCATTGAGATTCCCCAGAAAATATGCACACATATTCGCAAGTATATTCCGCGCTTTATTTGCCGTTATATTTGTGTGCTCTCAGAGCGCATCAAACGGTAAAGTCTTTTTTCGGCGCCAGCTTTCATAAATATCAAATAAAAACACCTCTTAACGAGGTAAAAAACTAGTGACGATCGCACCTTCATCATACAAAAGTTTTGATATCAACATTTGTGACGAAAAATTATTAAACTCGTCATTAAATACACTTTCTAACATTTTCACGTTATGGCCTTCCGAATTTTAGCTATTTATAGCTGTTTTCCCGCTGAACTAGTTTTAGTGTTAAAAATTCTAAAGTTAAAAAATTTAAAGTTCCAGGGGCGGTCTTTGTTTAATTCTTAAATGAAATGTAAAAGCAAAATAGAAATCCGATCATATAAAAATAAGGTTTACAACTATTTACTATTTGTTCGTAAATGTACAGTTCTGCCATCGATTTTGCCTGTCGCGGCGTGTCGGCTATTTGTATGTGTATATGTACATGTGGGGTAAGTCCTCCTTACACTTTTGGAACCTAGTATTTTGCATTTAAGGAAATTGGCCAAATAATGACCAAAAAGTAAAAGCCAAAACAAAAATGTGCAACAAAAATTTCTTGCGAAATCCGTTCAGTTTGTAAAAGAACGGACATGTTCATAAATATTTCACCATTGAGATTCCCCAGAAAATATGCACACATATTCGCAAGTATATTCCGCGCTTTATTTGCCGTTATATTTGTGTGCTCTCAGAGCGCATCAAACGGTAAAGTCTTTTTTCGGCGCCAGCTTTCATAAATATCAAATAAAAACACCTCTTAACGAGGTAAAAAACTAGTGACGATCGCACCTTCATCATACAAAAGTTTTGATATCAACATTTGTGACGAAAAATTATTAAACTCGTCATTAAATACACTTTCTAACATTTTCACGTTATGGCCTTCCGAATTTTAGCTATTTATAGCTGTTTTCCCGCTGAACTAGTTTTATTGTTAAAAATTCTAAAGTTAAAAAATTTAAAGTTCCAGGGGCGGTTTATGTTTAATTCTTAAATGAAATGTAAAAGCAAAATAGAAATCCGATCATATAAAAATAAGTGGATGTTATTCGTATGACACCTAATAGTATACAAAAGCTTTGAATTAAAAAAAACTTACGAGTTTTTAGAGATAAAATAGCCAATTTAGATAATTTTATAATACGAAACATTACAGCTGATTCCACTACGTATTGAAAGCTACATTTCTTGCTTACGTTTCTTTATTTGCCTAACGTAACCCAATTTCATTACGTAGCAGCTTGTGCAATATTTCAAAGGGGAGTGAATGAGAAAACTAGTGCATACCTAGTGGAATGTTTCTAAGCATCATCAACTATCTCGCTCTATTGCGGCTCTCTTTGCACCCGATCACAAGTTGCTGCGCATCAAGAAGTTAACGGCGCTTTTTGCCATTCCGCTTTGTCCTCGTCAGCGGACAGATCTTAGTTTTTCTTCTGCCAAGCGCGACCGATTGATTTTTTCTTAACGGGTACGAAACCAATTAAAATCGGGTAAAACAGTAAAATAAACAGTGAATTCATTTAATTTGAGATTAACTCAAGTGTTTCTTGCTACTTTACTAACATTTTGCGTTCCGCGTTCTCGCATTTTTTTATTTTTTCTCGTGTTCCGCGAAATGAAAGTATGCACATCATATGTTTGTGTGTAAATGAAATGGAAAAAGGTTTACCACTATTTCCTTAAAGCCTCTGAAGGTTTTTCAGCATGCGTTCAATAAATTAAATCGAAAATCGGTTGTTCGTAAATGTACAGTTCTGCCGTCGATTTTGCCTGTCGCGGCGTGTCGTCTATTTGTATGTGTATATGTACATGTGGGGTAAGTCCTCCTTACACTTTTGGAACCTAGTATTTTGCATTTAAGGAAATTGTCCAAATACTGACCAAAAGTAAAAGACAAAACAAAAATGTGCAACAAAAATTTCTTGCGAAATCCGTTCAGTTTGTAAAAGAACGGACATGTTCATAAATATTTCACCATTGAGATTCCCCAGAAAATATGCACACATATTCGCAAGTATATTCCGCGCTTTATTTGCCGTTATATTTGTGTGCTCTCAGAGCGCATCAAACGGTAAAGTCTGTTTTCGGCGCCAGCTTTCGAGAGGTTAAAGACGCAAACGTTCACCACGCATGTAAATACAAACGGCGCTTTTTGTTTTTTAGTTGTAATTTACTCTTCTCATTGCCGCTGCCGGTTCTCTCCCTTTCTACTTCTCTCTGCGATCCGTACAGTGGAGCGCGTAGATGTATAACAATATTCCAAGTACTAAAATTATGTTCCCTTTATATTTTAGTACAGTAGTAAGGCCCTCTGGTACTCCATTTTGAACAAATAATACAAATTAAAATAAAAAAATTGTTTTTTAAGAAGAAGATTTAGAAAAATAAATACAAATGAAACTAAGTCAATCAGAATAAAACAGTCGGAGATCACATCGTCCAAACAGAGGGAATTTTTTTAAAATTTCTTGTTTTTCGGCAAACTTTAAGAAGTTAGCCAACATCATTTTTGTTCCCCCTAATTCAGTTCAAGTGATCTCTTACATACTAAATATTTTATGCCAAAAGTTAGAGGAATACTTAATATTAATAATTACTAAATATTATATGCAAAAAAATTACAGGAATATCAAGAATGTTACGGTTAAAAATCGAACCCCTTTCGTTTTGTAAGAGAACTGCCATGTGCATACACCGAGAAAAAAAACCGTTCTCATCGATGTTGATTTTGGTATTTTTGATCACAATACCTAGCCGAGATCGAAAATATTAAAATCAACATCGATGTCATCACGGTTTTGAGAATGGTTTTTTAGTATGTGTGCTATCGATATCGAGATGATGTCTTCTCGGTTTCAACATCGAATCGATGTCGATTTCAAGATGAAATCGTACTCACTCGCTGCCATAATCCATTCTCAAATAAAAATTTGACTTTTTTTTTTTAGCAATATATATTTTAGCCTAACGGCTTTCATATCATTATTAAGTTGATATACATGAAGGGGTGGTGTTACAAATTCGGATGACTTATAAATGTAGTTCCCTGATGAATTTTTTACAATGTATGATCCTAAATGACAACTTCTATTTTTTCGCAAAAAACATAAACTTCTGTTAAATCCATTTCGGGTATAAAAAATTGGTTAATTTTAAAAAGCTTAAAACTATTCTTATTTAAACCTAAATAATAATTAATTTTATAGGTAGTACCCTTATATTCCAGTTGGTTAAATTTGGCACTTAATGGCTAAAGTATATGGAGGATTAATTCTAGAGTTGATATTATGAAAATAAATCTTTGAATCCTTGTGTTTGGCCTCAAACCTCATACACCACAAATATTTTAGAGATCCATATTTTTCTATGGCAGTTGCATAATGGACCATAAAATGGTGTTTAGGCTTTAATTTGCCGAATAATTTGACGTATATAGTGTGATGTTTTTCACCAAGTTTCGTAGGATATCTAATTCGCCTTTCTTATAATTTGACTTAAATAAAAATTCTATTATATCGAGTAAAGTTAATAACAGTTCCCATTCTTCATTACCGTGTGGAACTCTATCACCAATCATCAAGGGCAAGAAGTGTGTAAGGCATTCTGATTCGCTTGCTGACGTTTTAAGATTACACGTTTTTAGTCGATTCATTTCTATTTTTACGAAAGAATTACCAACTTCGGTTTCTCCGTATGGGAGAAGCGATTTTCTGCTATTTATTTCCTTTAAAGTAATTATTCCTTTATCAATTAAAGAAATAAGAATGTGACAAATGTCATATTTACATACACCTTCAAAGATATCGTGCATTATATCGAAACAGATGTTATTTATAACTTTGAACGATAATAACTCATTGAAAATACAGTATTGTTTTAGCCCGGTTTCTTGAAAGTTGTTTTGTTGTAAGTCGTTGTGATATGATTGATCAGTTCTTAAACTTTTAACATTTTCGGAGGAATCTATTTCCATTTCGGGTTTCGTTCTTGAACAAACGCGGCAATAGCGTTTTGAATTAAATGATTGGACATAACCAAGTATGCTGTTAACAGCTAAGTTGTCACACATATTCGCAAGTATATTCCGCGCTTTATTTGCCGTTATATTTGTGTGCTCTCAGAGCGCATCAAACGGTAAAGTCTGTTTTCGGCGCCAGCTTTCATAAATATCAAATAAAAACACCTCTTAACGAGGTAAAAAACTAGTGACGATCCCACCTTCATCATACAAAAGTTTTGATATCAACATTTGTGACGAAAAATTATTAAACTCGTCATTAAATACACTTTCTAACATTTTCACGTTATGGCCTTCCGAATTTTAGCTATTTATAGCTGTTTTCCCGCTGAACTAGTTTTATTGTTAAAAATTCTAAAGTTAAAAAATTTAAAGTTCCAGGGGCGGTTTATGTTTAATTCTTAAATGAAATGTAAAAGCAAAATAGAAATCCGATCATATAAAAATAAGGTTTACAACTATTTACTATTTGTTCGTAAATTTACAGTTCTGCCATCGATTTTGCCTGTCGCGGCGTGTCGGCTATTTGTATGTGTATATGTACATGTGGGGTAAGTCCTCCTTACACTTTTGGAACCTAGTATTTTGCATTTAAGGAAATTGGCCAAATAATGACCAAAAAGTAAAAGCCAAAACAAAAATGTGCAACAAAAATTTCTTGCGAAATCCGTTCAGTTTGTAAAAGAACGGACATGTTCATAAATATTTCACCATTGAGATTCCCCAATAAATATGCACACTTATTCGCAAGTATATTCCGCGCTTTATTTGCCGTTATATTTGTGTGCTCTCAGAGCGCATCAAACGGTAAAGTCTTTTCGGCGCCAGCTTTCATAAATATCAAATAAAAACACCTCTTAACGAGGTAAAAAACTAGTGACGATCGCACCTTCATCATACAAAAGTTTTGATATCAACATTTGTGACGAAAAATTATTAAACTCGTCATTAAATACACTTTCTAACATTTTCACGTTATGGCCTTCCGAATTTTAGCTATTTATAGCTGTTTTCCCGCTGAACTAGTTTTATTGTTAAAAATTCTAAAGTTAAAAAATTTAAAGTTCCAGGGGCGGTTTATGTTTAATTCTTAAATGAAATGTAAAAGCAAAATAGAAATCCGATCATATAAAAATAAGGTTTACAACTATTTACTATTTGTTCGTAAATTTACAGTTCTGCCATCGATTTTGCCTGTCGCGGCGTGTCGGCTATTTGTATGTGTATATGTACATGTGGGGTAAGTCCTCCTTACACTTTTGGAACCTAGTATTTTGCATTTAAGGAAATTGGCCAAATAATGACCAAAAAGTAAAAGCCAAAACAAAAATGTGCAACAAAAATTTCTTGCGAAATCCGTTCAGTTTGTAAAAGAACGGACATGTTCATAAATATTTCACCATTGAGATTCCCCAATAAATATGCACACTTATTCGCAAGTATATTCCGCGCTTTATTTGCCGTTATATTTGTGTGCTCTCAGAGCGCATCAAACGGTAAAGTCTTTTCGGCGCCAGCTTTCATAAATATCAAATAAAAACACCTCTTAACGAGGTAAAAAACTAGTGACGATCGCACCTTCATCATACAAAAGTTTTGATATCAACATTTGTGACGAAAAATTATTAAACTCGTCATTAAATACACTTTCTAACATTTTCACGTTATGGCCTTCCGAATTTTAGCTATTTATAGCTGTTTTCCCGCTGAACTAGTTTTATTGTTAAAAATTCTAAAGTTAAAAAATTTAAAGTTCCAGGGGCGGTTTATGTTTAATTCTTAAATGAAATGTAAAAGCAAAATAGAAATCCGATCATATAAAAATAAGGTTTACAACTATTTACTATATGTTCGTAAATTTACTGTTCTGCCATCGATTTTGCCTGTCGCGGCGTGTCGGCTATTTGTATGTGTATATGTACATGTGGGGTAAGTCCTCCTTACACTTTTGGAACCTAGTATTTTGCATTTAAGGAAATTGGCCAAATAATGACCAAAAAGTAAAAGCCAAAACAAAAATGTGCAACAAAAATTTCTTGCGAAATCCGTTCAGTTTGTAAAAGAACGGACATGTTCATAAATATTTCACCATTGAGATTCCCCAGAAAATATGCACACATATTCGCAAGTATATTCCGCGCTTTATTTGCCGTTATATTTGTGTGCTCTCAGAGCGCATCAAACGGTAAAGTCTTTTTTCGGCGCCAGCTTTCATAAATATCAAATAAAAACACCTCTTAACGAGGTAAAAAACTAGTGACGATCGCACCTTCATCATACAAAAGTTTTGATATCAACATTTGTGACGAAAAATTATTAAACTCGTCATTAAATACACTTTCTAACATTTTCACGTTATGGCCTTCCGAATTTTAGCTATTTATAGCTGTTTTCCCGCTGAACTAGTTTTATTGTTAAAAATTCTAAAGTTAAAAAATTTAAAGTTCCAGGGGCGGTTTATGTTTAATTCTTAAATGAAATGTAAAAGCAAAATAGAAATCCGATCATATAAAAATAAGTGGATGTTATTCGTATGACACCTAATAGTATACAAAAGCTTTGAATTAAAAAAAACTTACGAGTTTTTAGAGATAAAATAGCCAATTTAGATAATTTTATAATACGAAACATTACAGCTGATTCCACTACGTATTGAAAGCTACATTTCTTGCTTACGTTTCTTTATTTGCCTAACGTAACCCAATTTCATTACGTAGCAGCTTGTGCAATATTTCAAAGGGGAGTGAATGAGAAAACTAGTGCATACCTAGTGGAATGTTTCTAAGCATCATCAACTATCTCGCTCTATTGCGGCTCTCTTTGCACCCGATCACAAGTTGCTGCGCATCAAGAAGTTAACGGCGCTTTTTTCCATTCCGCTTTGTCCTCGTCAGCGGACAGATCTTAGTTTTTCTTCTGCCAAGCGCGACCGATTGATTTTTTCTTAGCGGGTACGAAACCAATTAAAATCGGGTAAAACAGTAAAATAAACAGTGAATTCATTTAGTTTGAGATTAACTCAAGTGTTTCTTGCTACTTTACTAACATTTTGCGTTCCGCGTTCTCGCATTTTTTTATTTTTTCTCGTGTTCCGCGAAATGAAAGTATGCACATCATATGTTTGTGTGTAAATGAAATGGAAAAAGGTTTACCACTATTTCCTTAAAGCCTCTGAAGGTTTTTCAGCATGCGTTCAATAAATTAAATCGAAAATCGGTTGTTCGTAAATGTACAGTTCTGCCGTCGATTTTGCCTGTCGCGGCGTGTCGTCTATTTGTATGTGTATATGTACATGTGGGGTAAGTCCTCCTTACACTTTTGGAACCTAGTATTTTGCATTTAAGGAAATTGTCCAAATACTGACCAAAAGTAAAAGACAAAACAAAAATGTGCAACAAAAATTTCTTGCGAAATCCGTTCAGTTTGTAAAAGAACGGACATGTTCATAAATATTTCACCATTGAGATTCCCCAGAAAATATGCACACATATTCGCAAGTATATTCCGCGCTTTATTTGCCGTTATATTTGTGTGCTCTCAGAGCGCATCAAACGGTAAAGTCTGTTTTCGGCGCCAGCTTTCGAGAGGTTAAAGACGCAAACGTTCACCACGCATGTAAATACAAACGGCGCTTTTTGTTTTTTAGTTGTAATTTACTCTTCTCATTGCCGCTGCCGGTTCTCTCCCTTTCTACTTCTCTCTGCGATCCGTACAGTGGAGCGCGTAGATGTATAACAATATTCCAAGTACTAAAATTATGTTCCCTTTATATTTTAGTACAGTAGTAAGGCCCTCTGGTACTCCATTTTGAACAAATAATACAAATTAAAATAAAAAAATTGTTTTTTAAGAAGAAGATTTAGAAAAATAAATACAAATGAAACTAAGTCAATCAGAATAAAACAGTCGGAGATCACATCGTCCAAACAGAGGGAATTTTTTTAAAATTTCTTGTTTTTCGGCAAACTTTAAGAAGTTAGCCAACATCATTTTTGTTCCCCCTAATTCAGTTCAAGTGATCTCTTACATACTAAATATTTTATGCCAAAAGTTAGAGGAATACTTAATATTAATAATTACTAAATATTATATGCAAAAAAATTACAGGAATATCAAGAATGTTACGGTTAAAAATCGAACCCCTTTCGTTTTGTAAGAGAACTGCCATGTGCATACACCGAGAAAAAAAACCGTTCTCATCGATGTTGATTTTGGTATTTTTGATCACAATACCTAGCCGAGATCGAAAATATTAAAATCAACATCGATGTCATCACGGTTTTGAGAATGGTTTTTTAGTATGTGTGCTATCGATATCGAGATGATGTCTTCTCGGTTTCAACATCGAATCGATGTCGATTTCAAGATGAAATCGTACTCACTCGCTGCCATAATCCATTCTCAAATAAAAATTTGACTTTTTTTTTTTAGCAATATATATTTTAGCCTAACGGCTTTCATATCATTATTAAGTTGATATACATGAAGGGGTGGTGTTACAAATTCGGATGACTTATAAATGTAGTTCCCTGATGAATTTTTTACAATGTATGATCCTAAATGACAACTTCTATTTTTTCGCAAAAAACATAAACTTCTGTTAAATCCATTTCGGGTATAAAAAATTGGTTAATTTTAAAAAGCTTAAAACTATTCTTATTTAAACCTAAATAATAATTAATTTTATAGGTAGTACCCTTATATTCCAGTTGGTTAAATTTGGCACTTAATGGCTAAAGTATATGGAGGATTAATTCTAGAGTTGATATTATGAAAATAAATCTTTGAATCCTTGTGTTTGGCCTCAAACCTCATACACCACAAATATTTTAGAGATCCATATTTTTCTATGGCAGTTGCATAATGGACCATAAAATGGTGTTTAGGCTTTAATTTGCCGAATAATTTGACGTATATAGTGTGATGTTTTTCACCAAGTTTCGTAGGATATCTAATTCGCCTTTCTTATAATTTGACTTAAATAAAAATTCTATTATATCGAGTAAAGTTAATAACAGTTCCCATTCTTCATTACCGTGTGGAACTCTATCACCAATCATCAAGGGCAAGAAGTGTGTAAGGCATTCTGATTCGCTTGCTGACGTTTTAAGATTACACGTTTTTAGTCGATTCATTTCTATTTTTACGAAAGAATTACCAACTTCGGTTTCTCCGTATGGGAGAAGCGATTTTCTGCTATTTATTTCCTTTAAAGTAATTATTCCTTTATCAATTAAAGAAATAAGAATGTGACAAATGTCATATTTACATACACCTTCAAAGATATCGTGCATTATATCGAAACAGATGTTATTTATAACTTTGAACGATAATAACTCATTGAAAATACAGTATTGTTTTAGCCCGGTTTCTTGAAAGTTGTTTTGTTGTAAGTCGTTGTGATATGATTGATCAGTTCTTAAACTTTTAACATTTTCGGAGGAATCTATTTCCATTTCGGGTTTCGTTCTTGAACAAACGCGGCAATAGCGTTTTGAATTAAATGATTGGACATAACCAAGTATGCTGTTAACAGCTAAGTTGTCACACATATTCGCAAGTATATTCCGCGCTTTATTTGCCGTTATATTTGTGTGCTCTCAGAGCGCATCAAACGGTAAAGTCTGTTTTCGGCGCCAGCTTTCATAAATATCAAATAAAAACACCTCTTAACGAGGTAAAAAACTAGTGACGATCCCACCTTCATCATACAAAAGTTTTGATATCAACATTTGTGACGAAAAATTATTAAACTCGTCATTAAATACACTTTCTAACATTTTCACGTTATGGCCTTCCGAATTTTAGCTATTTATAGCTGTTTTCCCGCTGAACTAGTTTTATTGTTAAAAATTCTAAAGTTAAAAAATTTAAAGTTCCAGGGGCGGTTTATGTTTAATTCTTAAATGAAATGTAAAAGCAAAATAGAAATCCGATCATATAAAAATAAGGTTTACAACTATTTACTATTTGTTCGTAAATTTACAGTTCTGCCATCGATTTTGCCTGTCGCGGCGTGTCGGCTATTTGTATGTGTATATGTACATGTGGGGTAAGTCCTCCTTACACTTTTGGAACCTAGTATTTTGCATTTAAGGAAATTGGCCAAATAATGACCAAAAAGTAAAAGCCAAAACAAAAATGTGCAACAAAAATTTCTTGCGAAATCCGTTCAGTTTGTAAAAGAACGGACATGTTCATAAATATTTCACCATTGAGATTCCCCAATAAATATGCACACTTATTCGCAAGTATATTCCGCGCTTTATTTGCCGTTATATTTGTGTGCTCTCAGAGCGCATCAAACGGTAAAGTCTTTTCGGCGCCAGCTTTCATAAATATCAAATAAAAACACCTCTTAACGAGGTAAAAAACTAGTGACGATCGCACCTTCATCATACAAAAGTTTTGATATCAACATTTGTGACGAAAAATTATTAAACTCGTCATTAAATACACTTTCTAACATTTTCACGTTATGGCCTTCCGAATTTTAGCTATTTATAGCTGTTTTCCCGCTGAACTAGTTTTATTGTTAAAAATTCTAAAGTTAAAAAATTTAAAGTTCCAGGGGCGGTTTATGTTTAATTCTTAAATGAAATGTAAAAGCAAAATAGAAATCCGATCATATAAAAATAAGGTTTACAACTATTTACTATTTGTTCGTAAATTTACAGTTCTGCCATCGATTTTGCCTGTCGCGGCGTGTCGGCTATTTGTATGTGTATATGTACATGTGGGGTAAGTCCTCCTTACACTTTTGGAACCTAGTATTTTGCATTTAAGGAAATTGGCCAAATAATGACCAAAAAGTAAAAGCCAAAACAAAAATGTGCAACAAAAATTTCTTGCGAAATCCGTTCAGTTTGTAAAAGAACGGACATGTTCATAAATATTTCACCATTGAGATTCCCCAATAAATATGCACACTTATTCGCAAGTATATTCCGCGCTTTATTTGCCGTTATATTTGTGTGCTCTCAGAGCGCATCAAACGGTAAAGTCTTTTCGGCGCCAGCTTTCATAAATATCAAATAAAAACACCTCTTAACGAGGTAAAAAACTAGTGACGATCGCACCTTCATCATACAAAAGTTTTGATATCAACATTTGTGACGAAAAATTATTAAACTCGTCATTAAATACACTTTCTAACATTTTCACGTTATGGCCTTCCGAATTTTAGCTATTTATAGCTGTTTTCCCGCTGAACTAGTTTTATTGTTAAAAATTCTAAAGTTAAAAAATTTAAAGTTCCAGGGGCGGTTTATGTTTAATTCTTAAATGAAATGTAAAAGCAAAATAGAAATCCGATCATATAAAAATAAGGTTTACAACTATTTACTATATGTTCGTAAATTTACAGTTCTGCCATCGATTTTGCCTGTCGCGGCGTGTCGGCTATTTGTATGTGTATATGTACATGTGGGGTAAGTCCTCCTTACACTTTTGGAACCTAGTATTTTGCATTTAAGGAAATTGGCCAAATAATGACCAAAAAGTAAAAGCCAAAACAAAAATGTGCAACAAAAATTTCTTGCGAAATCCGTTCAGTTTGTAAAAGAACGGACATGTTCATAAATATTTCACCATTGAGATTCCCCAGAAAATATGCACACATATTCGCAAGTATATTCCGCGCTTTATTTGCCGTTATATTTGTGTGCTCTCAGAGCGCATCAAACGGTAAAGTCTTTTTTCGGCGCCAGCTTTCATAAATATCAAATAAAAACACCTCTTAACGAGGTAAAAAACTAGTGACGATCGCACCTTCATCATACAAAAGTTTTGATATCAACATTTGTGACGAAAAATTATTAAACTCGTCATTAAATACACTTTCTAACATTTTCACGTTATGGCCTTCCGAATTTTAGCTATTTATAGCTGTTTTCCCGCTGAACTAGTTTTAGTGTTAAAAATTCTAAAGTTAAAAAATTTAAAGTTCCAGGGGCGGTCTTTGTTTAATTCTTAAATGAAATGTAAAAGCAAAATAGAAATCCGATCATATAAAAATAAGGTTTACAACTATTTACTATTTGTTCGTAAATGTACAGTTCTGCCATCGATTTTGCCTGTCGCGGCGTGTCGGCTATTTGTATGTGTATATGTACATGTGGGGTAAGTCCTCCTTACACTTTTGGAACCTAGTATTTTGCATTTAAGGAAATTGGCCAAATAATGACCAAAAAGTAAAAGCCAAAACAAAAATGTGCAACAAAAATTTCTTGCGAAATCCGTTCAGTTTGTAAAAGAACGGACATGTTCATAAATATTTCACCATTGAGATTCCCCAGAAAATATGCACACATATTCGCAAGTATATTCCGCGCTTTATTTGCCGTTATATTTGTGTGCTCTCAGAGCGCATCAAACGGTAAAGTCTTTTTTCGGCGCCAGCTTTCATAAATATCAAATAAAAACACCTCTTAACGAGGTAAAAAACTAGTGACGATCGCACCTTCATCATACAAAAGTTTTGATATCAACATTTGTGACGAAAAATTATTAAACTCGTCATTAAATACACTTTCTAACATTTTCACGTTATGGCCTTCCGAATTTTAGCTATTTATAGCTGTTTTCCCGCTGAACTAGTTTTATTGTTAAAAATTCTAAAGTTAAAAAATTTAAAGTTCCAGGGGCGGTTTATGTTTAATTCTTAAATGAAATGTAAAAGCAAAATAGAAATCCGATCATATAAAAATAAGTGGATGTTATTCGTATGACACCTAATAGTATACAAAAGCTTTGAATTAAAAAAAACTTACGAGTTTTTAGAGATAAAATAGCCAATTTAGATAATTTTATAATACGAAACATTACAGCTGATTCCACTACGTATTGAAAGCTACATTTCTTGCTTACGTTTCTTTATTTGCCTAACGTAACCCAATTTCATTACGTAGCAGCTTGTGCAATATTTCAAAGGGGAGTGAATGAGAAAACTAGTGCATACCTAGTGGAATGTTTCTAAGCATCATCAACTATCTCGCTCTATTGCGGCTCTCTTTGCACCCGATCACAAGTTGCTGCGCATCAAGAAGTTAACGGCGCTTTTTTCCATTCCGCTTTGTCCTCGTCAGCGGACAGATCTTAGTTTTTCTTCTGCCAAGCGCGACCGATTGATTTTTTCTTAGCGGGTACGAAACCAATTAAAATCGGGTAAAACAGTAAAATAAACAGTGAATTCATTTAGTTTGAGATTAACTCAAGTGTTTCTTGCTACTTTACTAACATTTTGCGTTCCGCGTTCTCGCATTTTTTTATTTTTTCTCGTGTTCCGCGAAATGAAAGTATGCACATCATATGTTTGTGTGTAAATGAAATGGAAAAAGGTTTACAACTATTTCCTTAAAGCCTCTGAAGGTTTTTCAGCATGCGTTCAATAAATTAATTCGAAAATCGGTTGTTCGTAAATGTACAGTTCTGCCGTCGATTTTGCCTGTCGCGGCGTGTCGGCTATTTGTATGTGTATATGTACATGTGGGGTTAGTCCTCCTTACACTTTTGGAACCTAGTATTTTGCATTTAAGGAAATTGGCCAAATAATGACCAAAAAGTAAAAGCCAAAACAAAAATGTGCAACAAAAATTTCTTGCGAAATCCGTTCAGTTTGTAAAAGAACGGACATGTTCATAAATATTTCACCATTGAGATTCCCCAGAAAATATGCACACATATTCGCAAGTATATTCCGCGCTTTATTTGCCGTTATATTTGTGTGCTCTCAGAGCGCATCAAACGGTAAAGTCTTTTTTCGGCGCCAGCTTTCATAAATATCAAATAAAAACACCTCTTAACGAGGTAAAAAACTAGTGACGATCGCACCTTCATCATACAAAAGTTTTGATATCAACATTTGTGACGAAAAATTATTAAACTCGTCATTAAATACACTTTCTAACATTTTCACGTTATGGCCTTCCGAATTTTAGCTATTTATAGCTGTTTTCCCGCTGAACTAGTTTTAGTGTTAAAAATTCTAAAGTTAAAAAATTTAAAGTTCCAGGGGCGGTCTTTGTTTAATTCTTAAATGAAATGTAAAAGCAAAATAGAAATCCGATCATATAAAAATAAGTGGATGTTATTCGTATGACACCTAATAGTATACAAAAGCTTTGAATTAAAAAAAACTTACGAGTTTTTAGAGATAAAATAGCCAATTTAGATAATTTTATAATACGAAACATTACAGCTGATTCCACTACGTATTGAAAGCTACATTTCTTGCTTACGTTTCTTTATTTGCCTAACGTAACCCAATTTCATTACGTAGCAGCTTGTGCAATATTTCAAAGGGGAGTGAATGAGAAAACTAGTGCATACCTAGTGGAATGTTTCTAAGCATCATCAACTATCTCGCTCTATTGCGGCTCTCTTTGCACCCGATCACAAGTTGCTGCGCATCAAGAAGTTAACGGCGCTTTTTGCCATTCCGCTTTGTCCTCGTCAGCGGACAGATCTTAGTTTTTCTTCTGCCAAGCGCGACCGATTGATTTTTTCTTAACGGGTACGAAACCAATTAAAATCGGGTAAAACAGTAAAATAAACAGTGAATTCATTTAATTTGAGATTAACTCAAGTGTTTCTTGCTACTTTACTAACATTTTGCGTTCCGCGTTCTCGCATTTTTTTATTTTTTCTCGTGTTCCGCGAAATGAAAGTATGCACATCATATGTTTGTGTGTAAATGAAATGGAAAAAGGTTTACCACTATTTCCTTAAAGCCTCTGAAGGTTTTTCAGCATGCGTTCAATAAATTAAATCGAAAATCGGTTGTTCGTAAATGTACAGTTCTGCCGTCGATTTTGCCTGTCGCGGCGTGTCGTCTATTTGTATGTGTATATGTACATGTGGGGTAAGTCCTCCTTACACTTTTGGAACCTAGTATTTTGCATTTAAGGAAATTGTCCAAATACTGACCAAAAGTAAAAGACAAAACAAAAATGTGCAACAAAAATTTCTTGCGAAATCCGTTCAGTTTGTAAAAGAACGGACATGTTCATAAATATTTCACCATTGAGATTCCCCAGAAAATATGCACACATATTCGCAAGTATATTCCGCGCTTTATTTGCCGTTATATTTGTGTGCTCTCAGAGCGCATCAAACGGTAAAGTCTGTTTTCGGCGCCAGCTTTCGCGAGGTTAAAGACGCAAACGTTCACCACGCATGTAAATACAAACGGCGCTTTTTGTTTTTTAGTTGTAATTTACTCTTCTCATTGCCGCTGCCGGTTCTCTCCCTTTCTACTTCTCTCTGCGATCCGTACAGTGGAGCGCGTAGATGTATAACAATATTCCAAGTACTAAAATTATGTTCCCTTTATATTTTAGTACAGTAGTAAGGCCCTCTGGTACTCCATTTTGAACAAATAATACAAATTAAAATAAAAAAATTGTTTTTTAAGAAGAAGATTTAGAAAAATAAATACAAATGAAACTAAGTCAATCAGAATAAAACAGTCGGAGATCACATCGTCCAAACAGAGGGAATTTTTTTAAAATTTCTTGTTTTTCGGCAAACTTTAAGAAGTTAGCCAACATCATTTTTGTTCCCCCTAATTCAGTTCAAGTGATCTCTTACATACTAAATATTTTATGCCAAAAGTTAGAGGAATACTTAATATTAATAATTCCTAAATATTATATGCAAAAAAATTACAGGAATATCAAGAATGTTACGGTTAAAAATCGAACCCCTTTCGTTTTGTAAGAGAACTGCCATGTGCATACACCGAGAAAAAAAACCGTTCTCATCGATGTTGATTTTGGTATTTTTGATCACAATACCTAGCCGAGATCGAAAATATTAAAATCAACATCGATGTCATCACGGTTTTGAGAATGGTTTTTTAGTATGTGTGCTATCGATATCGAGATGATGTCTTCTCGGTTTCAACATCGAATCGATGTCGATTTCAAGATGAAATCGTACTCACTCGCTGCCATAATCCATTCTCAAATAAAAATTTGACTTTTTTTTTTTAGCAATATATATTTTAGCCTAACGGCTTTCATATCATTATTAAGTTGATATACATGAAGGGGTGGTGTTACAAATTCGGATGACTTATAAATGTAGTTCCCTGATGAATTTTTTACAATGTATGATCCTAAATGACAACTTCTATTTTTTCGCAAAAAACATAAACTTCTGTTAAATCCATTTCGGGTATAAAAAATTGGTTAATTTTAAAAAGCTTAAAACTATTCTTATTTAAACCTAAATAATAATTAATTTTATAGGTAGTACCCTTATATTCCAGTTGGTTAAATTTGGCACTTAATGGCTAAAGTATATGGAGGATTAATTCTAGAGTTGATATTATGAAAATAAATCTTTGAATCCTTGTGTTTGGCCTCAAACCTCATACACCACAAATATTTTAGAGATCCATATTTTTCTATGGCAGTTGCATAATGGACCATAAAATGGTGTTTAGGCTTTAATTTGCCGAATAATTTGACGTATATAGTGTGATGTTTTTCACCAAGTTTCGTAGGATATCTAATTCGCCTTTCTTATAATTTGACTTAAATAAAAATTCTATTATATCGAGTAAAGTTAATAACAGTTCCCATTCTTCATTACCGTGTGGAACTCTATCACCAATCATCAAGGGCAAGAAGTGTGTAAGGCATTCTGATTCGCTTGCTGACGTTTTAAGATTACACGTTTTTAGTCGATTCATTTCTATTTTTACGAAAGAATTACCAACTTCGGTTTCTCCGTATGGGAGAAGCGATTTTCTGCTATTTATTTCCTTTAAAGTAATTATTCCTTTATCAATTAAAGAAATAAGAATGTGACAAATGTCATATTTACATACACCTTCAAAGATATCGTGCATTATATCGAAACAGATGTTATTTATAACTTTGAACGATAATAACTCATTGAAAATACAGTATTGTTTTAGCCCGGTTTCTTGAAAGTTGTTTTGTTGTAAGTCGTTGTGATATGATTGATCAGTTCTTAAACTTTTAACATTTTCGGAGGAATCTATTTCCATTTCGGGTTTCGTTCTTGAACAAACGCGGCAATAGCGTTTTGAATTAAATGATTGGACATAACCAAGTATGCTGTTAACAGCTAAGTTGTCACACATATTCGCAAGTATATTCCGCGCTTTATTTGCCGTTATATTTGTGTGCTCTCAGAGCGCATCAAACGGTAAAGTCTGTTTTCGGCGCCAGCTTTCATAAATATCAAATAAAAACACCTCTTAACGAGGTAAAAAACTAGTGACGATCCCACCTTCATCATACAAAAGTTTTGATATCAACATTTGTGACGAAAAATTATTAAACTCGTCATTAAATACACTTTCTAACATTTTCACGTTATGGCCTTCCGAATTTTAGCTATTTATAGCTGTTTTCCCGCTGAACTAGTTTTATTGTTAAAAATTCTAAAGTTAAAAAATTTAAAGTTCCAATGGCGATTTATGTTTAATTCTTAAATGAAATGTAAAAGCAAAATAGAAATCCGATCATATAAAAATAAGGTTTACAACTATTTACTATTTGTTCGTAAATGTACAGTTCTGCCATCGATTTTGCCTGTCGCGGCGTGTCGGCTATTTGTATGTGTATATGTACATGTGGGGTAAGTCCTCCTTACACTTTTGGAACCTAGTATTTTGCATTTAAGGAAATTGGCCAAATAATGACCAAAAAGTAAAAGCCAAAACAAAAATGTGCAACAAAAATGTCTTGCGAAATCCGTTCAGTTTGTAAAAGAACGGACATGTTCATAAATATTTCACCATTGAGATTCCCCAATAAATATGCACACTTATTCGCAAGTATATTCCGCGCTTTATTTGCCGTTATATTTGTGTGCTCTCAGAGCGCATCAAACGGTAAAGTCTTTTCGGCGCCAGCTTTCATAAATATCAAATAAAAACACCTCTTAACGAGGTAAAAAACTAGTGACGATCGCACCTTCATCATACAAAAGTTTTGATATCAACATTTGTGACGAAAAATTATTAAACTCGTCATTAAATACACTTTCTAACATTTTCACGTTATGGCCTTCCGAATTTTAGCTATTTATAGCTGTTTTCCCGCTGAACTAGTTTTATTGTTAAAAATTCTAAAGTTAAAAAATTTAAAGTTCCAGGGGCGGTTTATGTTTAATTCTTAAATGAAATGTAAAAGCAAAATAGAAATCCGATCATATAAAAATAAGGTTTACAACTATTTACTATATGTTCGTAAATTTACAGTTCTGCCATCGATTTTGCCTGTCGCGGCGTGTCGGCTATTTGTATGTGTATATGTACATGTGGGGTAAGTCCTCCTTACACTTTTGGAACCTAGTATTTTGCATTTAAGGAAATTGGCCAAATAATGACCAAAAAGTAAAAGCCAAAACAAAAATGTGCAACAAAAATTTCTTGCGAAATCCGTTCAGTTTGTAAAAGAACGGACATGTTCATAAATATTTCACCATTGAGATTCCCCAGAAAATATGCACACATATTCGCAAGTATATTCCGCGCTTTATTTGCCGTTATATTTGTGTGCTCTCAGAGCGCATCAAACGGTAAAGTCTTTTTTCGGCGCCAGCTTTCATAAATATCAAATAAAAACACCTCTTAACGAGGTAAAAAACTAGTGACGATCGCACCTTCATCATACAAAAGTTTTGATATCAACATTTGTGACGAAAAATTATTAAACTCGTCATTAAATACACTTTCTAACATTTTCACGTTATGGCCTTCCGAATTTTAGCTATTTATAGCTGTTTTCCCGCTGAACTAGTTTTATTGTTAAAAATTCTAAAGTTAAAAAATTTAAAGTTCCAGGGGCGGTTTATGTTTAATTCTTAAATGAAATGTAAAAGCAAAATAGAAATCCGATCATATAAAAATAAGTGGATGTTATTCGTATGACACCTAATAGTATACAAAAGCTTTGAATTAAAAAAAACTTACGAGTTTTTAGAGATAAAATAGCCAATTTAGATAATTTTATAATACGAAACATTACAGCTGATTCCACTACGTATTGAAAGCTACATTTCTTGCTTACGTTTCTTTATTTGCCTAACGTAACCCAATTTCATTACGTAGCAGCTTGTGCAATATTTCAAAGGGGAGTGAATGAGAAAACTAGTGCATACCTAGTGGAATGTTTCTAAGCATCATCAACTATCTCGCTCTATTGCGGCTCTCTTTGCACCCGATCACAAGTTGCTGCGCATCAAGAAGTTAACGGCGCTTTTTGCCATTCCGCTTTGTCCTCGTCAGCGGACAGATCTTAGTTTTTCTTCTGCCAAGCGCGACCGATTGATTTTTTCTTAGCGGGTACGAAACCAATTAAAATCGGGTAAAACAGTAAAATAAACAGTGAATTCATTTAGTTTGAGATTAACTCAAGTGTTTCTTGCTACTTTACTAACATTTTGCGTTCCGCGTTCTCGCATTTTTTTATTTTTTCTCGTGTTCCGCGAAATGAAAGTATGCACATCATATGTTTGTGTGTAAATGAAATGGAAAAAGGTTTACAACTATTTCCTTAAAGCCTCTGAAGGTTTTTCAGCATGCGTTCAATAAATTAATTCGAAAATCGGTTGTTCGTAAATGTACAGTTCTGCCGTCGATTTTGCCTGTCGCGGCGTGTCGGCTATTTGTATGTGTATATGTACATGTGGGGTTAGTCCTCCTTACACTTTTGGAACCTAGTATTTTGCATTTAAGGAAATTGGCCAAATAATGACCAAAAAGTAAAAGCCAAAACAAAAATGTGCAACAAAAATTTCTTGCGAAATCCGTTCAGTTTGTAAAAGAACGGACATGTTCATAAATATTTCACCATTGAGATTCCCCAGAAAATATGCACACATATTCGCAAGTATATTCCGCGCTTTATTTGCCGTTATATTTGTGTGCTCTCAGAGCGCATCAAACGGTAAAGTCTTTTTTCGGCGCCAGCTTTCATAAATATCAAATAAAAAAACACCTCTTAACGAGGTAAAAAACTAGTGACGATCGCACCTTCATCATACAAAAGTTTTGATATCAACATTTGTGACGAAAAATTATTAAACTCGTCATTAAATACACTTTCTAACATTTTCACGTTATGGCCTTCCGAATTTTAGCTATTTATAGCTGTTTTCCCGCTGAACTAGTTTTATTGTTAAAAATTCTAAAGTTAAAAAATTTAAAGTTAAAAAATTTAAAGTTCCAGGGGCGGTCTTTGTTTAATTCTTAAATGAAATGTAAAAGCAAAATAGAAATCCGATCATATAAAAATAAGTGGATGTTATTCGTATGACACCTAATAGTATACAAAAGCTTTGAATTAAAAAAAACTTACGAGTTTTTAGAGATAAAATAGCCAATTTAGATAATTTTATAATACGAAACATTACAGCTGATTCCACTACGTATTGAAAGCTACATTTCTTGCTTACGTTTCTTTATTTGCCTAACGTAACCCAATTTCATTACGTAGCAGCTTGTGCAATATTTCAAAGGGGAGTGAATGAGAAAACTAGTGCATACCTAGTGGAATGTTTCTAAGCATCATCAACTATCTCGCTCTATTGCGGCTCTCTTTGCACCCGATCACAAGTTGCTGCGCATCAAGAAGTTAACGGCGCTTTTTTCCATTCCGCTTTGTCCTCGTCAGCGGACAGATCTTAGTTTTTCTTCTGCCAAGCGCGACCGATTGATTTTTTCTTAGCGGGTACGAAACCAATTAAAATCGGGTAAAACAGTAAAATAAACAGTGAATTCATTTAGTTTGAGATTAACTCAAGTGTTTCTTGCTACTTTACTAACATTTTGCGTTCCGCGTTCTCGCATTTTTTGATTTTTTCGTGTGTTCCGCGAAATGAAAGTATGCACATCATATGTTTGTGTGTAAATGAAATGGAAAAAGGTTTACAACTATTTCCTTAAAGCCTCTGAAGGTTTTTCAGCATGCGTTCAATAAATTAAATCGAAAATCGGTTGTTCGTAAATGTACAGATATGCCGTCGATTTTGCCTGTCGCGGCGTGTCGGCTATTTGTATGTGTATATGTACATGTGGGGTAAGTCCTCCTTACACTTTTGGAACCTAGTATTTTGCATTTAAGGAAATTGGCCAAATAATGACCAAAAAGTAAAAGCCAAAACAAAAATGTGCAACAAAAATTTCTTGCGAAATCCGTTCAGTTTGTAAAAGAACGGACATGTTCATAAATATTTCACCATTGAGATTCCCCAGAAAATATGCACACATATTCGCAAGTATATTCCGCGCTTTATTTGCCGTTATATTTGTGTGCTCTCAGAGCGCATCAAACGGTAAAGTCTGTTTTCGGCGCCAGCTTTCATAAATATCAAATAAAAACACCTCTTAACGAGGTAAAAAACTAGTGACGATCCCACCTTCATCATACAAAAGTTTTGATATCAACATTTGTGACGAAAAATTATTAAACTCGTCATTAAATACACTTTCTAACATTTTCACGTTATGGCCTTCCGAATTTTAGCTATTTATAGCTGTTTTCCCGCTGAACTAGTTTTATTGTTAAAAATTCTAAAGTTAAAAAATTTAAAGTTAAAAAATTTAAAGTTCCAGGGGCGGTCTTTGTTTAATTCTTAAATGAAATGTAAAAGCAAAATAGAAATCCGATCATATAAAAATAAGTGGATGTTATTCGTATGACACCTAATAGTATACAAAAGCTTTGAATTAAAAAAAACTTACGAGTTTTTAGAGATAAAATAGCCAATTTAGATAATTTTATAATACGAAACATTACAGCTGATTCCACTACGTATTGAAAGCTACATTTCTTGCTTACGTTTCTTTATTTGCCTAACGTAACCCAATTTCATTACGTAGCAGCTTGTGCAATATTTCAAAGGGGAGTGAATGAGAAAACTAGTGCATACCTAGTGGAATGTTTCTAAGCATCATCAACTATCTCGCTCTATTGCGGCTCTCTTTGCACCCGATCACAAGTTGCTGCGCATCAAGAAGTTAACGGCGCTTTTTGCCATTCCGCTTTGTCCTCGTCAGTGGACAGATCTTAGTTTTTCTTCTGCCAAGCGCGACCGATTGATTTTTTCTTAGCGGGTACGAAACCAATTAAAATCGGGTAAAACAGTAAAATAAACAGTGAATTCATTTAGTTTGAGATTAACTCAAGTGTTTCTTGCTACTTTACTAACATTTTGCGTTCCGCGTTCTCGCATTTTTTGATTTTTTCGTGTGTTCCGCGAAATGAAAGTATGCACATCATATGTTTGTGTGTAAATGAAATGGAAAAAGGTTTACAACTATTTCCTTAAAGCCTCTGAAGGTTTTTCAGCATGCGTTCAATAAATTAAATCGAAAATCGGTTGTTCGTAAATGTACAGATATGCCGTCGATTTTGCCTGTCGCGGCGTGTCGGCTATTTGTATGTGTATATGTACATGTGGGGTAAGTCCTCCTTACACTTTTGGAACCTAGTATTTTGCATTTAAGGAAATTGGCCAAATACTGACCAAAAAGTAAAAGCCAAAACAAAAATGTGCAACAAAAATTTCTTGCGAAATCCGTTCAGTTTGTAAAAGAACGGACATGTTCATAAATATTTCACCATTGAGATTCCCCAGAAAATATGCACACATATTCGCAAGTATATTCCGCGCTTTATTTGCCGTTATATTTGTGTGCTCTCAGAGCGCATCAAACGGTAAAGTCTGTTTTCGGCGCCAGCTTTCGCGAGGTTAAAGACGCAAACGTTCACCACGCATGTAAATACAAACGGCGCTTTTTGTTTTTTAGTTGTAATTTACTCTTCTCATTGCCGCTGCCGGTTCTCTCCCTTTCTACTTCTCTCTGCGATCCGTACAGTGGAGCGCGTAGATGTATAACAATATTCCAAGTACTAAAATTATGTTCCCTTTATATTTTAGTACAGTAGTAAGGCCCTCTGGTACTCCATTTTGAACAAATAATACAAATTAAAATAAAAAAATTGTTTTTTAAGAAGATTTAGAAAAATAAATACAAATGAAACTAAGTCAATCAGAATAAAACAGTCGGAGATCACATCGTCCAAACAGAGGGAATTTTTTTAAAATTTCTTGTTTTTCGGCAAACTTTAAGAAGTTAGCCAACATCATTTTTGTTCCCCCTAATTCAGTTCAAGTGATCTCTTACATACTAAATATTTTATGCCAAAAGTTAGAGGAATACTTAATATTAATAATTCCTAAATATTATATGCAAAAAAATTACAGGAATATCAAGAATGTTACGGTTAAAAATCGAACCCCTTTCGTTTTGTAAGAGAACTGCCATGTGCATACACCGAGAAAAAAAACCGTTCTCATCGATGTTGATTTTGGTATTTTTGATCACAATACCTAGCCGAGATCGAAAATATTAAAATCAACATCGATGTCATCACGGTTTTGAGAATGGTTTTTTAGTATGTGTGCTATCGATATCGAGATGATGTCTTCTCGGTTTCAACATCGAATCGATGTCGATTTCAAGATGAAATCGTACTCACTCGCTGCCATAATCCATTCTCAAATAAAAATTTGACTTTTTTTTTTTTAGCAATATATATTTTAGCCTAACGGCTTTCATATCATTATTAAGTTGATATACATGAAGGGGTGGTGTTACAAATTCGGATGACTTATAAATGTAGTTCCCTGATGAATTTTTTACAATGTATGATCCTAAATGACAACTTCTATTTTTTCGCAAAAAACATAAACTTCTGTTAAATCCATTTCGGGTATAAAAAATTGGTTAATTTTTAAAAGCTTAAAACTATTCTTATTTAAACCTAAATAATAATTAATTTTATAGGTAGTACCCTTATATTCCAGTTGGTTAAATTTGGCACTTAATGGCTAAAGTATGTGGAGGATTAATTCTAGAGTTGATATTATGAAAATAAATCTTTGAATCCTTGTGTTTGGCCTCAAACCTCATACACCACAAATATTTTAGAGATCCATATTTTTCTATGGCAGTTGCATAATGGACCATAAAATGGTTTTTAGGCTTTAATTTGCCGAATAATTTGACGTATATAGTGTGATGTTTTTTCACCAAGTTTCGTAGGATATCTAATTCGCCTTTCTTATAATTTGACTTAAATAAAAATTCTATTATATCGAGTAAAGTTAATAACAGTTCCCATTCTTCATTACCGTGTGGAACTCTATCACCAATCATCAAGGGCAAGAAGTGTGTAAGGCATTCTGATTCGCTTGCTGACGTTTTAAGATTACACGTTTTTAGTCGATTCATTTCTATTTTTACGAAAGAATTACCAACTTCGGTTTCTCCGTATGGGAGAAGCGATTTTCTGCTATTTATTTCCTTTAAAGTAATTATTCCTTTATCAATTAAAGAAATAAGAATGTGACAAATGTCATATTTACATACACCTTCGAAGATATCGTGCATTATATCGAAACAGATGTTATTTATAACTTTGAACGATAATAACTCATTGAAAATACAGTATTGTTTTAGCCCGGTTTCTTGAAAGTTGTTTTGTTGTAAGTCGTTGTGATATGATTGATCAGTTCTTAAACTTTTAACATTTTCGGAGGAATCTATTTCCATTTCGGGTTTCGTTCTTGAACAAACGCGGCAATAGCGTTTTGAATTAAATGAATTGTCGCCTACAATTAAAGACAATATAAACCGCACATTTTGCAAGCCGTTTTTTGTTCTTATTATTAATCCACTTTCTAGAATTTTGAATTCCTCTACTAAATGGAAAAATGAATTTTCATTCCCGCATTTTTTAAGCTGTTCTGTCGCTATAAATGCTGCATGAAAAATGTATTGAACTTTAGAAAGTAAATATTTCGACATTAAGGGAAAATTTATGTAGCATCCGCATATGGAGAATGTATGGCTCCCTAACGCATTGTTAATTTGGAAGTCATCCAAGTATAAAACAAAGGGCACAACAACGTCTGGTTCAAATTGTTTCGCTATCGACTCAAAAATTTCTCCAGACGCTAAATTAGTTAAATCATTACTTTTAAAATTTGTTGTATGTTGTTTAATGTTAACTCCAAAATATTTGGTATCTCGAATATTCTCTTTACTGTAAATGCCAAAGGCATTATAAAGACGTCATTTGATTTCGGACCCAACGTAGGATTTCCTTTTAATACTATTTCTGTTATTTTATTATCAATAGAACATTTTTTTGGCTTCTTATACAGATTTGAATCGGTTAATTTTTTAACAAATGTGTGCTCTGTCCTAAAACCTTCAAATGGATCTTTGCAAAAACCAAGAATCGGACTAATTTTATTCATTGTTTCCAAATTTACTTGCTTTTCAATAGCTGTAGACACAGTACTTAGTAGGATTAAAATATTGCTTTGAATTTGTAACACATGTTTCCTTGGCATAAAAGTAAGTTCATATAAACTTAAAGTAAACTCAACGGATTTTTGTTTTAGATCGTCAATGATGGATTGTATGCTTTTCGCTTGAAAACTTAAATTGGTTTGTTCTTCCTGATCATTTTCTTCAACTTCTTCAACGGTTTGATTGTATTCAGAGAATAACCATTCTCCACCTGTGTTTCTTTGATTTGGGACTGATTGACTATGTAATCTAATTAAATGCCGTCGAAAACTAGGGAAATTTTTAAAAATTTGCGGGCAGCCATCCTGCTGACAAGGTAGCCTCAAAGATGTTGTTCCTATCAGATGCTTATGCGGGTATTCCACTACATTTTTCGGCTAATTCATTAGATCAAATTTTTCTCAGCCTATACAATTTTACGTAGGTGCGAGCAAGACAGATATATGTCGGCTGCAATGAGCAATCAATCAGAAAAATTGTAAAAACCGATGGGTATTTTCGGTATTTTTTTGAAGGTATTTTTTAATACATCCATACGGTTTTACCTGGAGCGATGAGCAATGAGCAAAATTGAATCTAAAAAGTACAATTTTGCTCATTCATTAGAGCAACGGTGAAATGGGATCAATAATAAATATATAAACAAATAAAAACAGTACGAAAAATATTACAGCGGCCTAATTACTCCGTTTTTAACTAAAAATGACGTCATGCGT
Source organism: Drosophila pseudotakahashii (assembly GCA_035046095.1). Lineage (NCBI taxonomy): Eukaryota > Metazoa > Arthropoda > Insecta > Diptera > Drosophilidae > Drosophila > Drosophila pseudotakahashii. The sequence continues at coordinate 3,191,918 of JAWNOE010000254.1, forward strand.
CTATAAAGTTTTATAAAATTGATACAATTAAATATAAATACGTATGTACTTTGTACAGCCCAAAACATTTTAAAAGCGTGTTACAAATGTCTGCTTTCATGACAATGCACACTATTAATTTTACAGCTTTGAACCTTAATGATTTAACGAGTTATTTGAATTAAAGTTTAAATTTAATTTTTAAATTCTGAGTGACCATGCCATCTTATCCAAACAAATCCCAGTAAATGTATATATATTTGTCCCTTTCTAAGCCTCTTATGAATGCTCTAATGAATGAACCGAAAAATGTCGTGGAATAACCGCATTAGCCTTTAAATGGGATATTAAATTGCTTGCACTCATAAAAAAAAATCGAAGAATTTCCATTAAATCAAGGAAATTCTTTCTTGAATTTTTGCCAAAGGCGACCTCACCTTTGTTTTAGGAAATGTTTTTTTTTAAAGGCACCTTTAAAACCAGAAAAAATATTTCTTGAAACAAGAAATAAAATTTCTTAAAACAAGAAAGGGTTTTTTGGAAAGCCACCATTAAAAGAAGAAAAAATATTTCTTGAAACAAGAAAGGCGATTCTTGTTTCAAAGGTGGTTTCTTTCTTGTTTCAAGAAATTAAACTTCTTAAAACAAGAAATGGTTTTTTAAAAAGGCACCTTTTAAACAAGGAAAAATATTTCTTAAAACAAGAAAATAAATTCTTGTTTTAAAGGTGGATTATTTCTTGTTAAAAAATTTAAAATTTCCTTTCAAGAAATTTTATTTCTTGATTTAAGAAATAATATTTCTTGAATGGGAGTTTTACATTAACCATGATATATAAAATAAAATGTAACTTCGTTTTTTTTTCGATATTGCATATTTTATTTAATTACATTTGAAACATTTAACACTTAACATTTAAACATTTTTAATTATCAAATTTTAGCATATTAGCATATGAGTTATTATTGGTGGTGTATTTAATTCACATAATTTAACTATTGTATACCCCATGGCCTTTTGAACTTCATATGACATAAGGTGATCACAAAACTCAGTATCTAGTTACAGGCATAGAAACCATTTTCTTCGCATTCCTTCATCTGGAAAAAAAATAATTATTGGGATATGAAATATTTATTTTTAGATAGCGGGTACGAAACCAATTAAAATCGGGTAAAACAGTAAAATAAACAGTGAATTCATTTAATTTGAGATTAACTCAAGTGTTTCTTGCTACTTTACTAACATTTTGCGTTCCGCGTTCTCGCATTTTTTGATTTTTTCGTGTGTTCCGCGAAATGAAAGTATGCACATCATATGTTTGTGTGTAAATGAAATGGAAAAAGGTTTACAACTATTTCCTTAAAGCCTCTGAAGGTTTTTCAGCATGCGTTCAATAAATTAAATCGAAAATCGGTTGTTCGTAAATGTACAGTTCTGCCGTCGATTTTGCCTGTCGCGGCGTGTCGGCTATTTGTATGTGTATATGTGCATGTGGGGTAAGTCCTCCTTACACTTTTGGAACCTAGTATTTTGCATTTAAGGAAATTGTCCAAATACTGACCAAAAGTAAAAGCCAAAACAAAAATGTGCAACAAAAATTTCTTGCGAAATCCGTTCAGTTTGTAAAAGAACGGACATGTTCATAAATATTTCACCATTGAGATTCCCCAGAAAATATGCACACATATTCGCAAGTATATTCCGCGCTTTATTTGCCGTTATATTTGTGTGCTCTCAGAGCGCATCAAACGGTAAAGTCTGTTTTCGGCGCCAGCTTTCATAAATATCAAATAAAAACACCTCTTAACGAGGTAAAAAACTAGTGACGATCCCACCTTCATCATACAAAAGTTTTGATATCAACATTTGTGACGAAAAATTATTAAACTCGTCATTAAATACACTTTCTAACATTTTCACGTTATGGCCTTCCGAATTTTAGCTATTTATAGCTGTTTTCCCGCTGAACTAGTTTTATTGTTAAAAATTCTAAAGTTAAAAAATTTAAAGTTCCAAAATAGAAATCCGATCATATAAAAATAAGGTTTACAACTATTTACTATTTGTTCGTAAATGTACAGTTCTGCCATCGATTTTGCCTGTCGCGGCGTGTCGGCTATTTGTATGTGTATATGTACATGTGGGGTAAGTCCTCCTTACACTTTTGGAACCTAGTATTTTGCATTTAAGGAAATTGGCCAAATAATGACCAAAAAGTAAAAGCCAAAACAAAAATGTGCAACAAAAATTTCTTGCGAAATCCGTTCAGTTTGTAAAAAAACGGACATGTTCATAAATATTTCACCATTGAGATTCCCCAGAAAATATGCACACATATTCGCAAGTATATTCCGCGCTTTATTTGCCGTTATATTTGTGTGCTCTCAGAGCGCATCAAACGGTAAAGTCTTTTTTCGGCGCCAGCTTTCATAAATATCAAATAAAAAAACACCTCTTAACGAGGTAAAAAACTAGTGACGATCGCACCTTCATCATACAAAAGTTTTGATATCAACATTTGTGACGAAAAATTATTAAACTCGTCATTAAATACACTTTCTAACATTTTCACGTTATGGCCTTCCGAATTTTAGCTATTTATAGCTGTTTTCCCGCTGAACTAGTTTTATTGTTAAAAATTCTAAAGTTAAAAAATTTAAAGTTCCAGGGGCGGTCTTTGTTTAATTCTTAAAAGAAATGTAAAAGCAAAATAGAAATCCGATCATATAAAAATAAGTGGATGTTATTCGTATGACACCTAATAGTATACAAAAGCTTTGAATTAAAAAAAACTTACGAGTTTTTAGAGATAAAATAGCCAATTTAGATAATTTTATAATACGAAACATTACGGCTGATTCCACTACGTATTGAAAGCTACATTTCTTGCTTACGTTTCTTTATTTGCCTAACGTAACCCAATTTCATTACGTAGCAGCTTGTGCAATATTTCAAAGGGGAGTGAATGAGAAAACTGGTGCATACCTAGTGGAATGTTTCTAAGCATCATCAACTATCTCGCTCTATTGCGGCTCTCTTTGCACCCGATCACAAGTTGCTGCGCATCAAGAAGTTAACGGCGCTTTTTGCCATTCCGCTTTGTCCTCGTCAGTGGACAGATCTTAGTTTTTCTTCTGCCAAGCGCGACCGATTGATTTTTTCTTAACGGGTACGAAACCAATTAAAATCGGGTAAAACAGTAAAATAAACAGTGAATTCATTTAATTTGAGATTAACTCAAGTGTTTCTTGCTACTTTACTAACATTTTGCGTTCCGCGTTCTCGCATTTTTTTATTTTTTCTCGTGTTCCGCGAAATGAAAGTATGCACATCATATGTTTGTGTGTAAATGAAATGGAAAAAGGTTTACCACTATTTCCTTAAAGCCTCTGAAGGTTTTTCAGCATGCGTTCAATAAATTAAATCGAAAATCGGTTGTTCGTAAATGTACAGTTCTGCCGTCGATTTTTCCTGTCGCGGCGTGTCGGCTATTTGTATGTGTATATGTACATGTGGGGTAAGTCCTCCTTACACTTTTGGAACCTAGTATTTTGCATTTAAGGAAATTGGCCAAATACTGACCAAAAAGTAAAAGCCAAAACAAAAATGTGCAACAAAAATTTCTTGCGAAATCCGTTCAGTTTGTAAAAGAACGGACATGTTCATAAATATTTCACCATTGAGATTCCCCAGAAAATATGCACACATATTCGCAAGTATATTCCGCGCTTTATTTGCCGTTATATTTGTGTGCTCTCAGAGCGCATCAAACGGTAAAGTCTGTTTTCGGCGCCAGCTTTCGCGAGGTTAAAGACGCAAACGTTCACCACGCATGTAAATACAAACGGCGCTTTTTGTTTTTTAGTTGTAATTTACTCTTCTCATTGCCGCTGCCGGTTCTCTCCCTTTCTACTTCTCTCTGCGATCCGTACAGTGGAGCGCGTAGATGTATAACAATATTCCAAGTACTAAAATTATGTTCCCTTTATATTTTAGTACAGTAGTAAGGCCCTCTGGTACTCCATTTTGAACAAATAATACAAATTAAAATAAAAAAATTGTTTTTTAAGAAGAAGATTTAGAAAAATAAATACAAATGAAACTAAGTCAATCAGAATAAAACAGTCGGAGATCACATCGTCCAAACAGAGGGAATTTTTTTAAAATTTCTTGTTTTTCGGCAAACTTTAAGAAGTTAGCCAACATCATTTTTGTTCCCCCTAATTCAGTTCAAGTGATCTCTTACATACTAAATATTTTATGCCAAAAGTTAGAGGAATACTTAATATTAATAATTCCTAAATATTATATGCAAAAAAATTACAGGAATATCAAGAATGTTACGGTTAAAAATCGAACCCCTTTCGTTTTGTAAGAGAACTGCCATGTGCATACACCGAGAAAAAAAACCGTTCTCATCGATGTTGATTTTGGTATTTTTGATCACAATACCTAGCCGAGATCGAAAATATTAAAATCAACATCGATGTCATCACGGTTTTGAGAATGGTTTTTTAGTATGTGTGCTATCGATATCGAGATGATGTCTTCTCGGTTTCAACATCGAATCGATGTCGATTTCAAGATGAACCGATGTCTGATTTCAGTTTTTCGATGCCATAATCCATTCTCAAATCCAAATTTCAACATCGAATCGATGTCGATTTCAAGATGAAATCGTACTCACTCGCTGCCATAATCCATTCTCAAATAAAAATTTGACTTTTTTTTTTTTTTTAGTAATATATATTTTAGCCTAACGGCTTTCATATCATTATTAAGTTGATATACATGAAGGGGTGGTGTTACAAATTCGGATGACTTATAAATGTAGTTCCCTGATGAATTTTTTACAATGTATGATCCTAAATGACAACTTCTATTTTTTCGCAAAAAACATAAACTTCTGTTAAATCCATTTCGGGTATAAAAAATTGGTTAATTTTAAAAAGCTTAAAACTATTCTTATTTAAACCTAAATAATAATTAATTTTATAGGTAGTACCCTTATATTCCAGTTGGTTAAATTTGGCACTTAATGGCTAAAGTATGTGGAGGATTAATTCTAGAGTTGATATTATAAAAATAAATCTTTGAATCCTTGTGTTTGGCCTCAAACCTCATACACCACAAATATTTTAGAGATCCATATTTTTCTATGGCAGTTGCATAATGGACCATAAAATGGTGTTTAGGCTTTAATTTGCCGAATAATTTGACGTATATAGTGTGATGTTTTTTCACCAAGTTTCGTAGGATATCTAATTCGCCTTTCTTATAATTTGACTTAAATAAAAATTCTATTATATCGAGTAAAGTTAATAACAGTTCCCATTCTTCATTACCGTGTGGAACTCTATCACCAATCATCAAGGGCAAGAAGTGTGTAAGGCATTCTGATTCGCTTGCTGACGTTTTAAGATTACACGTTTTTAGTCGATTCATTTCTATTTTTACGAAAGAATTACCAACTTCGGTTTCTCCGTATGGGAGAAGCGATTTTCTGCTATTTATTTCCTTTAAAGTAATTATTCCTTTATCAATTAAAGAAATAAGAATGTGACAAATGTCATATTTACATACACCTTCGAAGATATCGTGCATTATATCGAAACAGATGTTATTTATAACTTTGAACGATAATAACTCATTGAAAATACAGTATTGTTTTAGCCCGGTTTCTTGAAAGTTGTTTTGTTGTAAGTCGTTGTGATATGATTGATCAGTTCTTAAACTTTTAACATTTTCGGAGGAATCTATTTCCATTTCGGGTTTCGTTCTTGAACAAACGCGGCAATAGCGTTTTGAATTAAATGAATTGTCGCCTACAATTAAAGACAATATAAACCGCACATTTTGCAAGCCGTTTTTTGTTCTTATTATTAATCCACTTTCTAGAATTTTGAATTCCTCTACTAAATGGAAAAATGAATTTTCATTCCCGCATTTTTTAAGCTGTTCTGTCGCTATAAATGCTGCATGAAAAATGTATTGAACTTTAGAAAGTAAATATTTCGACATTAAGGGAAAATTTATGTAGCATCCGCATATGGAGAATGTATGGCTCCCTAACGCATTGTTAATTTGGAAGTCATCCAAGTATAAAACAAAGGGCACAACAACGTCTGGTTCAAATTGTTTCGCTATCGACTCAAAAATTTCTCCAGACGCTAAATTAGTTAAATCATTACTTTTAAAATTTTTTGTATGTTGTTTAATGTTAACTCCAAAATATTTGGTATCTCGAATATTCTCTTTACTGTAAATGCCAAAGGCATTATAAAGACGTCATTTGATTTCGGACCCAACGTAGGATTTCCTTTTAATACTATTTCTGTTATTTTATTATCAATAGAACATTTTTTTGGCTTCTTATACAGATTTGAATCGGTTAATTTTTTAACAAATGTGTGCTCTGTCCTAAAACCTTCAAATGGATCTTTGCAAAAACCAAGAATCGGACTAATTTTATTCATTGTTTCCAAATTTACTTGCTTTTCAATAGCTGTAGACACAGTACTTAGTAGGATTAAAATATTGCTTTGAATTTGTAACACATGTTTCCTTGGCATAAAAGTAAGTTCATATAAACTTAAAGTAAACTCAACGGATTTTTGTTTTAGATCGTCAATGATGGATTGTATGCTTTTCGCTTGAAAACTTAAATTGGTTTGTTCTTCCTGATCATTTTCTTCAACTTCTTCAACGGTTTGATTGTATTCAGAGAATAACCATTCTCCACCTGTGTTTCTTTGATTTGGGACTGATTGACTATGTAATCTAATTAAATGCCGTCGAAAACTAGGGAAATTTTTAAAAATTTGCGGGCAGCCATCCTGCTGACAAGGTAGCCTCAAAGATGTTGTTCCTATCAGATGCTTATGCGGGTATTCCACTACATTTTTCGGCTAATTCATTAGATCAAATTTTTCTCAGCCTATACAATTTTACGTAGGTGCGAGCAAGACAGATATATGTCGGCTGCAATGAGCAATCAATCAGAAAAATTGTAAAAACCGATGGGTATTTTCGGTATTTTTTTGAAGGTATTTTTTAATACATCCATACGGTATTACCTGGAGCGATGAGCAATGAGCAAAATTGAATCTAAAAAGTACAATTTTGCTCATTCATTAGAGCAACGGTGAAATGGGATCAATAATAAATATATAAACAAATAAGAACAGTACGAAAAATATTACAGCGGCCTAATTACTCCGTTTTTAACTAAAAATGACGTCATGCGTCTATAAAGTTTTATAAAATTGATACAATTAAATATAAATACGTATGTACTTTGTACAGCCCAAAACATTTTAAAAGCGTGTTACAAATGTCTGCTTTCATGACAATACACACTATTAATTTTACAGCTTTGAACCTTAATGATTTAACGAGTTATTTGAATTAAAGTTTAAATTTAATTTTTAAATTCTGAGTGACCATGCCATCTTATCCAAACAAATCCCAGTAAATGTATATATATTTGTCCCTTTCTAAGCCTCTTATGAATGCTCTAATGAATGAACCGAAAAATGTCGTGGAATAACCGCATTAGCCTTTAAATGGGATATTAAATTGCTTGCACTCATAAAAAAAAATCGAAGAATTTCCATTAAATCAAGGAAATTCTTTCTTGAATTTTTGCCAAAGGCGACCTCACCTTTGTTTTAGGAAATGTTTTTTTTTAAAGGCACCTTTAAAACCAGAAAAAATATTTCTTGAAACAAGAAATAAAATTTCTTAAAACAAGAAAGGGTTTTTTGGAAAGCCACCATTAAAAGAAGAAAAAATATTTCTTGAAACAAGAAAGGCGATTCTTGTTTCAAAGGTGGTTTCTTTCTTGTTTCAAGAAATTAAACTTCTTAAAACAAGAAATGGTTTTTTAAAAAGGCACCTTTTAAACAAGGAAAAATATTTCTTAAAACAAGAAAATAAATTCTTGTTTTAAAGGTGGATTATTTCTTGTTAAAAAATTTAAAATTTCCTTTCAAGAAATTTTATTTCTTGATTTAAGAAATAATATTTCTTGAATGGGAGTTTTACATTAACCATGATATATAAAATAAAATGTAACTTCGTTTTTTTTTCGATATTGCATATTTTATTTAATTACATTTGAAACATTTAACACTTAACATTTAAACATTTTTAATTATCAAATTTTAGCATATTAGCATATGAGTTATTATTGGTGGTGTATTTAATTCACATAATTTAACTATTGTATACCCCATGGCCTTTTGAACTTCATATGACATAAGGTGATCACAAAACTCAGTATCTAGTTACAGGCATAGAAACCATTTTCTTCGCATTCCTTCATCTGGAAAAAAAATAATTATTGGGATATGAAATATTTATTTTTAGATAGCGGGTACGAAACCAATTAAAATCGGGTAAAACAGTAAAATAAACAGTGAATTCATTTAATTTGAGATTAACTCAAGTGTTTCTTGCTACTTTACTAACATTTTGCGTTCCGCGTTCTCGCATTTTTTGATTTTTTCGTGTGTTCCGCGAAATGAAAGTATGCACATCATATGTTTGTGTGTAAATGAAATGGAAAAAGGTTTACAACTATTTCCTTAAAGCCTCTGAAGGTTTTTCAGCATGCGTTCAATAAATTAAATCGAAAATCGGTTGTTCGTAAATGTACAGATATGCCGTCGATTTTGCCTGTCGCGGCGTGTCGGCTATTTGTATGTGTATATGTACATGTGGGGTAAGTCCTCCTTACACTTTTGGAACCTAGTATTTTGCATTTAAGGAAATTGGCCAAATACTGACCAAAAAGTAAAAGCCAAAACAAAAATGTGCAACAAAAATTTCTTGCGAAATCCGTTCAGTTTGAAAAAGAACGGACATGTTCATAAATATTTCACCATTGAGATTCCCCAGAAAATATGCACACATATTCGCAAGTATATTCCGCGCTTTATTTGCCGTTATATTTGTGTGCTCTCAGAGCGCATCAAACGGTAAAGTCTGTTTTCGGCGCCAGCTTTCATAAATATCAAATAAAAACACCTCTTAACGAGGTAAAAAACTAGTGACGATCGCACCTTCATCATACAAAAGTTTTGATATCAACATTTGTGACGAAAAATTATTAAACTCGTCATTAAATACACTTTCTAACATTTTCACGTTATGGCCTTCCGAATTTTAGCTATTTATAGCTGTTTTCCCGCTGAACTAGTTTTATTGTTAAACATTCTAAAGTTAAAAAATTTAAAGTTCCAGGGGCGGTTTATGTTTAATTCTTAAATGAAATGTAAAAGCAAAATAGAAATCCGATCATATAAAAATAAGTGGATGTTATTCGTATGACACCTAATAGTATACAAAAGCTTTGAATTAAAAAAAACTTACGAGTTTTTAGAGATAAAATAGCCAATTTAGATAATTTTATAATACGAAACATTACGGCTGATTCCACTACGTATTGAAAGCTACATTTCTTGCTTACGTTTCTTTATTTGCCTAACGTAACCCAATTTCATTACGTAGCAGCTTGTGCAATATTTCAAAGGGGAGTGAATGAGAAAACTAGTGCATACCTAGTGGAATGTTTCTAAGCATCATCAACTATCTCGCTCTATTGCGGCTCTCTTTGCACCCGATCACAAGTTGCTGCGCATCAAGAAGTTAACGGCGCTTTTTGCCATTCCGCTTTGTCCTCGTCAGCGGACAGATCTTAGTTTTTCTTCTGCCAAGCGCGACCGATTGATTTTTTCTTAGCGGGTACGAAACCAATTAAAATCGGGTAAAACAGTAAAATAAACAGTGAATTCATTTAGTTTGAGATTAACTCAAGTGTTTCTTGCTACTTTACTAACATTTTGCGTTCCGCGTTCTCGCATTTTTTTATTTTTTCTCGTGTTCCGCGAAATGAAAGTATGCACATCATATGTTTGTGTGTAAATGAAATGGAAAAAGGTTTACCACTATTTCCTTAAAGCCTCTGAAGGTTTTTCAGCATGCGTTCAATAAATTAAATCGAAAATCGGTTGTTCGTAAATGTACAGTTCTGCCGTCGATTTTTCCTGTCGCGGCGTGTCGGCTATTTGTATGTGTATATGTACATGTGGGGTAAGTCCTCCTTACACTTTTGGAACCTAGTATTTTGCATTTAAGGAAATTGGCCAAATACTGACCAAAAAGTAAAAGCCAAAACAAAAATGTGCAACAAAAATTTCTTGCGAAATCCGTTCAGTTTGTAAAAGAACGGACATGTTCATAAATATTTCACCATTGAGATTCCCCAGAAAATATGCACACATATTCGCAAGTATATTCCGCGCTTTATTTGCCGTTATATTTGTGTGCTCTCAGAGCGCATCAAACGGTAAAGTCTGTTTTCGGCGCCAGCTTTCGCGAGGTTAAAGACGCAAACGTTCACCACGCATGTAAATACAAACGGCGCTTTTTGTTTTTTAGTTGTAATTTACTCTTCTCATTGCCGCTGCCGGTTCTCTCCCTTTCTACTTCTCTCTGCGATCCGTACAGTGGAGCGCGTAGATGTATAACAATATTCCAAGTACTAAAATTATGTTCCCTTTATATTTTAGTACAGTAGTAAGGCCCTCTGGTACTCCATTTTGAACAAATAATACAAATTAAAATAAAAAAATTGTTTTTTAAGAAGAAGATTTAGAAAAATAAATACAAATGAAACTAAGTCAATCAGAATAAAACAGTCGGAGATCACATCGTCCAAACAGAGGGAATTTTTTTAAAATTTCTTGTTTTTCGGCAAACTTTAAGAAGTTAGCCAACATCATTTTTGTTCCCCCTAATTCAGTTCAAGTGATCTCTTACATACACATACTAAATATTTTATGCCAAAAGTTAGAGGAATACTTAATATTAATAATTACTAAATATTATATGCAAAAAAATTACAGGAATATCAAGAATGTTACGGTTAAAAATCGAACCCCTTTCGTTTTGTAAGAGAACTGCCATGTGCATACACCGAGAAAAAAAACCGTTCTCATCGATGTTGATTTTGGTATTTTTGATCACAATACCTAGCCGAGATCGAAAATATTAAAATCAACATCGATGTCATCACGGTTTTGAGAATGGTTTTTTAGTATGTGTGCTATCGATATCGAGATGATGTCTTCTCGGTTTCAACATCGAATCGATGTCGATTTCAAGATGAACCGATGTCTGATTTCAGTTTTTCGATGCCATAATCCATTCTCAAATCCAAATTTCAACATCGAATCGATGTCGATTTCAAGATGAAATCGTACTCACTCGCTGCCATAATCCATTCTCAAATAAAAATTTGACTTTTTTTTTTTAGCAATATATATTTTAGCCTAACGGCTTTCATATCATTATTAAGTTGATATACATGAAGGGGTGGTGTTACAAATTCGGATGACTTATAAATGTAGTTCCCTGATGAATTTTTTACAATGTATGATCCTAAATGACAACTTCTATTTTTTCGCAAAAAACATAAACTTCTGTTAAATCCATTTCGGGTATAAAAAATTGGTTAATTTTAAAAAGCTTAAAACTATTCTTATTTAAACCTAAATAATAATTAATTTTATAGGTAGTACCCTTATATTCCAGTTGGTTAAATTTGGCACTTAATGGCTAAAGTATGTGGAGGATTAATTCTAGAGTTGATATTATGAAAATAAATCTTTGAATCCTTGTGTTTGGCCTCAAACCTCATACACCACAAATATTTTAGAGATCCATATTTTTCTATGGCAGTTGCATAATGGACCATAAAATGGTGTTTAGGCTTTAATTTGCCGAATAATTTGACGTATATAGTGTGATGTTTTTTCACCAAGTTTCGTAGGATATCTAATTCGCCTTTCTTATAATTTGACTTAAATAAAAATTCTATTATATCGAGTAAAGTTAATAACAGTTCCCATTCTTCATTACCGTGTGGAACTCTATCACCAATCATCAAGGGCAAGAAGTGTGTAAGGCATTCTGATTCGCTTGCTGACGTTTTAAGATTACACGTTTTTAGTCGATTCATTTCTATTTTTACGAAAGAATTACCAACTTCGGTTTCTCCGTATGGGAGAAGCGATTTTCTGCTATTTATTTCCTTTAAAGTAATTATTCCTTTATCAATTAAAGAAATAAGAATGTGACAAATGTCATATTTACATACACCTTCAAAGATATCGTGCATTATATCGAAACAGATGTTATTTATAACTTTGAACGATAATAACTCATTGAAAATACAGTATTGTTTTAGCCCGGTTTCTTGAAAGTTGTTTTGTTGTAAGTCGTTGTGATATGATTGATCAGTTCTTAAACTTTTAACATTTTCGGAGGAATCTATTTCCATTTCGGGTTTCGTTCTTGAACAAACGCGGCAATAGCGTTTTGAATTAAATGATTGGACATAACCAAGTATGCTGTTAACAGCTAAGTTGTCGCCTACAATTAAAGACAATATAAACCGCACATTTTGCAAGCCGTTTTTTGTTCTTATTATTAATCCACTTTCTAGAATTTTGAATTCCTCTACTAAATGGAAAAATGAATTTTCATTCCCGCATTTTTTAAGCTGTTCTGTCGCTATAAATGCTGCATGAAAAATGTATTGAACTTTAGAAAGTAAATATTTCGACATTAACGGAAAATTTATGTAGCATCCGCATATGGAGAATGTATGGCTCCCTAACGCATTGTTAATTTGGAAGTCATCCAAGTATAAAACAAAGGGCACAACAACGTCTGGTTCAAATTGTTTCGCTATCGACTCAAAAATTTCTCCAGACGCTAAATTAGTTAAATCATTACTTTTAAAATTTTTTGTATGTTGTTTAATGTTAACTCCAAAATATTTGGTATCTCGAATATTCTCTTTACTGTAAATGCCAAAGGCATTATAAAGACGTCATTTGATTTCGGACCCAACGTAGGATTTCCTTTTAATACTATTTCTGTTATTTTATTATCAATAGAACATTTTTTTGGCTTCTTATACAGATTTGAATCGGTTAATTTTTTAACAAATGTGTGCTCTGTCCTAAAACCTTCAAATGGATCTTTGCAAAAACCAAGAATCGGACTAATTTTATTCATTGTTTCCAAATTTACTTGCTTTTCAATAGCTGTAGACACAGTACTTAGTAGGATTAAAATATTGCTTTGAATTTGTAACACATGTTTCCTTGGCATAAAAGTAAGTTCATATAAACTTAAAGTAAACTCAACGGATTTTTGTTTTAGATCGTCAATGATGGATTGTATGCTTTTCGCTTGAAAACTTAAATTTGTTTGTTCTTCCTGATCATTTTCTTCAACTTCTTCAACGGTTTGATTGTATTCAGAGAATAACCATTCTCCACCTGTGTTTCTTTGATTTGGGACTGATTGACTATGTAATCTAATTAAATGCCGTCGAAAACTAGGGAAATTTGTAAAAATTTGCGGGCAGCCATCCTGCTGACAAGGTAGCCTCAAAGATGTTGTTCCTAGCAGATGCTTATGCGGGTATTCCACTACATTTTTCGGCTAATTCATTAGATCAAATTTTTCTCAGCCTATACAATTTTACGTAGGTGCGAGCAAGACAGATATATGTCGGCTGCAATGAGCAATCAATCAGAAAAATTGTAAAAACCGATGGGTATTTTCGGTATTTTTTTGAAGGTATTTTTTAATACATCCATACGGTATTACCTGGAGCGATGAGCAATGAGCAAAATTGAATCTAAAAAGTACAATTTTGCTCATTCATTAGAGCAACGGTGAAATGGGATCAATAATAAATATATAAACAAATAAGAACAGTACGAAAAATATTACAGCGGCCTAATTACTCCGTTTTTAACTAAAAATGACGTCATGCGTCTATAAAGTTTTATAAAATTGATACAATTAAATATAAATACGTATGTACTTTGTACAGCCCAAAACATTTTAAAAGCGTGTTACAAATGTCTGCTTTCATGACAATACACACTATTAATTTTACAGCTTTGAACCTTAATGATTTAACGAGTTATTTGAATTAAAGTTTAAATTTAATTTTTAAATTCTGAGTGACCATGCCATCTTATCCAAACAAATCCCAGTAAATGTATATATATTTGTCCCTTTCTAAGCCTCTTATGAATGCTCTAATGAATGAACCGAAAAATGTCGTGGAATAACCGCATTAGCCTTTAAATGGGATATTAAATTGCTTGCACTCATAAAAAAAAATCGAAGAATTTCCATTAAATCAAGGAAATTCTTTCTTGAATTTTTGTCAAAGGCGACCTCACCTTTGTTTTAGGAAATGTTTTTTTTTAAAGGCACCTTTAAAACCAGAAAAAATATTTCTTGAAACAAGAAATAAAATTTCTTAAAACAAGAAAGGGTTTTTTGGAAAGTCACCATTAAAAGAAGAAAAAATATTTCTTGAAACAAGAAAGGCGATTCTTGTTTCAAAGGTGGTTTCTTTCTTGTTTCAAGAAATTAAACTTCTTAAAACAAGAAATGGTTTTTTAAAAAGGCACCTTTTAAACAAGGAAAAATATTTCTTAAAACAAGAAAATAAATTCTTGTTTTAAAGGTGGATTATTTCTTGTTAAAAAATTTAAAATTTCCTTTCAAGAAATTTTATTTCTTGATAAGAAATAATATTTCTTGAATGGGAGTTTTACATTAACCATGATATATAAAATAAAATGTAACTTCGTTTTTTTTTCGATATTGCATATTTTATTTAATTACATTTGAAACATTTAACACTTAACATTTAAACATTTTTAATTATCAAATTTTAGCATATTAGCATATGAGTTATTATTGGTGGTGTATTTAATTCACATAATTTAACTATTGTATACCCCATGGCCTTTTGAACTTCATATGACATAAGGTGATCACAAAACTCAGTATCTAGTTACAGGCATAGAAACCATTTTCTTCGCATTCCTTCATCTGGAAAAAAAATTATTATTGGGATATGAAATATTTATTTTTAGATACACAACATTTTTTGAAATAATGTAATGTTAATAATAGTTAAAATACAAACACGTTGGTCAAAAGACCGAGAGAGAGGGGCAAGGCAGATAGAACTCGAAGATGGGGGTTGAAAATCGAAGTTCAGAGAGAGAGAGACACGGGAGAGACACGTACGAGCGAAGGAAGACCGAATGTAAGCAGGCCAGATCATGACAGTTTAAAGAAGTAGAAGAGAGAAACGTCGATCAAAAGAGCGAGAGAGAGGAGCAAAAGATAGAAGGGTTGAAAATCGGCTTTCAGATCGGGTGATTCGCGTACCTACATACATATTTACATGCCTATGTCAAACAAATACAACATATTTTTATACCCGTTACTCGTAGAGTAAAAGGGTATATTGTATTCGTGCAAAAAGTATATATATTCTCTTGTTCTTTTTGATATACTTACCTTAGAAGGTTTTAAAACAAAATTACAGCTTCGCCAAACCATTTATTTGGCAGATGCAACTGCTCTCACTGCAGGTATTTTAGAGATTTATCCGACATGTTTCACTCTGAAAAATAAATATAATGAAAGTAATAAGGCGAAGTTATTATAGAACTCTACATCTAGAAATAGATGTACAAATGTATGTATGTACGTAGCTTTTAGCTAGAAAACAATTCAACTAAGTTTGTGTAAAACTTGGTTAAGAGATTTCGAATTTTTCCTTTAATTAGATACATACATTTGCGCGCTATACAAAAAATTATATATGTACATACCTTTGAATAATTGGAAAAGGCTTCACTCTTTATCCGCTTGAAAATCACGTCCATCACTTACGAATCTTTTTTTACAACTGACGCTCGGATGATCAGTAGGCTCTTCGTCCTACTTCGTTTTTTCTGTCGTCAACACTCGGTTGCCGAAGGAAGTCAATGGCTACTTTCTTATATTCAAGGGACATTTCTTTCACATATTCAAAGACGATTTCGACATTAACTACGTAGAAAATGTTTTGGCTGCGACAGCAAAACAAACATATGAGATTTTCATTTTTCTATTTTTAAGAAAAATTATTTCTTGAATTTTTTCCATCAAGAAAGGTTTTCTATATTTAAAGGCAAATTTTCTAATTACAAGAAATGTTTTTTCCATTTTCAAGGATAAGCCGATTCAATGGCGAGATTTCTAAAATTGAGAAATAAATTTTTATGAGTGTGGCGTTGCAAATAATTTATGACAGCGAAAGCATTTATACATGTTCAAAATCTAAATTTTATTCATGAAATCAAAAAGGTTTTGTAGATTCGACGATTTTATATCGTAAATGGTGTCAATTTCGAAAATTATCTTTTGAACGGCGTTCCACGCTTGTTCTGAGGCTTTCGGGTAGCTTAGTGAGTAGCACATAAAACATTTAAAGCACAAGTCGACGCTTTTAATAAAGGACTCACATTTAACGAGAGATTTGTCAAAATAAACAAAAAAATCTATGAATTCCAACGCTGATGATGCATGTACAACTACACTCATGAAAAAAATCGCCATTGATTCAAGAAATTCGCCATTGATTCAAGAAAATCGCCTATGATTTTCATCCATTTATCATGGCGACTCGCCATTAATTATAGAAATAATTTTCTTGAATTTACGGTTTCGCCTTTCTAAAAATCAATACCAATTTTCCGAATTTTACGGCAAAAAACCGTAAAATTAAGAAAAAATTTCTTGAAAATAAAAAAATAAAAGTATTTTTGTTTATAACTTTTTTTTTTAATTTTGTCCGACTGATTTTTTTTATTACTTTTGCATTTAGGTTAGTGAACTAAGAGGAACTCTTTGATGTTTTAATGCAAATCATATCGTGAAATTACTTAATTAAATCTTGTTAACAATAGTTTTAATAATTTAGTGAATAGAAAACCAAAACTGAAAATATTTTATACAAAACAAAACCCTAATTAAAAAAAAAAAAAATGTTGACTCGTCCCTGCGTGAAGTCGAACCGCGGTTTCCGCGGCGACTTTCGTGCACATGTTTAGTGTCCGGACGCCTCTAACAGCTAGGCCACCATACTAGAAAACCAAAAAATTACACAACTTTCCTGAAAAATAGGTTTTTTTTTTTTAGAATCAAAGGCGATTTCGCCATTAACTCAAGAAAACTGTACGGAAAATATCGCCATTAATCCAAGAAAATATCGCCTTTAATCCAATCTGAAATGGCGTAGTTGTGTGTGTGTGAAGTCAAGTCCAGGTGCTAGGACCTACGCGGCTTAGTATAAAGTCTATCCCAGGCATAAGGAATCCTCTCCCATATGTGAAAAATAGATTTTTTTTAAATGGTTTGATTTTTAGGGCGATCGCCTTTAAAAACAGAAAAAAACCTTAAATATAAGAAAAAACACCCTACATAAAAGAAAAACTGCCTTTAAATCCAGAAAAACGCCCTAGATTTATGAAAAACTGCCATAAGTTTAGAGGTCTTTTTCTTATTTCCAAGAACATTCGCCTTTAAATCCAGAAAAACGCCCTAGATTTATAAAAAGATGCCTTTAGTTATTTACCTTACCTAATTACCTTCAAAAATAGAAAAATAGCCCTAGATCTAAGAAAAATCGCGCTAAATGTATGACTAATTCACCCGTCTTTTTAGGGTAATTTGCCCTTATTTCATTGCCTAGTCGCCATTGACCCCCGTTTTAGGGCGATTTTTCTTGTTTTTAGGGCGATTTTACCGAAAAATTTCTATGAGTGTACAATCACAACTAAATAAGCTAAGACAACACAGACATTTTAAATTAAGTAAAATAACGATTACCAATGAAGCTACTTTGGAATGTCTTAATTTGGGCCAATCTTCCATAAATTGTAAGTTGCTGAGGGACTTTAAATCGTCCTGGCGAATTTTGCAAGTATTTTCCGAGTTTGCACAGACTTCACTCCAATCTGAGGAGTCTCGTTTTAATGATAATTTTAAAGTCAGTGCCAGGTCACTAAGGTTGTCTTTTATGTTGCATTGTGGTACATTTTCGTCTCCCTCTTTATTAGATAACGCTTTACGACGTCTATTTTTATACTTAGAGAATAATTTACCACAAGGATTTGTGTGATTTTTTCCCCGAGGTATATAATAAAAATCCTTAGAGTAAAAACAGAAATATTAAAAGTAAAGTAATTATATCTTCTTCTATCTATCTGCTTAAACAATTACCCGACTTTGCGCTTCGCATGGAAAAATTGTGACCAGCTCGTCTAACAATTTACCAAATTCCGCTGTGTGAACGAAAATTTTATTTATTTATTTATTTATTTCTTTATTCGCCAACAGTAAAAAAACCTTAACTGGCTACTAACTAATACTAAATTAAATATTAAGTGAGGCAAAATAATTATATAAGTTTTTCTTGATTAAATCTCTGGGGGAGCATGGGTCCAACCGCATGTGAGATGGCAACTTATTATAAAAATGCAGGGCTCTACACAACGGCTCATTGTGGGCATAATTGGCTCTATAAGCCGGTACAAAAAATGGTTCAAACGTTCTCAACGATCTACCAGGCACCGATAACCCTATACTGCCAAGCAGTGCAGGGCAGTCGATTTCAGAGGTCAGCAAGTCACATATGAAAACTAATGAACTGGTAGTTCTCCGATCTTCAAAGGAAGAAAGGTGAACAAGCCGACATTTGGCAGAATAAGACGGGACCGGGTCATTGAAATTTAAAGACAGAAGGGCAAAACGTAGAAACTGTTTCTGTACACGCTCAAGCCGGTTTATGTGAATAGTACCCGTCGGGTTCCAGATGAACGAGGCATATTCCAGCTTTGACCTAATGAAGGCTGAATATAAGCTTAGCTTCGTGTAGGGATCTTTAAATTGCGCGGCATTTCTTTTTACAAAACCATACATAGCGTAGGCCTTAGGAATAATATAGTTAATATGTTCAATGAACATAAATTTACTGTCAAACATAACTCCTAGGTCCAGGGATTCATTTCTCAGGGACAGAATATGGGAGTCAATGGAATACGAGAAAAGGATATTAATTATTCGTTTACTGTACCTAACGAAGAAACATTTTGACAAATTCAGAGGCAAATTATTACAAGAACACCAATTTCCCACTCTTTCTAGGTCATTTTGAAGAAGGTCACTATCGGAGATAGAATTCACAGCTCTAAATATTTTAAGATCATCAGCGAACAACAGGAATTCCGAGTTCTTTATGCAATAGCTAATATCATTTATGAAGACAATGAACAGCAACGGACCCAAAGCACTTCCCTGAGGAAGGCCAGAAGTTGCCACATATGGGTTAGAGTAAACAGCATTGCATTCAACTCTGTAAATCCGATCATCTAGATATGATTTGAACCAGCTAAGTAATAGTGAGTGAAATCCCATTTTCTGCAGTTTAGCTAATAAAGCATTATGGGAGACTTTATCAAATGCTTTAGCGAAATCGGTGTAGACCACATCAACTTGATGATAACTGAGAAACGAGTGGGTGCAAAAATTATTGAACGTAGCTAAGTTTGTGGTAGTCGACCGTCGAGGCATAAAACCATGTTGGTTAGGACTGATGATCCGACCAACAAGAAAAGTTAGCTGCTTGGCTACAATTCGTTCGAACATTTTTGAGACATTGCTGAGCTTTGCAATTGGCCTATAATTTGAAACAACATTTTTTGAACCCGACTTGAATATAGGAGTAACAGTGGCCAGTTTCCATCTATGCGCAAAAACACCAGTGGAAAGAGATAAATTAAAGATGATTTTAAGGGGCTCACAAAGAACACCTATACAATTTTTCAAAATAAATGGAGAAAGGCCATCACAATCTAATTTTGCTGACTCATTAAAGCTTTCAGCCGCCAGATGGCAATCAGAATCGGTGACATCTAAGCAACCAATATTTAACATAGTAGGAATGGCATTGAGGGAATCATCGTCATTCCACAGCGAGCCAAGCTCAAAGTTAGATGCAAAAAACTTAGCAAATAGATTAGAGACCCCAATATCCGAGGAGGTTGAATGATCTTCAAATGACATATGGGAAGGAAAGTAGGAAGATGTTCGTTTAGAGTTAATAAAGTGCCAGAATGATTTAGGATTGGTGGTTAATTTACGCTCTATATCAGCAATATATTGGTTGTATAAGAATTTATTGAGGAACTCAAACTCACGTTTATGCTGTTTGTAACGGTCAAAGTCACTAGCATCACCGCTTTCTAAGTAGCGCTTATAGAATTTATTTCTAAGGTTTTTATATTTCTTTAGACCTTGCGTGTACCATGGCAGCCTGTAACAACTTTGAACCCTAGTTTTAGCATATCTGCCCACAATAGTAGAGAGAAAAGATAAAAAAACTTCATAGCTTGTATTCACGTCTGCATGCGAGTGGACCTCCGCCCATCTAATATTAGAAATATCGTTACGGATAGAATCTAAACTGCTAGAATTAATATAAGTAAAAGGCAAGCGAGAATTAATTGGGCGAAAAATATAACAAGTAATAGAGATTAACAAAGGCTTATGATGAGCATCACACGCGGCAAGTGGATTATCGCTGCAACATAAATTAATGCTTAAATCAGGATGTACAAAAATTAAGTCTAGAAGCTTATTTAAATTATTAAATACATGGTTAATCTGGACTAATGCCATACTAAGAAGCTCATCAATGACTAAGATTTCATAGGGAAGATGCAAGTTACTGGGAACCATTGCTGAGGACTCTGAATCATGAGCCCACACAAGCGAAGATAGGTTGAAGTCGCCCAAAACACATATGTACTGGCCCTCCTCCAGCTCCTGGTGTAGGTGGGCAATGTTATCAACGTGCGCTTTATATAGATCAAAACTGCTGCTAGGGGGTATATATGAGACTGTCAGGAAAATTGTTTCTGTAGGACCAGATAGAGATACACAGATTTGATCGAGAAGAGAATCCTCATTCTGGAGACGAATAGCAGTGCAACGAAGTCCACGCCGCACAGCAATTAAAACGCCGCCACCTCTGGAGCATCTTGTTTTAACGGCATCACGATCCTTACGGAATACATGGTAAAGATTCGTATCGAAGAATTCATTATCAAAGAAGTCCATGTTGAGCCAGGTTTCAACAAAAATGATGACGTCGTGATCACATTGAGACGTTGCCAAGAAAAGGGAATGAGCTTTTGTACGCATACCACCGACATTTTGGAAATAAATATTGAAAGTTATTTTATTTGTGTATGTACGGTCATCCCTGGTCATGCTATCAATACTTGGTCTAGCGTCATGGCCTGAATCCGTAAGAGGCCTTGCTGGGATCTTATCATAAGTATTAGAATTGTTAATAAGAAACTTCCGTAAAGTAGTTGTGCGGATACGAATAGGCTGGTGATCATCGCTCCAAATGTTTCG
Organism: Drosophila pseudotakahashii; assembly: GCA_035046095.1. NCBI lineage: Eukaryota > Metazoa > Arthropoda > Insecta > Diptera > Drosophilidae > Drosophila > Drosophila pseudotakahashii. Next base: position 3,213,266 of record JAWNOE010000254.1, read on the forward strand.
TGGGCTGTCATTATTAGCATTCCGAATATGACTGCACGCAGGTGAATCCGCTCCTGTTAATAGTGCGCGAGAGCCCTCTCCAGCTGCCACAGCCCATTGTAGTTCTTGATGGGGAGAGCAACTCCAGAGAACACCGGAAAAAAATGATGAAAAAGAGGCGCAAGATGATGAGAGCGCAACTCCGAGGAGCGCGCCGATGCTAGAGCTTGGCGGACGGCGAATGTCGCACAAAGCGGACAACAACAGCTCCGGCTGATGTTGTTGACGATGCGACGGGAGAGAGGCGGAAGATGATGAGAGCGCCACTCCGAGGAGCGCGCCGATGTTAGAGCTTGGCGGACGGCGAATGTCACACAAAGCGGACAACAACAGCTCCGGCTGATGTTGTTGACGATGCGACGGGAGAGAGGCGGAAGATGATGAGAGCGCAACTCCGAGGAGCGCGCCGATGTTAGAGCTTGGCGGACGGCGAATGTCGCACAAAGCGGACAACAACAGCTCCGGCTGATGTTGTTGACAATGCGACGGGAGAGAGGCGGAAGATGATGAGAGAGCAGTGACCAAGGCTTGCAAAAAATGTCCCGCAAAAGTATCGACGCCAGTGGCGCCGATTACTAGGGGTTTTTTGATGGATGAATTGACGTTGAAGTTTGTGCAGGCTCCGGCAAATTGGATACGATTTTATCCACGTCCATAACGGCCCGATCTCTATGAATAAATCTTTTGACCTTAACTGAGTTTGGCCAAAAATCATTCTTGAAGACTGAATCATAAAGGTGATCAGGGATACCAAGCTTGAAATTTACAAAGTTTAGAGTTGCAACGTCAAAATCTCTTTTTACAAGTTTTACACAAGTGAAAGAATTAGCGTCCACATTAAGCTTGGTGGACACATATTTTAAAACAGCAGCAGGATCGGTAGCTGTTGCAAACTTTCCGACATGCAAGAATTTACTACTTGGCAATACGTGAAGATCTTCGGCATTAGGGGCCACTCCAACAATATGCTTATTGGGCTTGTTGTTGTTCCTTCTTTTCTTATTTCGAACTTGTATAAAATTTCCTCTCCCGATATCCAGAGCATGATTAGATGGGTCAACGACCGCGGAAGACGTAGCAGCAGCAGCCGCATATGACTGGGGAGCTGCAGTTACGTTGGCAGGCCTCGGTTGACGAGGCTTAAGATTTATAATTTGATTTTGATCCAATGCATCACTTTTAGGTGGGAATGCCTCCAAAAACTTATTATTAAGGCCCTGATATAAGCATTCCAGGGCTTGCAATTTAGCATCAAGTTCATCAATTTTAGAATGCGAATCATTCGCAACCACACAGCTGTCACATTGCCACAGTATGTTTGGATTTAATAGAATTTTTATCACATCGTCCGGGAGGTCAACGCAAGAGGTATGATAAGCACGCCGGCACAAAGAAGAACAGCGGATAGCATCCGAGGCGCGAAGCTGGGCCGGTGTAACATCGGTATTGCACTCGGGACAGCGGTGAAGCAACATAGCGAGAATTATAAGCACGTCCGAACGCAAAGAAAGCTAGCTGACGACTGATTTTGTTGTTACATATTTCCTCTATTATTATATTTACTAATTTTCCGTCAACACTTTTCTTTTAAGTAATTCTCTTCCAATTTCCGTCTCTTTAAGTAATGAAAGCAAGCTCTGTGGAAAATGTGGAGTTCCTTGTTAGCTAATATTACATAATTTGAGCTCGGCGGACGCATTAAATTTAAAAAGATGAAATTTTCCTTTTTCAGCACGTTATTGGATACCTCCTTCGTGGTTATTTCCGAAACTTAAGCTGCGATTGGCTCTTGAAGCTGTAAAATTTTTTTATAGCGAAAAATTTGACTTTAAATATTAATCTGTTTTTACGTGAGCATTGTTGCACTTCTTTGTGGTTATTTCCGTAACTTGAGCTGCGATTGGCTCTGGAAACTGTAAGATTATTTGATCCTTCTTCCACTCGGACAACTTGACCCTGAAAAGCACGCGGAGCCCAATCGGTGGGATAGCCTCTTTTATCTCGTCATCCCTTATATACCTAAGGCACTCGAAAGAAACCCCGGCACCTTAAATAATATATTAGTTTTATTATTATACTGTGAAAAAAAGTCACATTCTATAACATATAAATACATATATATTAAATATTACAAATTTAAATGTCTGCGTGTGTGTACATTTGAGGCTATGTATGTATGTGTGGCATTTTGCGCGCAATTTCAAGTCATTAAAAACTGCACACATATACATTCATACATAAAAATCTGCGTTTTTTCCGATTTATTTAATTATTTCACACATATGTAAGGATATAATTATTTATGTATGTAATATACACATTTGTGTACAAATGTATGTATGTGTGAAACGGAGTTAGTACAAAACTTTACCGATCTCGTTTTCTTAAGAAAAACGTGCTCAAATGAGTATTAGAGAATAAAATAACATAATTATTGTAAAAATGTTTTTACTTACGTTGCAGATAGGGAAGGGCTTTGCTTAAATTAAATGAGTAGAGAAGATCATCCAATTTCGCATTACTTTCTGAGTCACTCATTTAACCGAACGAACACTTTGCACAACAACGAAAAAGTGAATATGCAGCGCAACGGAACATAAACACAGCACACTTCGATAACTGCGTAACTGCTTAACTGTGCGCGATAACTACAAGAGAGGAATTTGGCCTCTCTCTCTCCTTTTCCTCTAATTTTTTCGATGTCTTCCCCTCACGTCCCTCTTCTACAACATCAAAACTGAGATTGATTTTGACTGGGAATACTAGAATCAACACTGCTTTCATCTTGATATCAAGAAGAAAAAAGTGAGAATACAAATACTAAAATCAAGATCGGTCGCTGTTGATTTTTTTCGTTCTCAATTTTTCTGGATGTACTTAAGTATATGTATATGCCCGCTATTTTCGCGCCGAACTAAGTTTACAGACACAATTGTACACCACGCACGTAAATGATGTTCAAAACGGGACTGATTCTACTTTACTTAAAAATACCCTGATCTAAGCTGTGGGTTGGGGCAGCGCAGTCGCTGGCAGCGGCGTTGATGTCGGCAGAGGCAACGTTCATATCGGCAGAGCCGAATTGCGGTGGCGGCAGACTTCTGGTTGAGCTGCAGAAACTGCAAGATCGGCAGAATTGGTATTTATGGATTTGCGTTGTGGCAACTGACCGAATGCTCGTGTTTATGTTATTAACTCTAAGATCTGACTCTGGACGAAATTGTCACAATGTTGCAATGTTGTTGGTTAACAATGTTGCAATATTTCTTGGAAAATTATATAAAATATTGCTGTGCTTAACTCTCCCTCCTCAAAATCCTACTTGTCCTCAAGAGGAATTTGAAATAGGGAATATTATTAAATTCCGGTATTATTGATTTTGGAGTTGATATAATGTTGGTTTTGTTGTTTAAAGCTTTTGGGATCGTTTCTTAAATTTGTAGAATTACTCTCTCTTTTCGGTGGAAAAAGGTTTTAAATATAATCAGAGTAATGACAATGGCGCAAATAAGTGCAAGTGTGGTTATTCGATTTATATTGGAATCGTTTTCTAGCGTTTGCAAGTGATTTCTATTTTCTATGTGCAGGGCTTTTAATGATTCCAAAGATAAAATTTGCAGACGTTCCGCTTCTTATGGGGTTATTTGGATTCTTGGTATTTATGGTTTCATTATTGAATTTTCTCTATTGGTGAAATTTTTGCCATTTATATTTAAAGTGTCGTTTGAAAAGTGTACCATAAATGTGCCCTTAAGATGATGAGAAATATTATTTGTTATTAGTTTTCCGTTAAAGTTGTTTAGTAGTATTATGCCGTCATCCAGTTCTTCTATTGCGTCGATGTGGTCCGAGTTGCTATAGTCACACAGCGCTTTCTTTCCCTGAACTAACTTGGGAATACATTGTGATTCTGACAGGTCAACAATTCTGTCTTTCTTACAAATTTTGATGTGGTTTGAATTTTTACAATCTTTGGGTAAGGCTAAAATTACATTGTTTGATACAAAAATTTCGTTAATTTCTAGGTGAACTATTGAGTTGTTTTTAATAACAGGTTTTATACAAAGATGTTCATAATTGTCTGGCTCAAGTTCAGGTATTTTAACCATATAGATTATGGTGGTTTTATTGTGTAAGACAGACACATCAACAAATTCTAACATTTCCTCTATTGAAAATGAGTTAATATTATTTTTTTTTGAGAATTTTATTTATTTCAATTTATTCAAATTCGTTTAACAAGAGAGTATTGATGACGTTAATTTTGGCCCATTGGATTGCAAATTTTATATTACCTATTTCTTCTTTAATGAGTCTAACCTGATTTTGTAAGCCCTGTGTTTTTAAAAGTTTGATGTTGTAACTTTTTTTATCCAATAAGTCTAATAGTAAAATTATAATCAATACAATATTACCAGGAAAAGATCAATTACAACAACAAACTTTTAAATACACAGGGCGGCAACACTACTACTATTTTGACCGCAGCTGTATACTTTTATGTTTTTTGACTATGTTTTCTAGAATTTGTTTCTGCCTTAAAAAAATCCTAAAATTATTCTAAGTATGGGGTTTGAAAGATAAAGAGTGTATCTTTTAAAAAACTTTAACATCGAATCAAACCATGCATCCGTTTTCCTCTGAGATCTCTGGAAAGTTGGCCAATTTCAGCATTTTTCGAACTTTGAGGTCCTTTTGCTAAGAATCCTTGCGTCGGGGAACTTTTTGAAAACGCAGTTTAACTTGGGAATTCGTAACGAATCCAAAAATATAGCATCCATCAAGGTAAATTTAAAAAGCACTAAAAATGCTGCACAGTGTTTTTAATTCTGTCCTGAAGTTGATTGTTTATGATTATTTGGTCATTGCTGTTCGTAATTAAATTGTTAAGATTTTTGCCTATCATAACTAGATCATCGTGATCTGGGCTGCCTGCGATATATTTCCATGCTGAACCAATCATGTTTATAGATCTAGTCTGTCGAGTTTTTGGTGTTAATATGAGTGTACTAAGAGCGGACAGTGATTGTGTTATTTCATGCGTTAGAGTATGATAATGGTAACTGTGTCTTAATTTGGTTATAGTGTGTTCCCATATTTTCAGTAGTTTGCTTTCAATATGTTCTAAATTAATTAAATGGATTAATTTTATTGATGATATCTGTAGTTTTCCTATACCCTTATAAATTGTTATGGTGTGGGCATCGGAATAGTTCGTTATTTCGGTGGTCGCGAATGCCATTGGTAATAAGATAATTAAGAACAACATCCTGTAATGATAAAGGTGCGACATTAAACAACGGTTTTTTAGGGTTATGGGCCGATCCCTCACGAACGGACTAAAAACCCCAAGCGGACAACATCTTTGAATGTTATGGGTATTTTGTTTTTAATTATTATATATTTTTTTTTTATTTCGGACCAATATGGACAAAAGTTTTCCCTGAGAATTATCGGACTTAATCTCCTTTAATGTTACTTTTGTGGACTACCCTTCCTGCTTCTGTAATAATAGTTGTATTTTTGTTTTCTTTGACAACTTCCTTTTTGAAACGTGGGGATAATTTGGAGCCTAATCTTGTATTTTGCTTAACAAATATTTCTTGTCCTGGAAAATATGTTTTTATGGTTTTTCTTTGTTGTTTGTTTTTTCTTAAGATTTTCTATATTATTTTGCCTGCTTTTTATACCCGTTACTCGTAGAGTAAAAGGGTATATTGTATTCGTGCAAAAGTATGTAACAGGGAGAAGGAAGCTTTTCCGACCCTATAAAGTATATATATTCTTGATCAGGATCACTAGCCGAGTCGAACTGGCCATGTCCGTCTGTCCGTCCGTATGAACGCTGAGATCTCGGAAACTATAAAAGCTAGAGGATTGGCATTTTCCATGCATATTATTGGAGTTCCTACGCAGCGCAAGTTTATTTCAAAATGGTGCCACGCCCCCTCTAACCGCCCCCTCATTTTTTGAAAGGTGTCTGGCGCACACACCTTTAAAGATTTTGGAAATTTAAAAATGCAGTTTTATTGTGATTATCAAAACCTATCGAAATGTAGAAGAAATTTTTTAACTCGGACCATTCGTTAAAAAGTTATGACCGATCAAAGTTTTAATATATCCATCTCCCTCGCACTCCCTTAGCTGAGTAACGGGTATCAGATAGTCGGGGCACCCGACTATAGCGTTCTCTCTTGTTTTTGTTTCATTTTAGGGAAGTAGTATCTTTCGGTTAATTGGTTTTTATTTTCTTCGGAGTTTCTATGTGCTCTATTATGAATTTGTAATATTATTTCCTCCTGATCTGAATCTTTTGTTAAATCTTCTACTTTGTTTTTTTGTGAACCTGATTTTAATGGAACTAAAATGATATGGGTAAATTTTTTGTATCTCTCCCACTATCTCTTCTGTCGTAAAAATGCCGTTTAAAACAGAAGGGTTTAAGTATTTTTTTAATATTTCAATAAGGATGTCTTGATTAAAGTCTGGTCGAGTAACAGTGTGTCTATGGAAAGTGGGGAATGGAATAGTAAATTTGTAGTCCGGTGGATTTTCTTTATAAATAAAAATTTGGTTCTTAAAGGCATTTATTGGGGCCTCAACGCTAGGAATGAGGCTGTGTCCAGAGCTCTCAGCGCTGTGTTGTGTTGCTGTCAGTGTGTTAATGTCATTACCTTTTGGGATTCTGGATAAGGCGTCTGCTACTACATTTTCCTTTCCAGGTTTGTAAAGTAATTCTTTATTATATTCGCCGAGGTATGATTTCCATCTCTTTATCGCTATTCCTCCCTTCCAATTACAATCATGTGTAAGAGGTTCATGATCGGTGTAAATTTTTACTTTAGTACCACCGTAAAGGTATCCCCTAAGCGATTTTACAGCCCAAGATATGGCCAGCATTTCTTTTATCGCGGTTTCGTAGTTTTCTTCTGTTTGCGATAATGTTCTAGAAATAAAAGCTATGGGTCTGTCTTTTTGTGAAAGTACGGCTCCTATTGCGTGGTCAGAAGCGTCCATTGTCAATACAAATTCTTCGTTAAAATTGGGATATTGCAATATTACGTCTTTTGATATGAGGGTATTTTTCAGGCTGATGAAAGCCTGCATGGCTTCATCATTTAGGTGTATAGTTTTCCTTGATGAAGTTGCCTTTGAAACTCGCCCATCGTCCCCTCTAAGTAGAGTTGTGAGAGGTTTAGCTAAAGCGGCATAACCCATGATAAATCTCCTATAATACCCAGATAATCCAAGGAATGATCTTAATTCCTTAACCGTTTTGGGACATGGGTAGTTAGCAATCGTTTCTACCTTTGCGGGGTTAGTCTCAATTCCCTTGTCCGATATAACAAATCCCAAGAACTCAACTTTATTTTTGAAAAATTCGCACTTATCCAGTTGGCATTTAATATTGGCATTATTTAATGTTTCGAATATTTTTTCTAAATTTTTGGAATGTGATTCTTCATCTGGGCTAAAGACGATTATGTCGTCTATATAAATATAGCAAATTTTCCCTGTATGTTCCCTAAGAATGTCGTCTAGGGCTCGCTTAAAAATAGATGGAGCATTTTTCAGTCCGAATGGATGTCGTGTAAACTCAAATTTCCCGTTATTCACAGAAAAGGCCGTTTTTTCTATATCGCTTTCCTTCAAAGGAATTTGATGAAAGCCGCTCTTGAGATCTAACACGGAAAACATTCTATTATTTCCTAGTTGTGCAAGCACGCCGTTAATGTCGGGTATAGGGTATCTGTCTGCAATAGTTACGCTGTTTAGGTTTCTATAGTCTATTACCATTCTGTATTTTTATACCCGTTACTCGTAGAGTAAAAGGGTATATTGTATTATTGCAAAAGTATGTAACAGGGAGAAGGAAGCTTTTCCGACCCTATAAAGTATATATATTCTTGATCAGGATCACTAGCCGAGTCGAACTAGCCATGTCCGTCTGTCCGTCTGTCCGTCCGTATGAACGCTGAGATCTCGGAAACTATAAAAGCTAGAGGATTGGCAAATGGTGCCACGCCCCCTCTAACGCCCTCAATCGCCCTACACCATTTTTTGAAAGGTGTCTGGCGCCCACACCATTAAAGATTTTGGAAAACTAAAAATGCAGTTTTATTGTGACTATCGATACCTATCGAAATGTAGAAGAAATTTTTCAAATCGGACCATTCGTTAAAAAGTTATGCCTGATCAAAGATTTTATATATCTATCTCCCTCGCACTCCCTTAGCTGAGTAACGGGTATCTGATAGTCGGGGCACCCGACTATAGCGTTCTCCCTTGTTGTATATTGGATCCGTCTAATTTTTTTGGTACTATCCAAACTGGTGAATTATAGGGTGATCGAGATGGTCGTATTATATTGTTTTCTAAGAGTTCTAATACTTGTCTGTCTATTTCATCTTTCAATGCCATTGGATACTGATAAAACTTTGAGTAGATTGGTGTGTCTGTACTGGTGCGGATTTCAGCTTTCACATTTGTCGTATAAGTCAGTTTTTCATTGGGTTCAGCAAAGAGATTTGGAAACTTTCGAAGGAGTTGGTTTAGTTCAAGTTTTTGTGTTTTTGTTAGGTGGTCTGTCCGAGGAATTATTACGTTTACGGCGTCAAATTTTTGGTCCTTTATAGTTATGATTTTGCCATTTTTCAATGACATAGTTTTGGTGGTTGTGTTAATCATTGCTCCTAATTCTTTTAAACTATCGTTTCCCAATAGGGCATCAAATGGATTAAGTGTGGGTAATAAAAAGAATTTAATTGTTTTGTTAGGGTCATCAAATAGGTTGGCTGTTTTATGGTGAGTGATTCTAATATTTCCACCAACGGAGATGGCGTTAAAGGGGGATTTATTCTTTACTGGATTTTTCACAAATTTTGGTAAAATGTAGTTGCGATTTGAGCCGGTGTCTATTAGTACCTTCAAAATTTCTCCACTCCTCATCTTACACTCAAAATAAGGTAATGAGGAGTCGATTACTCTAAAAAATTAAGATAGGCATAGTCGTATTGATATTCTTGGTCGGCTTGATCTACAGCTTCGGAATATTCTGCTAGAGTGTCAGCGTACTCCAGTTGTGGTCCGTCTTGGTCTTTTAATGTTTGGTCATATTCTGATAGGGTTGGTGGTTCTTCCTTTACTTCCGAAGAAATGTCATTACCTGTTTGAATATTGAAGTTCCGAGATTTCTTCGCAGCCTCGTTTAAGGGCATTGGTGGTCGTTTACCGGCTTCGAATCGAACTGGTTTATTCATGTAATTGATATGTTTAGATTGGAGGGTCTTATCGACGTCAATTGGTTCAGGCCGTGGTTGTGGCTTTGCAGCCGAAGGTCTAAGTGGTTGATGAGTTACCGTGGGACGAGCCACTACGTATGGTGGGACAGCTAAGGCCTGGTTGTTATTATTAATTTGTTGACGTGGTTGGACAAAAGCGTTACCTGTCTGTTTAGGCAGCAAAAACGAATTTTGGAACTGGGCATATGCAGTTGGGAACGACCACTGTGGGAAAGTTGGAATTGTTGGCTGCAATTGAGGCGCAGTTCTAAGAGGTGTATTTCGGAAAGTCGATTGCTGGTTTTTATTGGTGGCGTGGTTAGCACGGAATTCCTGGTTTTCTAACTTCAAGCAAAGGTGTAATGCTGATTGCAAATCTGTTGGTTCCTTCATGCCAAGAAGGCGGGATAAGTCTCCCCGAAGTCCGCGAACAAAAGTATCTAAGGCTTTGACCCTATACATTTTGCTCTTAAGTTGCTCAGCTTCCCTTCCTAATTCCATACATCCTATCTTATAAAGTATTAGGGAAAGGTGTTTGTAAACTGCTTGGTGGAATTCCTCTACAGATTGGTGAGCCCCTTGGCATATTGTCGTCATTTGATACTCGAGGGTTCCCAAGTCGCGTTTGTCTGCGTAGTGTAAGGTAAGGCATTTATAAATGGCACCCCAATTTAGTGGGATATTGTAGGATTATAATGCAGTGTCGGCATTGCCTGTAATTTTGTATAAAATACCAAAATATTTTGCAGTGCCCACTGTGTGTTCATATGTTTTTAAAACCCTGTCAACTCCTTTTTTCCAAGAACTAAATTCCGCTGGATTACCAGAAAATTCTCTTAAGCTTTTTACTATATCTGGTACTCTGTCTAGACCTTCGAGATTAGCTCGATTTTCGGGGGCAATTTCCTGATTTGGGGCACGTGCAAAGTCAAAACCTGGGTTCTGTGCCTGTTGTAACAAAATTGGGAATTGTTCTGCTAGTATCTGCCTAATGGCATCTTGCAATTTATTTAATGCCATGTTTCTATTTCTTTGGAATAATTCTTGACTTTGTGCCTGTCTTTGTTGTTGCTGATCTAAAAGCGCTTGATTTTGATTTAATTGAATTTCTTCCTGCTCTAATTGATTTTCCTGTACTAATTCCTATTGTTGCTCTAAGATTGCTTGATTTTGTTCTGCCTGGGCTATGATTTGTTGTTGTTCAATATTAAGGATTGGGGGTCTCAATAAATTTCTCTGATTGGCCATTTGTTAAAATTTTTAGAAAAGGAAATAAATTCATGGGTCTGTCTTACAGTAAAGTCCATCTTAAAATTATTTTAAATGTTAATAAAATTATGGAAATTACAAATATAAATATTTTAAAATCGTTTTAAATTTAATTGGTAAAAAATTTAAAATTACTTTTAATTATTAAATTGATATTTAATTTTAAACTTATTTTAATTATTGTCAAATTTTAATATTTTGATATTTAAAATGTTGTAGAATTAAACTTTAAGTTTTATTTGATTTAATTTTAAATTTTCTTTAAATTTATTTTAACTTAACTTAACTTGATGTGGCTACTCCTCCCGGTGGTCCGGATGTCTTCCTTTTTGTCGCCTACTAGGGATCCTTCGACTCACACAATATAGAGGTTGTCCTGCGGGCGTACCAGACAGTGCTTGTAGTCCACCGATGGATCACTAAAATTTAATTTACCGACCGGTTGTCGTCTTCAGCTTCCGAAATTATTTCGCGAAGGAGTCCCTCTGAATTTGACTTAAAGTTGAGCCAGCGGAGTTGCACAGTAAATATAATTTGCGCGGATCGAACTTAAGCGGATTTCCTCAATTTTAGAGTTGCGCGAATTAATTTTGCACTTTATCGAACTTAATCGGATTTTCTCGCGCTGGTCCCTGTTCGGGCGCCAGTTAACTTCCAGGATATTAAAACCCAAATTTAAGTTTCACATTGTATTTTATTTGATGTTCAAAACGGGACTGATTCTACTTTACTTAAGAATACCCTGATCTAAGCTGTGGGTTGGGGCAGCGCAGTCGCTGGCAGCGGCGTTGATGTCGGCAGAGGCAACGTTCATATCGGCAGAGCCGAATTGCGGTGGCGGCAGACTTCTGGCTGAGCTGCAGAAACTGCAAGATCGGCAGAATTGGTATTTATGGATTTGCGTTGTGGCAACTGACCGGATGCTCGTGTTTATGTTATTGAACTCTAAGATCTGACTCTGGACGAAATTGTCACAATGTTGCAATGTTGTTGGTTAACAATGTTGCAATATTTCTTGGAAAATTATATAAAATATTGCTGTGCTTAACTTGTATATACATGTATACGCCCACCATTTTGTTTCTCTCTTCTCATTGCCGCTGCCAATTCTCTCTCTTTCTACCTCTCTCGGCGATTCGTACGGTGGGGCGCGTAGATGTATAACAATATTGCAAGTACTTAAATTTTGTACAGTGTTAAGGCTCCTTGTATTCTATTTTAAAAAACTAATTAAAATTAAATAAACAAATATGTTCTAAGAAGAAGATTTAGAAAAATGAATACAAATAAAACTAAGTCAATCAGAAGAAATCAGCCGGAGATTACATTGTTTAAACAGAGGGAATTTTTTTAATTTCATGTTTTTCGGCAAACACTAAGAAGTTCTAGCCAACACAATTTTTGTTCGCCCAAATTCAAGTACACGTGATTACTTATTTGCTAAATATTAAATGCAAAAAAAAATTACAGGAATATCAAGAATGTTACGGTTAAAAATCGAACCCCTTTCGGTTTGTAAGAAAACTGCCATGTGCATACTAAACTGCCATGTGCATACTTAAGTATATGTATATGCCCGCTATTTTCGCGACGAACAAAATTCACAGACACAATTGTACACCACGCACGTAAATACAAACGTCCTAATTTTTTAGGTGTAATTTACTCTTTGTAGCCCACAGTATGTATGCATAAATATACATATATACGCCCACCATTTTGTTTCTCTCTTTTCTCATTGACGCTGTCAATTATCTCTTCTACCTCTATCTGTGGTTTGTACAGTGGGGCGCGTAGATGTTCAACAATATTCCAAGTACTAAAATGTTGATGCCTTTATATTAAAGTACAGTAGTAAAACCCCTTGAATTCCATATTAAAGAAATAAAAAAATTAAAATAATAAAATTATTTTTAAGAAGATTTAGAAAAATTAATACAAATAAAACTAAGTCAATCAGAAGAAAACAGCCGGAGATTACATTGTTTAAACAGAGGGAATTTTTTTTAATCTTCATGTTTTTCGGCAAACATTAAGAAGTTCTAGCCAACACAATTTTTGTTAGCCCAAATTCAGGTACACGTAATTACATATTTTCTAAATATTATATGCAAAAAAAGTTACAGGAATATCAAGAATGTTACGGTTATAAATCGAACCCATTTCGGTTTGTAAGAGAACTGCCATGTACATACTAATCTCTATATTAATAAAGGAGGAATAATAAAAAATGTCCAGTAGCAAATTCCACCCAGAACGGATTGACATATAAAATCTAAAAAAATTGCATTTATTCGGAGAATAATTAGGAGCCGCGTGTGAGGTATACATTAGAACCAAAAACGACCCTCAAAGGCCTCAAAATTCGATTTGTTTTTTTTTTAATTCTTTCTTTTGCCATTTTTCTGTTATAAATGTTGTTAAAATGATTTAAAAATGTGATGTTCATAATCTTATGGCATACCCGCAAATAACTGCATTTAAATTTTTTTTTTAAATTCAGCCTCCTTTACCAAGTCCCCAATATTTTCAAATTTTGTTTTGCCTTCTGACGTCACGGCCTCCACATATGTATGTATGCATGTTCTGCTGGCGCACTTTGCATAATGTCGTACATGTATGTGTGTATGTCATGCTGTCGCACTTTAAGTGTGACCGCGCAAGGGAAAAAAGATGAAAATTCCACAGTCACAGCACATTTAAAATGCGCGGTTCAATTATCGATTATATCGAAAATCGATTCTTTTGCACCATTTTTTTTTGTGGCTAAACGTTAAATTTTAAAATAGATTTTTCTGTATGCAAAATCATGCTGCTCCGATCAGCTTTAGAATTTGGAAACAGTTATACAGTCGAAGTTTTCCTTAAAGTTATTTTTATTTTTAAAATCCAAGAACCCGATCAGCTAAGACGAAATGTTTCCAAACTATCTATTAGTTTTCAAACGTTGAGTTATTGACAAACTGTGGATTTGTAAAAAACAAAAAAAACATTAATTCACTCCGCTGCGTACACACACACGCACTAAATATGTGTTAGCAAAAAAAAATGCGTATTTAACACACATCCACTAGATATGTGCGTGTGTACGTGTGTGTGGGCATTGCAGCTGACTAAGGAAGTGAGATTCGCTTAGATTCAAATTCATGATAATACTGATATCCTTTTGCTAAAAGAATATTTCATTTACATTCCCCAACAGATTTAAAACATTTTCTTACAGATTTTTGTGTTTTAAAATTCAAATCGCATTGAAAATATTAAAAGAACACTTAATATTCAAATCTTGCTCTTCCTTACACGTGCCTCAAATTGTTTAAACAAATGGAAATGTTTAAACAATTTGATTCACGGCACCCCCTTCCACCTGTCTTCCTGTCTTTATTATTATAATTATAATTAAGGTGAAAAATGAATGATAACAGAAATAATAATTCTAAAATGCGGCTAATATCCAATTGATTTTTTTACATTGCTTCGCATACATATTTGTTTCCTTTATAAGAGTTGTATACTGTGGTATCAAAATCGCCAAGAGTATTTGGTTATTACTTACATTTTCGTTACCTATGTGCATAAATTACCTTGGCTTCATTCTTAGGTAATTAATTAATTATCAAGAAGTAACACCTTTAAAAGAAGTAAACGGAACTCGGTTTAAATAGTTTTAAAATTTAGTCTTTGATAAACAAAAATACAGGGACAATTAACAAAGGCGAAAAGGTAGAAGGAGGTAGCAAGGCCCAGATCAACAGGATTTGTTTTGAAGGACCGATAAAATAAAATCCAGCATAAAATTTTCATTCCTTTCAAAAATGTTCTTAGACTTAGTGTCCGTCCACTTAAGGGCAATAGTATTGCTTCAATTTATTAAAATTAGAATTGGAGACAATTTTTTCAACTGCGAAAATCTTAAATCGTAAATCTTAACCAAAATTATCATATTTGTTGTTGGAGAGCTATGTATATATTTAAGCAATTTGTTTTAATTTTTTTTTAAGAAATTAAGTTTATTTATTCCTTAAGAAAGATTAAAAAAAAAACACAATGGGTTTTTCAAGTTTTTGTATTTTCCTTAAGTAGTTTAAGTAGTTTGCATAGGACAAAATACTGTTCTTTTTACCGAAATTAAGTAAAAAAGTTCTAATAAAATCTTTTCTCGGTTTATAGGCTGAAAATTAGCCATTTTTTAAATTTAAAATAAGTAGCTTCATTTTCAATTTTAGTTTCCGAAGGCGAAGCTGCGGGCTACACACTCTGCTAGTGTATATATATATGCCCGCTATTTTCGCGCCTAACAAAAATTCACACACACAATTGTACACCACGCACGTAAATACAAACTGTGCCTTTCTTTTTAGTTGTAATTTACTCTTTGTAGCCCACAGTATGTATCCGTGTCTCTCTCTTCTTATTGCCGCTGCCGATTCTCCCTCTTTCTCGGCGATCCGTACAGTGGGGCGCGTAGAAGTATAACAATATTCCAAGTACTACAATTTTGTTGCCTTTATATTTTAGTACAGTAGTAAGGCCCCCTGGTAATCCATTTTAAACAAATAATACAAATTAAAATAAAAAAATTGTTTTTTAAGAAGAAAATTTAGAAAAATAAATACAAATGAAGCTAAAGCAGGCCATCCACAGTCGAATTTGTTCGGCGAACATTTTCGCGAACTCACACCCAAAAAAAAATGACCATAGAATCTAAACTATTTGTACATTAAAACTAAACTATTGAGTGTCAAAAATTTCTCGATACTCTGAGTATTAACCCACCACCTTCGAAAGTATTAAAATGAAACTTTCGAAGTTGTCAACTTTAAACTAACGAGTATACAGTTTATACTCACTCAGTGTACTGAAATTTAGGCTGCTAGTTTATTTTTTATACTATTTAGTATAAAAGCTATACTATGTGGTCTTAGTTTTATACTATTTTGTATACATATTATACTAAGCTCGTAAACTGTAGTATACTTATTAAGCTATTTATCAAGATTGTTAGTATACATTTTAAACTATTTCGTATAAGACCTATACGATTTCCCCGCTACCTGTAGTATACAATTTATACTATTTAGTTTTTCGTGGTATACAAATTAATCCCAATAAAATCTCTTTGTATATTGTTTTTTTTTTATTATTATTTAATATTTTATTTACTATTATTTCATAAATATTCATACATTTTTAGTTAAAATAATTTTAATCTTACATAGCTAACAGCATTTTTATTATGATATTTAACAGGGGAACCTTGAAAAATACTTTTATTATTAATTTTTAAAGAATTTTCTTGTGCGTATATGTAAGTATTTCCATGGAAACAAGTATTTTGCAAAACACAAATGTACATATATGTTTGTGGCTCCTTCGCGTGCGCAAAGCACTTGTTTTTATGGATGGTTTTGTACGTAATACAAGTATTTTAATTTAAGCAACAGAATTGCTTTTGCACTATGCACACAAAATTTGCCAATAAGGACAATATAATTTTTCACTTTTTAATTTAAAAACAAGAGAGAACGCTATAGTCGGGTTCGTGTCCCGACTATCTAATACCCGTCACTCAGCTAAAGGGAGTGCAGACGCTGTACTCGGGTTGGTGTCCCGACTAAAAATCTCAGCTAAACTCAGCTAAAGGGAGTGCGAGGGAGATAGATATAGAAATTTTGATTGCGTATAACTTTTTAATGAATGGTCCGATTTATAAATATGCACAACAAAATTGCATTAATACTTCTCGGAAATCTTTAAAGGTGTGGGCGCCAGACACCTTTCAAAAAATGGTTTAGGGCGATTGTGGGCGTTATAGGGGGCGTGGCACCTTTTTGAAACAAACTTGCGCTGCGTAGGAACTCCAAGAATCTGCATGCAAAATCCCAATCCTCTTGCTTTTATAGTTTCCGAGATCTCAGCGTTCATACGGACGGACAGACAGACAGACGGACATGGCTAGTTCGACTCGGCTAGTGATCCTGATCAAGAATATATATACTTTATAGGGTCGGAAAAGCTTCCTTCTAATTGTTACATACTTTTGCACGAATACAATCTGGTATCATTTTTTGTGTTCGTATACTCGCTTTTGTCCTGGTTTCACACCAAGGCATATGTACAAATAAACGCTATCGTCCTAGTTTCACACCATAAAAAATAATTTTTCCGTCAGTATTAAATGTATGTCACTCTTATAACAATTAGTGTAACCTTAATACTATAAAGTGTAGGCATGAAACTGTTTTGTAGTACGTTGAAACTACATTTTTTTATACTACAGAAGGTTTTTTTTTGAAACTACAAGTGTAAATAATAAACTAAATAGTCGAATATAATTAGTTTACAAATTACACTACAAGGTTACGCCTTATACTCTTTGGTATACCACTTACACTACAAAGTATACAGTTTAAACTAAGTTTAAGAAGAAGATTTAGAAAAATTAATACAAATAGAACTAAGAATCAGAAGAAAACAACCGGAGAATACATTGTTTAAACAGAGGGAATTTTTTTAATCTTCATGTTTTTCGGCAAACATTAAGAAGTTCTAGCCAACACAATTTTTGTTAGCCCAAATTCCAGTTAATGTTACTACTTATTTACTAAATATTATATGCAAAAAAAAATTACAGGAATGTCAAAAATGTAACACTCAAAAATTTTTTTTCCTAAATTTTAAAAAATTGCAATAGAATGAACTTTTTTCTTAATTTTAGAAAATTTTCTCAATTTAAGAAATTGTTTTCTTGAATCTAGAAAAAAAGACCATAGAAACAGAATTTTATGAAAAACTTTTCTTAAATTTGATTTTTCCTAGTTGGCTCTCCAAAAATTTTCTTAAATTAATGACGATTTCGCCATTAAATTAAGAAAATTATGTTCTTCAGTCCTTTCTGGAATCTACACTGATAAAAAAAAACGTAGTAAATCCAAAGATTTCATATTCAATTCAAATATTTTTCGCTTTGATTTTCATCCATTGCGGTTTTTATTATATTTAAATATGTGCATATTAACTTTTTTTCAATATTAAATTTAAATATGGAAATATTCACTTTAAAGTAGAAAAAGATTGGCTTGAATGCTCTTGTAAGCATTCTGTCACAAAAGAAAATAATATGGGCATGGCTCAGGGACCAAGTGTGCTTGCTCTGCTACTATTTTCTGCTCGTGGGGTATGAGGTTCAAATCCCGCTCACGACATAACTTTTTTTTTTTTTTTTTTTAGTAGTTGTATTAACATCTTTTTTAATACAATATTGTTTTTTAAATTGTTATGGAAATGTTAGATATGCATCTTAAAAATTTTTTACTTACTCTGCTTTAGCTGGGTTTTGAACCTGGGTCCTCCCGCATTAGAGGCAGACGCCTTACCAATTGGGCCATTGCACCATGTTACACGAGAGTGCATAAGTTCAACTTAAATGTGAAGTTAACGCGTTCGCGAACATTTGAAACTTTTTACAACTTAAAATATAATATTTTATTTTTACTTTGTAAAAATATTAGAAAATTTAAAAGAAAATATTTTGAATAGGTAAAATTATGAAACAATGAAACATTTTTAAATTCAATAGGTTTTTTTTAAATTCTAAAAATATTAACGATAAATATAATATTTTTTAAAATAAATATACCCAATTTTATATTTATTATGCCTTTCTTGGATTAAAATATTTATACCCGTTACTCGTAGAGTAAAAGGGTATATTGTATTCGTGCAAAAGTATGTAACAGGGAGAAGGAAGCTTTTCCGACCCTATAAAGTATATATATTCTTGATCAGGATCACTAGCCGAGTCGAACTAGCCATGTCCGTCTGTCCGTCCGTATGAACGCTGAGATCTCGGAAACTATAAAAGCTAGAGGATTGTCATTTTGCATGCATATTCTTGGAGTTCCTACGCAGCGCAAGTTTATTTCAAAATGGTGCCACGCCCCCTCTAACGCCCTCAATCGCCCTACACCATTTTTTGAAAGGTGTCTGGCGCCCACACCATTAAAGATTTTGGAAAACTAAAAATGCAGTTTTATTGTGACTATCAATACCTATCGAAATGTAGAAGAAATTTTTCAAATCGTTAAAAAGTTATGCCCGATCAAAGATTTTATATATCTATCTCCCTCGCACTCCCTTAGCTGAGTAACGGGTATCTGATAGTCGGAGCACCCGACTATAGCGTTCTCTCTTGTTTAATATTAAACTAAGCATTTTAATATGTTACGTATTTAATACAAAGTTTTTTGTATAAAAGGTTTCGTATTAAGCTTAGAAGGTAAAATGTTTATTTTATTTTAAAGAAGTTTATTTTTTAAAAAAAATTTCAAAACATTTGTTGTTGATTTAAAAAATGTATATTCATTAAACAAGTTAAAATTTTTGTTTTTTAAATTTAAACACCAAATGAGATTTTGGATTCAATAGGCGGATATTTAAATTTACTATTCCATTTTTTTTTATCAGTGTAGAAAAGTATAATTAGAAAATCGCCATAGATTTTAGAAATACTTTTTTTTTTGTCTCTTTTATGTTTCTTATTTCTTCTTCGAAAGAAAAAAGAAGAAGACATGCGGTTAGTCCGCGGCGCGTTGCGACGACATACACGACGTACATACACAGAGAGAATTCGCATTTAAAATTTGTATGGAGCGTTTTACTTTTTAAAATGTTTCGACCCTTTTTTTGCACCCAAAATGTTGTTGATTTAAAAAATGTATATTCATTAAACAAGTTAAAATTTTTGTTTTTAATTTAAAAAATAATATTTTTAGCAAAGATATTAAATGACGTGAAAGTTCCTCTTTTAGGCCTAGCAAGTTTTCCGAAACTTATAGAAACTCTGTTATTTCGTCGTCATTAACGGATTGAGGTAATTGTTTTTCGTCGAATTTTTTCTTCTTATGTTTGGTGTTTGTGTATTTCGTATACAGTTCCGCTGGGGGGCTTTTTTCCACGACGAGGTATATAATAATAGTCCTGTTAGGATAACAAATATATTAAAAAATGTATACAAAAAAGGATTATTTAACTTACAGAAAGGTCTTTATCGTTTGGAAATACGTTTCGAATTTCGTGAAAAATAAGACTGAAATCACTTGGACCGAGCTTTTTACTGTTAAGAAATATGTTTTCCAACACGATTTGAACAAGCTTTTCTCGCTTTGAGTCAGGAAGATAATTGTGCTCCTTATAGAAACTCAGAATGTCTTTTCCATATGCGCTTTGGTGTAGCAATTCAGAGAGAGTCTAAATAATAAAATATTAACCATAGGTATAACTAATTGCTGAGTCATGTACTTAACACTCCTCCAAAAATAACTTTTTGTGGATTTCTCAGGATAGTCGCGCTCTGTCAAAAATACGTATTATACACACATACTCATGAATGGCCATTTTTATACCCTTGCAGAGGGTATTATGATTTCAGTCAGAAGTTTGCAACGCAGTGATGGAGACGTTTCCGACCCCATAAAGTATATATATTCTTGATCAGCATGACAAGACGAGTCGATCTAGCCATGTCCGTCTGTCCGTCCGTCTGTCCGTCCGTCTGTCCGTCTGTTTCTACGCAAACTAGTCTCTCAGTTTTAAAGCTATCGCTTAAACTTTCCCAAAAGTTATTTTTCTATTGAAGGTAGTATATATATCGGAACCGATCGGATCGGACAACTATATCTTATAGCTCCCATAGGAAGGATCGAAAAAAAACCCTCAAAAAATTCTAGCTTTGGTGTTTTTTGAAATATTACCTTCTAGGGAATACTATTTTTTAAATATTTTTGAATTTCGAATAAAACTTTTTTAAAATCGGATAACTATGTCATTTAGCTGCCATAGGAACGGTCGGAAAATTAAATGGAAATTAATAGGAAAAAAATTATATCTTTGTTGAATTTTATTACATTCTCTTCTTATCTGGGATATGGAATTTCTTCATCATTTAAAAATTTCGTATAGAATTTAACAAAATTCGGACGGCTATATTATATAGCTGCCATAGGAAGGATCAAAAAATTAATGCCAAAGTTGTAACATATACGCAAGTTAAATGAATAGGAAAGGGTATATAAGCTTCGGCTGGCCGAAGCTAGCTTCCTTTCTTGGTTTAATTTGCAATCCTACCTGAGATTCTCTCCACTCGAACAATTTTAGTCTGAAATCGACGCGATCACCTATATGGGATATAGCGTCAGCAATGTCCCGTTCATCGATGTGATTCAAGTGGTGGTACTGTATTCCGGCGTCTAAAAACACATACCTATCAATTACGGGATTAGGGTTAAATAGCTCACGTTTTCATTATCACATAGTCACTCATTCACCTTTTAATTGTTTCTCCAAATGGCTTATGCCAAAACTTAGTAAAAGTTGTTCCATTTTGCACGCGCTTTTTTTTCTTGAATGACGCTCAGACGCTATCCACAGACTCTATGCAACACTTTTTCTATATCAGTGCTGTGTAACTGTGCAAACGCGCAAATGTGCATTGTGTGCGCACAGTGCGCGTTTTTTAAATTCAATATTCTTTAACCTCTTAAAGGAATTTATTTAAGTTACATTTTGAAACGTTAGTAATAAAAACAAGAAAGGAAGCTAGCTTCGGCCAGCCGAAGCTTATATACCCTTGCAGATCATTCCTATTCATTTACAAAAACATAAAATTTAAATTAACTTGCGAATATGTTACAACAAACCTAATTTTAGCTGTTTTCGTATTATTTTGGCATTAATTTTTGATCCTTCCTATGGCAGGTATATAATATAGCCGTCCGAATTTTTTTTAAATTTTATACGAAATTTTAAAATGTTAAAGAAAAGCCATAGCCTAGATGAGAAGAGAATGTAATATAAGTCAACAAAGATATAATTTTTTTCCTATTAATTTTCATCTAATTTTTCGACCGTTCCTATTGCAGCTATATGATATAGTCAACCGATTTTTTTTAGAAATTTTATTCGAAATTCAGAAATATTATAAAAATAGTATTCACAAAAGTAGAAGGTTATATTTCAAAAAACACCAAAGCTAGAATTTTTTTTTCGATCCTTCCTATGAGAGCTATAAGATATAGTGGCCCGATCCGGTCGGTTCCGACATATATACTACCTGCAATAGGAAGAAGACTTTTGGGAAAGTTTGAGCCCGATAGCTTTAAAACAGAGGGACTGACGGACAGACGGACATGGCTAGATCGACTCGTCTAGTGATGCTGATCAAGAATATATATACTTTATGGGGTCGGAAAAGCTTCCTTCTCCCTGTTTGGCTTCGGCTGGCCGAAGCTAGCTTCCTTTCTTGTTTTTATTACTAACGTTTCAAAATGTAACTTAAATAAATTCCTTTAAGAGGTTAAAGAATATTGAATTTAAAAAACGCGCACTGTGCGCACACAATGCACATTTGCGCGTTTGCACAGTTACACAGCACTGATATAGAAAAAGTGTTGCATAGAGTCTGTGGATAGCGTCTGAGCGTCATTAAAGAAAAAAAAGCGCGTGCAAAATGGAACAACTTTTGGCATTTTGCATGCATATTCTTGGAGTTCCTACGCAGCGCAAGTTTATTTCAAAATGGTGCCACGCCCCCTCTAACGCCCTCAATCGCCCTACACCATTTTTTGAAAGGTGTCTGGCGCCCACACCATTAAAGATTTTGGAAAACTAAAAATGCAGTTTTATTGTGACTATCAATACCTATCGAAATGTAGAAGAAATTTTTCAAATCGGATCATTCGTTAAAAAGTTATGCCTGATCAAAGATTTTATATATCTATCTCCCTCGCACTCCCTTAGCTGAGTAACGGGTATCTGATAGTCGGGGCACCCGACTATAGCGTTCTCTCTTGTTATTCTTAATTAAATACATATCACTATGGACGGCAGTCCATGTAGTGACGAAGCGCACAAGGAGAGTGTGCGAAGGCGACTACTATCTATATATAGCCGCAGAATTGAAAATCTGCTGTGATGGTCCGATCATAATGAGTGATACACCAATCGAAAGGTATTGCAAAAACTTAAAGGATTGCATACCAAGACTTTAAGAAAATCAATTGGCTTGGGAAAGAGAGCGGTGAAAGTGAAAAAGTGAAAATTTCGAAATTTGGAGTTGTTGGGGCCGGTGGGGATAAATGCCCCCTCGCAATGTTTTAGTTGTGTTCCTATTGAAAATACCCGTCGAATGAGGGGTCATATGATAAAATCCGACGCTCCGTTCAAAAGTTATAGCCAAAATACGATTTTCTTCTTCTTCCCAAAATGAAAATTTAATTCTGTTTGTCAGTTTGTCAGTTTGTCCAAAATATGTTTCTTAAGTTTTGAAAATTTAATATGACGTTCATCACATCGATATAAAAAACTTTTGTTCTACCACTTTTGGAAAAACTCGCTAGTTTAGCGGGAAAACAGCTATAAATAGCTAAAATTCGGAAAGCCGTAACTTCTATACTTCTATACAGAGTTGTGCTGCATCTCGTTTGAAAGGTATTTTTAAATGCTATAAATGGCCTTCATATGCAATTTGTGTAAATGTAATAGTTAAAAAGATATGAACAAAAGAAATTTTTTTTAAACATTCTTTTTAGCTTTTTTTTAATTTTCTCAAAAACGGCTCTAACGATTTTCCTTACAACTTTAAACTGTAGAGCTCTTGAGATTCCCTAAATTTTGGTATATAACACATTACTGTAAAAAGTCACGTTTAAAAGTTATTTTTATACGAAAATAGCCACTTTTGCCGGCTCGAACAACTAACGCTGCCTAAGCATTGAATTTAGTATGTGCGTATCCAAACTGTATTTTAAGGTCAGGGAATAGTTAAAATTGTTTTAAACTGTTCCATTATACAATTCTATAAGTAAATAAATACAAACATAAATAAACAAATAAAACAAATAAAACAAATAAAACAAATAAAACAAATAAAACAAATAAAACAAATAAAACAAATAAAACAAATAAAACAAATAAAACAAATAAAACAAATAAAACAAATAAAACAAATAAAACAAATAAAACAAATAAAACAAATAAAACAAATAAAACAAATAAAACAAATAAAACAAATAAAACAAATAAAACAAATAAAACAAATAAAACAAATAAAACAAATAAAACAAATAAAACAAATAAAACAAATAAAACAAATAAAACAAATAAAACAAATAAAACAAATAAAACAAATAAAACAAATAAAACAAATAAAACAAATAAAACAAATAAAACAAATAAAACAAATAAAACAAATAAAACAAATAAAACAAATAAAACAAATAAAACAAATAAAACAAATAAAACAAATAAAACAAATAAAACAAATAAAACAAATAAAACAAATAAAACAAATAAAACAAATAAAACAAATAAAACAAATAAAACAAATAAAACAAATAAAACAAATAAAACAAATAAAACAAATAAAACAAATAAAACAAATAAAACAAATAAAACAAATAAAACAAATAAAACAAATAAAACAAATAAAACAAATAAAACAAATAAAACAAATAAAACAAATAAAACAAATAAAACAAATAAAACAAATAAAACAAATAAAACAAATAAAACAAATAAAACAAATAAAACAAATAAAACAAATAAAACAAATAAAACACGTTTCGACCTTTGCGCTTGCCATTATGTAGGTCTAACTATGCTCAACACGAACCTTTTCGTGTTCTTTGCCACAATTATTTAATTATTTAATTATTTAATTATTTAATTATTTAATTATTTAATTATTTAATTATTTAATTATTTAATTATTTAATTATTTAATTATTTAATTATTTAATTATTTAATTATTTAATTATTTAATTATTTAATTATTTAATTATTTAATTATTTAATTATTTAATTATTTAATTATTTAATTATTTAATTATTTAATTATTTAATTATTTAATTATTTAATTATTTAATTATTTAATTATTTAATTATTTAATTATTTAATTATTTAATTATTTAATTATTTAATTATTTAATTATTTAATTATTTAATTATTTAATTATTTAATTATTTAATTATTTAATTATTTAATTATTTAATTATTTAATTATTTATTTATTTATTTATTTATTTATTTATTTATTTATTTATTTTTTTATTTATTTATTTTTTTATTTATTTATTTATTTTTTTATTTATTTATTTATTTATTTATTTATTTATTTATTTGTTTTATTTGTTTTATTTGTTTTATTTGTTTTATTTGTTTTATTTGTTTTATTTGTTTTATTTGTTTTATTTGTTTTATTTGTTTTATTTGTTTTATTTGTTTTATTTGTTTTATTTGTTTTATTTGTTTTATTTGTTTTATTTGTTTTATTTGTTTTATTTGTTTTATTTGTTTTATTTGTTTTATTTGTTTTATTTGTTTTATTTGTTTTATTTGTTTTATTTGTTTTATTTGTTTTATTTGTTTTATTTGTTTTATTTGTTTTATTTGTTTTATTTGTTTTATTTGTTTTATTTGTTTTATTTGTTTTATTTGTTTATTTATGTTTGTATTTATTTACTTATAGAATTGTATAATGGAACAGTTTAAAACAATTTTAACTATTCCCTGACCTTAAAATACAGTTTGGATACGCACATACTAAATTCAATGCTTAGGCAGCGTTAGTTGTTCGAGCCGGCAAAAGTGGCTATTTTCGTATAAAAATAACTTTTAAACGTGACTTTTTACAGTAATGTGTTATATACCAAAATTTAGGGAATCTCAAGAGCTCTACAGTTTAAAGTTGTAAGGAAAATCGTTAGAGCCGTTTTTGAGAAAATTAAAAAAAAGCTAAAAAGAATGTTTAAAAAAAATTTCTTTTGTTCATATCTTTTTAACTATTACATTTACACAAATTGCATATGAAGGCCATTTATAGCATTTAAAAATACCTTTCAAACGAGATGCAGCACAACTCTGTATAGAAGTATAGAAGTTACGGCTTTCCGAATTTTAGCTATTTATAGCTGTTTTCCCGCTAAACTAGCGAGTTTTTCCAAAAGTGGTAGAACAAAAGTTTTTTATATCGATGTGATGAACGTCATATTAAATTTTCAAAACTTAAGAAACATATTTTGGACAAACTGACAAACTGACAAACAGAATTAAATTTTCATTTTGGGAAGAAGAAGAAAATCGTATTTTGGCTATAACTTTTGAACGGAGCGTCGGATTTTATCATATGACCCCTCATTCGACGGGTATTTTCAATAGGAACACAACTAAAACATTGCGAGGGGGCATTTATCCCCACCGGCCCCAACAACTCTAAATTTCGAAATTTTCACTTTTTCACTTTCACCGCTCTCTTTCCCAAGCCAATTGATTTTCTTAAAGTCTTGGTATGCAATCCTTTAAGTTTTTGCAATACCTTTCGATTGGTGTATCACTCATTATGATCGGACCATCACAGCAGATTTTCAATTCTGCGGCTATATATAGTAGTCGCCTTCGCACACTCTCCTTGTGCGCTTCGTCACTACATGGACTGCCGTCCATAGTGATGGGGATGACTTTTGGTCATGGTATGAGGTATACTAATATGTAAATTAAACCCAGGGTATAAATTGTCCCTTTAAAAACTTCTGATATCAAACAAAAACACCTCTTAACGAGGTAAAAAAAATAGTGACGACCGCACCTTTAACATACAAAAGATCTGATATCATATTTTGTGACGAAAAATAATTTTACATTCTAAAATATAAAAACACTTCCTAAAATTTACTCATTCGGCCCGCTTCAGACAAATTTATAAGATTTTACCCACACGAACATTTTCAATTGTAGCGTGTATATATGTATATATGTATATACGTGTGCGTCCCCTCAATCATAATTAACCTGCGCTGGCGGCTGGAATAATTTTAACTTTGCGGTGTTATTGAATTATTATAAGCAGGCGTATGTATGTATTTGTCGGACTCCTCTAGTATGTAGGTGTGACGGCTTAAATCATTTTCTTTAAGGCCAATAGCATTGCCGCCAATGCTCACGAAATTTGATTGTGTTTTAAATTCCAGAAAACAATTAGTAAAAATATATTTCTGTGTTTAAAATTTCTCAATTTTATCTTTAAGGTTCAAAACGCATATTTTACAATATATATGGAGAAAAATGTTATTTAAAATGTTTATTTTGCTATCAAATTTGAAAACTGAAGTATCTTGCATTTTACTGAGGCATTGTAAAATTATTTGTATGACTTTTAAAAACATTTGTACTCACAAAGTGTTTTAAAATTAAAAGTTTTATAATTTGTATGGCTAAAATTTTATTTAAAACTTTTTATTTTAGAATGACGTTTTAAAACGGCGTTTTAAAAAATCTTATTTTCTCTGTGTATGTACATATGTATACATACATATGTATGTTTATGTGCGTTTGTGTATATGATCGAGAATTTTCTTGTGCGCAGCTGTAACTTTTATTGTGTTGTTGTTTTCGACATGCAGTCTCTCGCGAGAGCGTTGCTTGCACTCATAAAAAAAAATCGAAGAATTTCCATTAAATCAAGGAAATTCTTTCTTGAATTTTTGCCAAAGGCGACCTCACCTTTGTTTTAGGAAATGTTTTTTTGAAAGGCACCTTTAAAACAAAAAAAAATATATCTTGAAACAAGAAATTAAATTTCTTAAATCAAGAAAGGGTTTTTTGGAAAGCCACCATTAAAAGAAGAACAAATATTTCTTGAAACAAGAAAGGCGATTCTTGTTTCAAAGGTGGTTTCTTTCTTGTTTCAAGAAATTAAACTTCTTAAAACAAGAAATAGTTTTTTAAAAAGGCACCTTTCAAACAAGGAAAAATATTTCTTAAAACAAGAAAATAAATTCTAGTTTTAAGGGTGGATTCTTTCTTGTTAAAAAATTTAAAATTTCCTTTCAAGAAATTTTATTTCTTGAAAGGAAGTTTTACATTAACCCTCAAATATAAAATAAAATGTAACTTCGTTTTTTTTTTGATATTGCATATTTTATTTTATTACATTTGAAACATTTAACACTTAACATTTAAACATTTTTAATTATAAAATTTTTGCACATTAGCATATGAGTTATTATTGGTGGTGTATTTAATTCACATAATTGAACTATTGTATACCCCATGGCCTTTTGAACTTCATATGACATAAGGTGATCACAAAACGCAGTATATATTGGCATTCCTTCATCTGGAATAAAAAGAGTTATTGGGATATAAAATATTTATTTTTAGATACACATAATTTTTCTGAAATAATGTAATGTTAATAATAACCAAAATACAAACACGTTGGTCAAAAGACCGAGAGAGAGAGGCAAGGCAGATAGAACTCGAAGATGGGGGTTGAAAATCGAAGTTCAAAGAGAGAGACACGGGAGAGACGCGTACGAGCGAAGGAAGACCGAATGTAAGCAGGCCAGATCATGGCAGTTTGAAGAAGTAGTAGAGAGAAACGACGGACAAGAGAGCGAGAGAGAGGAGCAAAAGATAGAAGGGTTGAAAATCGGCTTTCAGATCGGGTGAATCGCGTACCTGCATACATATTTACATGCCTATGTCAAACAAATACAACAAGTGTGTGAAAATTAATGGTAAGCAAATACCATTCTTCTCTAATATTAATTTTAATTTTCGATTGAAGGAATAATTTCATTTTCAGGTATTGTTGATGATTTGGGAGTAAGTAAGTAAATATATATGAATAATAATGTATTAAATACTTATAATAATTATTAATTATTTTATTTTTATCTTTTTTGTTTTGTTTTCTCTTTTTTATTTTAGGAAATCTTTATAATATTATTTTTATCTTTTTATTGTTTTTTTTTTCTCTTTTTTAAAATATTTATAATATTATTTGTACATTTTTTGTTTAGGAAATATTTAAATTGATATTTTCTTGTTTTCTCTTTTCTGTTTAGGAAATAAAATAGTAAAATAAATATGTACATATGTATGCGTTTTATTTGAATAAAGACAATTTATGAAAATAAAAAAAGTCCTTCCTTGTTTTAAGAAAAAAATGTCTATGTTCATGAAAAGTACTTTTTGGATTTTAGGAAAATTTCTAAATTTCATGGCAATTTTTCTTGATTTGAAAAATCCATTTCTGCTTTTCAGAAAATTTTTTCTACATTTTAGAAAATTCCTTCCTAATAAATATGGTAAATCGCCATCGACTCAAATCCATGGCGAATTTCTTGATATAATGACGATTTCGGACTGTTTTTTTATTTTGAGTGTACGGTTAAAAATCGAACCCCTTTCGTTTTGTAAGAGAACTGCCATGTGCATACTTAAGTATATGTACACTCAAAAAAAAACGACTAAAATCGCCCTTGGTTTTAGAAAATCGCCTATGAATTTGCTTTACTGGCGATTTTGTCTATATTAAGAAAATAGGCTCTTAATAACAATGGCGTTTTTTTCTAAAAAATAAGAAAAAAAATCTGCAAATTAAAAATTTTTTACTAGAAAGTAAGAAAGTTATGTCTTCCAATTTAGAAATAAAGGTTTTCTAAGAAATAGAAATACTGTTTTTTTTAAATATAGACAAATATTTTTCTAGAAAATAAAAAAAAATTGCTTTGGCAATCGGAACGAACTATGCCGGTTGTTTCTGTGACTTCACGTCCCCCTTGTGTTGTTGTTGTTATACCCGTTACTCGTAGAGTAAAAGGGTATATTGTATTCGTGCAAAAGTATGTAACAGGGAGAAGGAAGCGTTTCCGACCCTATAAAGGTTATATATTCTTGATCAGGATCACAAGCCGAGTCGATCTAGCCATGTCAGTCTGTCCGTTTGTCTGTCCGTCTACCGGAGCTAGAAAGTTGGGATTACCAACACATATTCTTGTGCTTCCTACGCAGCGCAAGTTTATTTCAATCGAGCGCCACGCCCCCTTTAACGCCCACAATCGCCCACAAATAACTTTAAAATGTGTCTGGCGCCCACATTTTTAAAGATTTCGGAGAAGTATAAATGCAATTTTGTTGCGTTTATCAAAATGTAAAAGAAATTTTTAAAATCGGACCTTTCTGTAAAAAGTTATGCCCGATCAAAGTTTTATATCTCCATCTCCCTCGCACTCCCTCTAGCTGAATAACGGGTATCTGATAGTCGGGGCACCCGACTATAGCGTTCCCTCTTGTTTTTTCTAAAATCAATGGCGATTTTAACCCTCAAATATAGAAAGGAAGATTAGAAAAACAAACCTTATATTTTAGAAAAAAATTTATTTTTCTACATTTTAGAAAAAAAAATTCTACAAAAAATCGTTTAATGGAGAATTTCTGAAGTTTAGAAATTATTTTCTCTTTATAGAAATTTTTTTCTAAAGCACAGAAAAATTTTGTTTTTCTATATTTAAGAAAAATAATTTTCTGAGTGTATATGCCCGCTATTTTCGCGCCGAACAAAGTTTACAGACACAATTGTACACACGTAAATACAAACTGTGCATTTGTTTTTTAGTTGCCCACAGTATGTATGTATGTATATACATGTATACGCCCAACATTTTGTTTCTCTCTTCTCATTGACGCTGTCTATTCTCTCTTCTACCTCTCTCGGTGGTTTGTACAGTGGTGCGCGTAGACAATGTTCCAAGTACTAAAATGTTGATGCCTTTATATTAAAGTACAGTAGTAAAGCCCCCTTGTATGCCATATTAAAGAATTTAAAAAAATTAAAATAAAAAAATTATTTTTAAGAAGATTTAGAAAAATTAATACAAATAAAACTAAGTCAATCAGAAGAAAACAGCCGGAGATTACATTGCTTAAACAGAGGGAATTTTTTCAATCTTCATGTTTTTCGGCAAACATTAAGAAGTTCAAGCCAACACAATTTTTGTTCGCCCAAATTCAAGTACACGTAATTACTTATTTGCTTATTTATTTCGGGTTGTAAGAGAACTGCCATGTGCATACTTAAGTATATGTATGCCCGCTATTTTCGCGCCGAACAAAATTCACAGACACAATTGTACACCACTCATGTAAATACAAACGTCCTATTTCTTTTAGTTGTAATTTACTCTTTGTTTGTAATTTACTATTTGTAGCCCACCGTATGTATGCATGTATATACATCTATACGCCCACCATTTTGTTTCTCTCTCTTCTCATTGCCGCTGCCGATTCTCTCTCTTTCTACCTCTATCGGCGATTCGTACAGTGGGGCGCGTTGATGTATAACAATATTGCAACTACTTAAATTTTTTACAGTGATAAGGCTCCTTGCATTCTATTTTAAAAAACTTATAAAAATTAAAACAAACATATGTTTTTTAAGAAGAAGATTTAGAAAAATATTTACAAATGAAACTAAGTTAATCAGAATAAAACAGTCAAAGATTACATTGTTCAAACAGAGAGACTTTTTTTAAATTTCTGGTTTTTCGGCAACCTTTATGAAGTTAGTCAACACAATTTTTGTTCGCCCATATTCAGTTACACGTGATGACTTATTTACTAAAAATTTTTTTGCAAAAAAAATTAATGAAATATCAAGAATGTTACGGTTAAAAATCGAACCCCTTTCGTTATGTAAGAGAACTGCCATGTGCATACTTAAGTATATGTATGCCCGCTATTTTCGCGCCGAACAAAATTCACAGACACAATTGTACACCACGCATGTAAATACAAACGTCCTATTTTTTTTTTAGTTGTAATTTACTCTTTGTAGCCCACCGTATGTATGCATGTATATACATCTATACGCCCACCATTTTGTTTCTCTCTCTTCTCATTGACGCTGCCAATTCTCTCTTCTACCTCTCTCGGTGGTTTGTACAGTGAGGCGCGTAGATGTATAACAATATTGCAAGTACTTAAATTTTGTACAGTGCTAAGGCTCCTTGTATTCTATTTTAAAAAACGAATAAAAATTGAAATAAACAAAATTGTTTTTTAAGAAGAAGATTTAGAAAAATATTTACAAATGAAACTAAGTTAATCAAAACAAAACAGTCGGATATTACATTGTTCAGAGGGAATTTTTTTAATCTTCATGTTTTTCGGCAAACACTAAGAAGTTCTAGCCAACACAATTTTTGTTCGCCCAAATTCAGTTACACGTGATTACTTATTCACTAAATATTATATGCAAAAAAAATTACAGGAATATCGAGAATGTTACGGGTAAAAATCTAACCCCTTTCGGTTTGTAAAAAACTGCCATGTATATACTTATGAATATATATATGCCCGCTGTTTTCGCGCCTAACAAAATTCACAGACACAATTGTACACCACGCACGTCAATACAAACTTCCTTTTTTTGTTGTAATTTACTCTTTGTAGCCCACAGTATGTATGCATAAATATACATCTATACGCCCACCATTTTGTTTCTCTTTCTTCTCATTGACGCTGTCAATTCTCTCTTCTACCTCTCTCGGTGGTTTGTACAGTGAGGCGCGTAGATGTATAACAATATTGCAAGTACTTAAATTTTGTACAGTGCTAAGGCTCCTTGTATTCTATTTTAAAAAACGAATAAAAATTGAAATAAACAAAATTGTTTTTTAAGAAGAAGATTTAGAAAAATATTTACAAATGAAACTAAGTTAATCAAAACAAAACAGTCGGATATTACATTGTTCAGAGGGAATTTTTTTAATCTTCATGTTTTTCGGCAAACACTAAGAAGTTCTAGCCAACACAATTTTTGTTCGCCCAAATTCAGTTACACGTGATTACTTATTCACTAAATATTATATGCAAAAAAAATTACAGGAATATCAAGAATGTTTCGGTTAAAAATCGAACCCCTTTCGGTTTTTAAGAGAACTGCCATGTGCATACTTAAGTATATCTATATGCCCGATATTTTCGCGCCGAACAAAATTCACAGACACAATTGTACACCACGCACGTAAACACAAACGTCCTATTTTTTTTAGTTTTAATTTACTCTTTGTAGCCCACAGTATGTATGCATTTATATACATCTATACGCCCACCATTTTGTTTCTCTCTCTTCTCATTGACGCTGCCAATTCTCTCTTCTACCTCTCTCGGCGATTCGTACAGTGGGGCGCGTTGATGTATAACAATATTGCAAGTACTTAAATTTTGTACAGTGGTAAGGCTCCTTGTATTCTATTTTAAAAAACTTAAAAAAATTAAAACAAACATATGTTTTTTAAGAAGAAGATTTAGAAAAATAAATACAAATGAAACTAAGTTAATCAGAATAAAACAGTCGGAGATTACATTGTTCAAACAGAGGGACTTTTTTTAAATTTCTGGTTTTTCGGCAACCTTTATGAAGTTAGTCAACACAATTTTTGTTCCCCCATATTCAGTTACAAGTGATTACTTATTTACTAAATATTATTTGCAAAAAAAATGAATGAAATATCAAGAATGTTACGGTTAAAAATCGAACCCCTTTCGTTTTGTAAGAGAACTGCTATGTGCATACTAAACTGCCATGTGCATACTTAAGTATATGTATGCCCGCTATTTTCGCGCCGAACAAAATTCACAGACAATTGTACACCACGCATGTAAATACAAACGTCCTGTTTTTATACCCGTTACTCGTAGAGTAAAAGGGTATATTGTATTCGTGCAAAAGTATGTAACAGGGAGAAGGAAGCTTTTCCGACCCTATAAAGTATATATATTCTTGATCAGGATCACTAGCCGAGTCGAACTAGCCATGTCCGTCTGTCCGTCTGTCTGTCCGTCTGTATGAACGCTGAGATCTCGGAAACTACAAAAGCTAGAGGATTGGCATTTTGCATGCAGATTCTTGGAGTTCCTACGCAGCGCAAGTTTGTTTCAAACAGGTGCCACGCCCCCTCTAACGCCCACAATCGCCCTTCACCATTTTTTGAAAGGTGTCTGGCGCCCACAACTTTAAAGATTTCGGAAAAGTAAAAATGCAGTTTTATTCTGTTTATCAATACCTATCGAATTGTAGAATTGTAGAATTTTTCAAATCGGACAATCCATTAAAAAGTTATGAGCAAAAAATGAAACAGCCACTAGATGGCGCTAGTAGCTTTGACGCGTGCATATATTAATCTCTCTCCCACTCCCTTTAGCTGAGTAACGGGTATCTAATAGTCGAAGTACTCGACTATAGCGTTCTCTCTTGTTTTTAGTTGTAATTTACTCTTTGTAGCCGACAGTATGTATGCATAAATATACATCTATACGCCCACCATTTTGTTTCTCTCTCTTCTCATTGACGCTGCCAATTCTCTCTTCTACCTCTCTCGGTGGTTTGTACAGTGGGGCGCGTAGATGTATAACAATATTGCAAGTACTTAAATTTTGTACAGTGTTAAGGCTCCTTGTATTCTATTTTAAAAAACGAATAAAAATTAAAATAAACAAAATTGTTTTTTAAGAAGAAGATTTAAAAAAATATTTACAAATGAAACTAAGTTAATCAAAATAAAACAGTCGGAGATTACATTGTTCAGAGGGAATTTTTTTAATCTTCATGTTTTTCGGCAAACACTAAGAAGTTCTAGCCAACACAATTTTTGTTCGCCCAAATTCAGTTACACGTGATTACTTATTTACTTAATATTATATGCAAAAAAAATTACGGAATATCTAGAATGTTACGGTTAAAAATCGAACCCCTTACGGTTTGTAAGAGAACTGCCATGTGCATACTTAAGTATATATATATGCCCGCTGTTTTCGCGCCTAACAAAATTCACAGACACAATTGTACACCACGCACGTCAATACAAACTTCCTTTTTTTGTTGTAATTTACTCTTTGTAGCCCACAGTATGTATGCATAAATATACATCTATACGCCCACCATTTTGTTTCTCTTTCTTCTCATTGACGCTGTCAATTCTCTCTTCTACCTCTCTCGGTGGTTTGTACAGTGAGGCGCGTAGATGTATAACAATATTGCAAGTACTTAAATTTTGTACAGTGTTAAGGATCCTTGTATTCTATTTTAAAAAACGAATAAAAATTAAAATAAACAAAATTGTTTTTTAAGAAGAAGATTTAAAAAAATATTTACAAATGAAACTAAGTTAATCAAAATAAAACAGTCGGAGATTACATTGTTCAGAGGGAATTTTTTTAATCTTCATGTTTTTCGGCAAACACTAAGAAGTTCTAGCCAACACAATTTTTGTTCGCCCAAATTCAAGTACACGTGATTACTTATTTACTAAATATTATATGCAAAAAAAAATTACAGGAATATCAAGAATGTTTC
Organism: Drosophila pseudotakahashii; assembly: GCA_035046095.1. Lineage (NCBI taxonomy): Eukaryota > Metazoa > Arthropoda > Insecta > Diptera > Drosophilidae > Drosophila > Drosophila pseudotakahashii. The sequence goes on from JAWNOE010000254.1 coordinate 3,248,055, forward strand.
GGTTAAAAATCGAACCCCTTTCGGTTTGTAAGAGAACTGCCATGTGCATACTTAAGTATATCTATATGCCCGCTATTTTCGCGCCGAACAAAATTCACAGACACAATTGTACACCACGCACGTAAACACAAACGTCCTATTTTTTTTAGTTGTAATTTACTCTTTGTAGCCCACAGTATGTATGCATTTATATACATCTATACGCCCACCATTTTGTTTCTCCCTCTTCTCATTGACGCTGCCAATTCTCTCTTCTACCTCTCTCGGTGGTTTGTACAGAGGGGCGCGTAGATGTATAACAATATTGCAAGTACTTAAATTTTGTACAGTGTTAAGGATCCTTGTATTCTATTTTAAAAAACGAATAAAAATTAAAATAAACAAAATTGTTTTTTAAGAAGAAGATTTAAAAAAATATTTACAAATGAAACTAAGTTAATCAAAATAAAACAGTCGGAGTTTACATTGTTCAGAGGGAATTTTTTTAATCTTCATGTTTTTCGGCAAACATTAAGGAGTTCTAGCCAACACAATTTTTGTTCGCCCAAATTCAATACTTATTTACTAAATATTATATGCAAAAAAAATTACAGGAATATCAAGAATATTACGGGTAAAAATCTAACCCCTTTCGGTTTGTAAGAGAACTGCCATGTGCATACTTAAGTATATATATATGCCCGCTGTTTTCGCGCCTAACAAAATTCACAGACACAATTGTACACCACGCACGTTAATACAAACTTCCTTTTTTTTTGTAATTTACTCTTTGTAGCCCACAGTATGTATGCATAAATATACATCTATACGCCCACCATTTTGTTTCTCTTTCTTCTCATTGACGCTGTCAATTCTCTCTTCTACCTCTCTCGGTGGTTTGTACAGTGAGGCGCGTAGATGTATAACAATATTGCAAGTACTTAAATTTTGTACAGTGTTAAGGATCCTTGTATTCTATTTTAAAAAACGAATAAAAATTAAAATAAACAAAATTGTTTTTTAAGAAGAAGATTTAAAAAAATATTTACAAATGAAACTAAGTTAATCAAAATAAAACAGTCGGAGATTACATTGTTCAGAGGGAATTTTTTTAATCTTCATGTTTTTCGGCAAACACTAAGAAGTTCTAGCCAACACAATTTTTGTTCGCCCAAATTCAGTTACACGTGATTACTTATTTACTTAATATTATATGCAAAAAAAATTACGGAATATCTAGAATGTTACGGTTAAAAATCGAACCCCTTACGGTTTGTAAGAGAACTGCCATGTGCATACTTAAGTATATATATATGCCCGCTGTTTTCGCGCCTAACAAAATTCACAGACACAATTGTACACCACGCACGTCAATACAAACTTCCTTTTTTTGTTGTAATTTACTCTTTGTAGCCCACAGTATGTATGCATAAATATACATCTATACGCCCACCATTTTGTTTCTCTTTCTTCTCATTGACGCTGTCAATTCTCTCTTCTACCTCTCTCGGTGGTTTGTACAGTGAGGCGCGTAGATGTATAACAATATTGCAAGTACTTAAATTTTGTACAGTGTTAAGGCTCCTTGTATTCTATTTTAAAAAACGAATAAAAATTGAAATAAACAAAATTGTTTTTTAAGAAGAAGATTTAGAAAAATATTTACAAATGAAACTAAGTTAATCAAAACAAAATAGTCGGAGATTACATTGTTCAGAGGGAATTTTTTTAATCTTCATGTTTTTCGGCAAACACTAAGAAGTTCTAGCCAACACAATTTTTGTTCGCCCAAATTCAGTTACACGTGATTACTTATTTACTTAATATTATATGCAAAAAAAATTACGGAATATCTAGAATGTTACGGTTAAAAATCGAACCCCTTACGGTTTGTAAGAGAACTGCCATGTGCATACTTAAGTATATATATATGCCCGCTGTTTTCGCGCCTAACAAAATTCACAGACACAATTGTACACCACGCACGTAAATACAAACGTCCTATTTTTTTTAGTTGTAATTTGTTCTTTGTAGCCCACAGTATGTATGCATGTATATACAATCTATACGCCCACCATTTTGTTTCTCTTTCTTCTCATTGACGCTGTCAATTCTCTCTTCTACCTCTCTCGGTGGTTTGTACAGTGGGGCGCGTAGATGTATAACAATATTGCAAGTACTTAAATTTTGTACAGTGTTAAGGCTCCTTGTATTCTATTTTAAAAAACGAATAAAAATTGAAATAAACAAAATTGTTTTTTAAGAAGAAGATTTAGAAAAATAAATACAAATGAAACTAAGTTAATCAGAATAAAACAGTCGGAGATTACATTGTTCAAACAGAGGGATTTTTTTTAAATTTCTGGTTTTTCGGCAACCTTTATGAAGTTAGTCAACACAATTTTTGTTCGCCCATATTCAGTTACACGTGATTAATTATTTACTAAACATTTTTTTTCAAAAAAAAATTAATGAAATATCAAGAATGTTACGGTTAAAAATCGAACTCCTTTCGTTTTGTAAGAGAACTGCCCTATGCATACCAAACTGCCATGTGTATACTTAAGTATATGTATGCCCGCTATTTTCGCGCCGAACAAAATTCACCGACACAATTTACACCACGCACGTAAATACAAACGTCCTATTTTTTTTAGTTGTAATTCACTCTTTGTAGCCCACAGTATGTATGCATGCATATACATCTATACGTCCACCATTTTGTTTCTCTCTCTTCTCATTGACGCTGCCAATTCTCTCTTCTACCTCTCTCGGCGATTCGTACAGTGGGGCGCGTTGATGTATAACAATATTGCAAGTACTTAAATTTTGTACAGTGTTAAGGCTCCTTGTATTCTATTTTAAAAAACTAAGTCAATCAGAAGAAAACAGCCGGAGATTACATTGTTTAAACAGAGGGAATTTTTATAATCTTCATGTTTTTCATCAAACACTAAGAAGTTCTAGCCAACACAATTTTTGTTCGCCCAAATTCAAGTACACGTGATTACTTATTTACTAAATATTATATGCAAAAAAAATTACAGGAATATCAAGAATGTTACGGTTAAAAATCGAACCCCTTACGGTTTGTAAGAGAACTGCCATGTGCATACTTAAGTATATATATATGCCCGCTGTTTTCGCGCCTAACAAAATTCACAGACACAATTGTACACCACGCATGTAAATACAAACGTCCTATTTTTTTAGTTGTAATTTACTCTTTGTAGCCGACAGTATGTATGCATAAATATACATCTATACGCCCACCATTTTGTTTCTCTCTCTTCTCATTGACGCTGCCAATTCTCTCTTCTACCTCTCTCGGTGGTTTATACAGTGGGGCGCGTAGATTTATAACAATATTGCAAGTACTTAAATTGTGTACAGTGTTAAGGCTCCTTGTATTCTATTTTAAACAAGAGAGAACGCTATAGTCGGGTGCCCCGACTATCAGATACCCGTTACTCAGCTAAGGGAGTGCGAGGGAGATAGATATATAAAATCTTTGATCGGGCATAACTTTTTAACGAATGGTCCGATTTGAAAAATTTCTTCTACATTTCGATAGGTATTGATAGTCACAATAAAACTGCATTTTTAGTTTTCCTAAATCTTTAATGGTGTAGGCGCCAGACACCTTTCAAAAAATGGTGTAGGGCGATTGAGGGCGTTAGAGGGGGCGTGGCGCCATTTTGAAATAAACTTGCGCTGCGTAGGAACTCCAAGAATATGCATGCAAAATGCCAATCCTCTAGCTTTTACAGTTTCCGAGATCTCAGCGTTCATACGGACGGACAGACGGACAGACGGACATGGCTAGTTCGACTCGGCTAGTGATCCTGATCAAGAATATATATACTTTATAGGGTCGGAAAAGCTTCCTTCTCCCTGTTACATACTTTTGCACGAATACAATATACCCTTTTACTCTACGAGTAACGGGTATAAAAACTAAGTCAATCAGAATAAAACAGTCGGAGATTACATTGTTCAAACTGTAATCACCTTTATTTATTAGATTTTAAAAAGCCACTAGGATGGGCTTCGTTTTATTTAATTAGTTTTTCTTACTCTACAAAGCGTGTTCTTTTTCCAAAAAACCGGTCAAAAGTGACCGTTCTCTCATTTTCTCTTAAATCCTAAAAAGTGACATTTATGTGTGACCATTTATCACATCATTTATCGATTATAAATATATACACAATTCACACTTAAAGCTAATATTAACTAGATGTTTACATTCGGGCAACCTGACATTTGATCGGCCTCGATCATCACACACACAATCCTATAGTCTTAGTACACACTTGCATCCACGGTTTCAGTCTAGCAGCTTCAAGGATTCCTTTATAAGGCAGTTGTGTGAGCTGACAATCGTCAATATCGGTTACTTCGTAGCGATCGTTGGGTAGTACTCGGCTAACTTGGTATGGCCCACGGTATTTGGGTGCGAATTTCTTACAATGTCCAGGCCTCACATCAACATTGCGAATAGCAACAAAGTCTTTAACATTATAGGTCATAGGAGCTTTGTGTCTTAGCTTATATATGGATTCATTACGAGTTTGTGACCGTTTTATTCTGTCGCTAGCTTCGTCTCTCTCACTCCTAAGGCAACGCGGCTTTTCGGAACTAAATTTGTCTTCAAGATACTCCGTAAGCTCATCCACAACTGGACCACGCTGATCGCAACCAAACAGCAGCATACTGGGTGTCTTGCCTGTACTGCACTGAACTGAGTTATTTATAGCGAATTCCACTCGATTTAGTAACTTATACCAGTCTGCTTGATTTAGGGGCTCGGATAACTTCCCTAACATAGGAGTTAAAACACGGTTGACACGCTCGACTTGCCCGTTAGCCTGCGGGGCAGCAGTAGCTACCTTGATGTGATCAATATTTCTTGCTTCGAGGAATGCAGAAAATTCAAAGGACGTGAAGCAAGTACCCCTGTCCGATATGATTCTACGGGGACGACTGTAATATTCAAAGTATTTTTCTAAGGAAGAGTTCACTTCCTTGGTGCTGGTGGAGTTCACGGGGTATAATTTTACAAATTTTGTAAATGCATCAATTGTTACTAGTAAGTGTTTTCTCTTCGAATTTATAGAAGGAAGGGGACCTAGGTGATCTATGTGAATTGTATCGAAGGGAACCGGTATTTTGGGTATGCTATGGAGAGCCCTATCATGAATACTCTTCGGCACAGAATGTAGAATGCACGGCAAACAGTTCTTTATAAATAAATCCACTTTACTTTTCATTGCAGGAAACCAATATTTTTCTTTCAACTTATTTACGCATTTATCTGAGGCAAAATGACCCAATTTCTCGTGGCATTTTCTTATTAATTCCTCTTGCATTCGGTTTGGAGCATACATACACAGTTTATTATTATCATTCAACCTATACACTACACCATCCATTAAAACAAAACGCCCTACCTCTCCTTTCTCCAATTTCTGTCGCAAAGAACGCACCTCATCATCCCTCATCTGCTCCGTCTGCAAAAGCAAATCAATGTCGCACGGGTCTGCTCCAACAATTCCAACAAGTTTATCAACTTTTTAATCATAGAGGGTGTCACACACGGATCGGAAACTTCATCAACCAAGTCATTAGATAACAACTCCGTCTGCCTACTCAGCGCATCGACATGAGCCATACTTGAACCCGGCCTATGGGCTATCGAATAATTAAAACTTTCTAACTCAAGGGACCAACGGGCAATACGAGGATTGATGGATTTTTTACTCAAGGTTTGAACCAAGGAACTGCAGTCTGTTACAATTAGAAAAGGCTTGTGTTCTAAGTATATACGGAAGCGACGTAAAGCATATATAATTGCCAATGTTTCAAGTTCGAAGCTGTGGTAACGAGACTCGGCTGCGGTGGCTTTTCTTGAGTAAAAGAAAACGGGGTGAAGCTTTTTATCTAACTGTTTCTGCAATAATACCGCCCCAAACCCATGAGAGCTTGCATCCGTATGCAATTCCGTTTCGTAATGGGGGTTGAAAATTGACAGGACTGGCGGATTCGACAATGCTGTTCTTAGCTCCAGAAAAGCATTTCTTTCGGCATCTGGCATTGGAAAGGGCCCTCCTTTTTTTAATAGGTCGGTTAAGGGCTTTGCCACGCGTGAGAAATTAGGGACAAACTTACGAAAATACGAGAATAAACCGAGACAAGAATGCAACGCTTTACTGTTGAGTGGTTCCGGATATAGTTTGATCGCTCTCAAATGAGTATCGTTAGGCAAAATTCCCTGAGCGCTAACATCGTAACCTAAGTACTCAATACGTTTTTGCATGAAGCTACTTTTTTTAAAATTTATTTCGAGGCTAAACTTAACAAGAATACTCAGCAACGTAGCTAGTACCTTTTGATGCTCATCTACGGTATTCGATGCCAGAATTATATCATCCATATACACAACAATTTGACGACTTCTAACCAGATCGATTAATACGTCAGATATAAACCTTTGAAATATAGCCGGACCATTTTTGAGCCCGAAAGGCATCCTTAAATACTCAAACTGCCCGTCCGGAGTCACAAAGGCAGTATATTTCACGGATTCTTCTTCAACACCTATGTGGTGGAAACCACTCTTAAGATCTATAACGGAAAAGACAGATTTACCTTCGAGGTATTCTAAGCAATCTTCTATAAGCGGTAAAGGAAAATTGTCACGAACTGTCTTCTTATTCAACCCACGGTAGTCAACACACATTCTTATATTTCCATCTTTCTTTTTAACTAGTACCACAGCCGAAGCATATGGGGAGTTACTTGGGCGAATTATTTTATCGGCCAATAAATTATTAACTGTATTAGAAACAATCTCCCTTTCATGATATGACAATCTTCTAGGGGCACAGTGAAACGGGGTTGTTTCAGTAAGACGAATGCACATTTTGAATCTTGGCGAGCTACAACCTTTCGAAAACTTATTAACGTAATGGCATGCTATAATATCCCGGCACTCCTGCATTCGAACACAACCAAACTCATCGCCTACGATTGCAACACTATCAGTCGACACCACCAAGTTCGCAAATTCGTTCATCCATTCATGAAACACTTCAGTCTTCACCGGGGATGCAATTGTGTTTACAACTAAACATTTATCTTTTTGCTTATTTAAACTATTGCAAGGTATGTTTTTAAAGTTTGACTTCTTAGTAAATAGGGATGCACAGTATAAATTGGAAGCCACCGCAACAGTATTGTTTAGTGAGTTATTATTTTCATAATTTGGTACAGTTTTACGTATTACTAACTTAAGTGACAATAGTTTCAATACATCTCTGCCTAATAACAACGGCGTCGGTAATATAAGACTAGGAATAACAAAAGCTTCAATTCTGTAGTATTTTTCTTTAAACATAAGTATCAATTTAACTTTTCCAATTATCATAATGTTTTGTCCGCTAAGGCCACGGAAACGACTATCTTCTAGGTTTTCATAATTAGTAGCTTGCGGGATAACTTCTTTACTTATAAAACTCACGGGGCTTCCGGTATCTAATAATGCAAAAATTTTATCAATATCAATGCATCCCTGTTTACTAGGTAATTTAATGCTTACTAGTTGAATAAACGAAGTTCCGCCGACAGAATCGTCTTCCTCTTCCTTCTCGTCACTGGTACACAACGCAGCTGTTCGTATACGCTTCGGGCACTCCCGGAACTGGTGCCCAGTCTCAAAGCAATGGAAGCATCCTCCCTCTGGCCGCCTCGGTTTCTTGCATTGATTGCTGAAATGTCCCATTGAGCGGCAATTAAAGCACCTTATGTTGGCGTCTGCATTTCGAGCATCGGAAATGTTTGCGGAAGATGACTGCCGCAAAGGTACAGCCGTGCGTGAGACTTGTGGTTTTCGTTTAAACTCGGCCTGTACGATCTGATAACGCATCATTTTCTCACGCAGCTCATCGAGAGAAACACAGTAATACAACGGTGCTGCGCAGCCGGTGTGATCCTGCAAGCCATCCACAATGTATTTTATAACGTCCATGTCCTCGAACGTCCCTTGTCCAGCAATATTACGCATAGCAATAAAATATTGTAGCAGCGATTCGCCTTTAAGGATTGAGCGACTCTGCAACTGCTTTGCAACCTCATGGTTCGTCATTTGGAACCCAAAAACTTTTAGCAGGCACTCGCTCAGTTCCTTCCAGGTGGTGGTTTTTTCGTACATCGTGTATGAACGGGCCGACCCCTGCAGCTTGCGATTACCCAGTAGCCAAAGCTGGGAGTCGCTCAAACCGTGTGTAGCAGCAGCCAAGTCCATCTCACGGATCCATGCATGAACGCCAACGTGATCATCTCCAGAGAAATTTCGCAAGGTTGATTCTATGTCCTTTATGTCAATGGTGAGTTTTCGGTCCACGGTGCCGCTCTCCAAAGCGGCCACTTGCACTTTCAACTCGGCAAGTTCTTTCCGGGCTTTGTACAGGGTCATCTGGTTCAGAATTTCGGCCATTTCTTCCATTTCGTCGGGATCGCGGTCGTCCCCTCCTGGCACACTCTCAGCTGCATTATCGGCATCCTCATCCGATTTCTCAGTAACATTGTCCAACTCCATGGTAGATGATGGCTGTAAGGCTTTTACCATCGCCCGCAGCTGCTGTATGGCCTCTGTGCCGGTCACTGGCACATTTTTTGCAATTAGCACGCTCATTAGTTCATCCTTTGTCAGGATCAATATATCAGAATATTTCATCTCGATAAGATCTGGGGCAAACCCCACACCTGATTTGTAATCACCTTTATTTATTAGATTTTAAAAAGCCACTAGGATGGGCTTCGTTTTATTTAATTAGTTTTTCTTACTCTACAAAGCGTGTTCTTTTTCCAAAAAACCGGTCAAAAGTGACCGTTCTCTCATTTTCTCTTAAATCCTAAAAAGTGACATTTATGTGTGACCATTTATCACATCATTTATCGATTATAAATATATACACAATTCACACTTAAAGCTAATATTAACTAGATGTTTACA
>JAWNOE010000255.1:0-34405 GCA_035046095.1 Drosophila pseudotakahashii
AGTGTGTGTAATACCCTGGTGTTCGAAATTAATAACTGGGCCACTGAAAACGGACTATGTCTTAACCCTAGAAAAAAGCAAATGCATAATTATATACAAAAAACCATTTGATACTACCCAACTCCCGAATTAAAAATTGGTAATAGCCCAATCAAATATGAAGACTCTGCAACCTGGGTATTACCTTTAATAATACGTTAACATGGAGCAAACATATTTCCAGAGCAACTGGGCGAATTTATGGGCTTCTGAGACAGCTTTCTACATCTCAGTCGTTCTTGCCAACTCTGCTTCGTATGCTAGTGGCCAAAACAATTTTGGTCCCCACCCTGTTTTACGGTGTTAAGATTTTTGGCCATTGCGACACTCAAGATACGCAAAAATTATCTGTTGCTTGTAATTCAATCGTCCGTTACGTGTTTAATCTTCTTCGCACTAACCACACTTCGCACCTAGTCCAAAATATTCTTGACCTTAGCCTTAGTCAGTCGATGGACCTTAAATCATTAATTTACTTTAAAACGATTGTGCGCACCCGTAAACCGTCTTACTTGTTTCAGAAACCTCTTCCAGCTCAATCGCAAAGAACAAAAAATTATATTATCCCTCGATATAACACCTTGTGCTCGAGGAGGCAATTTTTTATAAATGCTGAAAATTTAATACTGTTTTGTATTAAAAACGCAAAAACGTGTGATTGCAGGGAAAATTTACGATTTATTTGGACGACGAAAGGGAGTTTGCGCAATGAAGTTCATATAACAACTAACTCTTTAATTTCATTATAAAAACGCTTAAGCCTAACTTAACGAAGGGGGCGAGAGACGGGGCGAATTCGCGAGAGCGATTAAAACTTTATTGCGCTCCCGCTCCCGCCTTACACTATTCAACAAATTTCATTAAAATGCGCAAAGTGCGCGAACACCGCCCCCTCTGAAGGCCCGTCGTCTTCAGCATGCCACAGGCAACACCGCCAACCTATGGACCGCTCGCCGATACGTCCCATCCTTATTCTTTACGTCCGCCACTCGGACCTTGCCGTCAGCGCCGACGTGCACCGCCACGATCCGCCCGATCATCCACTGCTGCGGCGGAAGATTTTCCTCGGCGACGACGACGAGAGCTCCCACGTCGACGTTTGGAACCTCCTGGTGCCACTTGTTCTTCGCCTGAAGGCTCGAGACGTACTCCCGGGACCATCGCTGCCAAAACCTGTGCCTGAGAGGCAGGTTGGGCTGACTTGGTCCGGCAGCGCTGCTGAGGGTGGAGCTAGGAGGGGCCCGCCGATCAGGAGATGGCCTGGGCTTAGCGCTTCGCCTTCGTTGGGATCCGTGCTGATCGCTCCGACGAAAACCGACAACGACGACGGATGCGTTTTGATCCAATGCAGAGTGATCTCCGAGTCCGTCCATAGGAACACCTTTGAGATCGGAAAATTTAGCAATGGTCTTACACGATTATAAAGATCCGCAAGAAGGTGAGCTGCGCACAAAAGGGCAAAGTTTTCGTCTTGAGGGGAGCTACTTTGGATTTTGCTGTCAATAAAGATACTTTTTAACCATCAGCGGTACTAGTGCGAACGTAGATGCACGCTCCATATGCTCGCATGGAAGCGTCAGCGAAACCATGTATTTCTGCCGGGACTTTGGCGTCTGTATGAACGAATCGCGATACCTTGATCTTGGGCAGCTGCAACAGCGTTCCCTTAAACGCTTCCCAAGATGTCTGCAGTTGCATCGGCAGCGACTCGTCCCAGTCTAACTTTCGAAGCCACAGTTCCTGCAACAACATTTTTGCCCTAGTCACTAGAGGACACAATAGGCCAAGCGGATCGAAAAGTCGGGCAGTCACCGACAGTATGTTTCGTTTTGTCACACGAAGATCCAGGAAAGAGTCATCCAACCGAAATTGAAAGTAATCTTTACCCGGTAACCAAACCACGCCAAGGGTTTTTGTTACGTCTGAGTCTGCCGTTAGCGGCATGACAGCGCTTTCAGATGCGGACAACTCTGGGCAGTTAGAAAACCACTTTGCCAATTCAAATCCTGCCTCTTGCAATACCTGAGAAATTTCGTCCCGAAGGCTTAACAGGTCCTCAACGCATCTGGCGCCAGTCAAAAAATCGTCAACATAAAAGTCATTCTGAATGACCTTGGCGGCTTTTGGACACGAATCCTGCGCGATCTCTCCAAGTCGCATTAAACACCGAATCGCCAGATAGGGTGCTGGCGAAGTTCCATAAGTTACGGTGTTCAGCTTGAAGATTTTTAGAGACTCAGATGGATCTCGTCTCCACACTATGAGCTGAAAGTTTCGGTCAGCTTCGTCAACCATTACTTGACGATTACTCGAATACAGCTCCTCTTGAATGGTGGGGCCAACCATCAAGATGTCATTCAACGCGACCTGCGTCGATGTACGGCTCGAGGCGTCGAATACCACTCTCAACTTTGTTGAGGTGCTTTGAGGTCGCAGCACGCATTGGTGCGGAATAAAATAGTGCGGACTGTCTGGAATTTTATCGTTCGTGGAGGACATGTGGCCCATGGCTTCATATTCTTCCATGAATTCCAGATATATCTTTTTTAAAGAAGGATCTTTGGATAATCTTCTTTCAAGCGATAAAAATCTACGTTTCGCAACTTCATATGATAAACCAAGAGTGTTTGGGTCAGATTTGAACGGCAGACGAACCGAAAATCTCCCGGACGACAATCTTTGAGTATTTTTCTCAAAGTGTTGCTCACAAAGTTGCTGCTCAGGAGTGTGGACCTTAGCCTTGGGCGGCAAGTCCTCCACAGACCAAAATTTCTGCAGGGTTGTGTCTATTGAATCCAACACTTCCTCCTGGCAGCTGAGATGTACCAACTTTTCAGCATTTCTTATTTTTTCTGAGGCACATCTCCCTGACACTATCCAGCCGAGAACTGTTTTCTGCAAAATGGGAAACTCAGGCCCTTGCTTTATCTGGCCGACTGACAATAGTTCAAAGAACGAGTCTGCGCCAATGAGCATATCTATTTTTTGGGGCTTGAAGAAGAATGGATCTGCCAATTGAATATTTTCAGGCACCCTCCAGCCGCTGATGTTTACCGTTTGATCCGGATGATAACCAGAAATATTTTGTAATATGTAAAATTCGGACGACAATTGACTGCTACCCACTCGCGACTTGACCAACGTGTGTATTTTCTTGGTTGCTTGAGCATTAGTTCCACCAATGCCCCGCAAGCTCAAACACACGTCCTCTCTCTTAATCTGAAGTCTCTGAGCGAGCTCATCGGTCACAAAATTTACTTGCGAACCGGAATCGAGCAACGCTCGAGCCAAAACTAATTCGCCACTTTTTGTTTGGACGATTACGATGGCTGTGGCAAGAATAACTCTATCCGATGCAGTCGCATGCAAAACATGCGAAGTGGATGGATTATTCTGCAAGAGCGTGGGCTGAGGAGGAGGTGGCAACGCGAGATTTGATGGCGAATAAATGTGCAGCAATGTGTGGTGTGAGGACTTACACACCCTGCATCTTTTCGATTTGCATCTTTTTACCGTGTGTCCCTTACGGAGGCAGTTAATGCATAAGGGAGCCTTCTTTGCGAAATCGAATCTTTGCTGAACTGTTAAGGCAGCAAAAGCAGTGCAATTTCCTACTTGATGTTCTGCTGAGTTGCAAAACACACACACTTCGGGGTCGTCCATGGCAGCAACAAACGAAAAACTCCTGTTTCCATTCTTCTTAGGATAAGCCTGGCTCTGCTGAACAACTTTTGGCTTACACGCTTCTTCGGCAACCATATGCTGATAGCGCTTGTTCAGGGCTGACTCACACTCGCTCCAAAGAGGAAGCGAGGTTTAATCTTACTGTTCTTCCCATTTTCTATTAGTTCCTGCATCGACTTTGCCCATTACTAGATGGATGAGGATGGCATTCGTAATACGTTTGTCATTTCCAATGGACAAAAGAGAATCGTACAGCGCTGTGACTGTGTCGATCAGGTTTCTCAAGGCTGTAGCTGATGGCTGGGAAATCTTTGGCAGATTAAATAGTGTCGATATATTGTCAAAGAAAATCAAACAATCATTATCGTACACCCGCCTTAGGCTAGCCAGGGCTTTTGGATAATTATCCGCGGTAACTTGGAATGCCCTGACTGTTCCTAGCGCGTCTCCAGCCAAACACGATATTAGATGGTTAAATTTTTCGATATCGTGCAGCGTGTCATCTTTGTCAACGAACGTTTCGAAAAGGCTTATAAAATTTTTAATTTCGGAATGTTTTCCGCTGAAAGTTGGAAGAGCGACGCTTGGCAAACGGCTTTGGGGAGTGCGCGTTGCCGGCGGAGCAGAATTGTCAACGCTCTTGCGCTTTGCTTCGGCAATAAGGGAAATTAGCAACGATTTTGCTATAATTGCTGTCTTTTCGAACTCTTCGCGGTACACATCATCTCCATCTTTCGCTTCGATTTTGTTTTGTATAAGCGAAGCATTTTCAATGTGCGTATTTAGGATTTCTAATCGACATTCTAACTCAACCGCATTTAAAGAGAATCGACCCACATTTAAAAATCTTTGCGTTAGCGCTATACTCCTCATATACCCATCTCGTTGGTTTTTTAACTCTTCGATTTCCTTGTTGCTACTTTCTGTTTTCGGCATTTTATTTTTGTTTTTGTTTGTTTTGGTATTGAAGACTTTTAAATTTAATTTATTTTAATTTTTTTTTTTTTGTTAATAATTATTAGTATGTAAGTGTGTTTTTTTTATATAAATTATTATATATATATATGGACGTTGATGCACTACGAGAAGTACAAACAAGTGGCCCAACGACACCAAGCACGTGCTTGTTACGCGCGGGGCCCTTTTGTAAATTTGGGCAAAAATGCGAGTTCGCGAGGAAGAATACATAAAACCAATAAAGACGGGACAAATAATAAAAAAAAAAAACATGCAGTTAGGAGTGAAGCAAATGAGTTAAAATGTTAGTTTTTAATACCGGGATAGAAGTTGATGTGCAAATTAAATGATAAAGAACGTTATAGTTATTACATAGAACGCGAAAGGGCTCGTGCAGACCAAAATTTGATGTACATCGAGGTAAATTTAGAGGATGATAATTACGTGTTAGTCTAACGGGAACATTAAAAGTTAGGCGGCTAACAAGTTCTACAGAATCAATATCACCTCTTATAAGATTATGCATAAAAATGGTACCAAGCATTTTTCTACGATTTGCAAGTGTCGGTAAATTAAGCAATAATAATCTACTCTGGTAGGAAGGTAGCCTTACGTTTTGATCCCAGTTCAAACTACGAAGGGCAAAAAGGAGAAATTTTTTTTGTACCGACTCTATACGGTCAATGTGGACTTGGTATTGTGGGCTCCAAACCGAAGAACAATATTCCAATATAGGACGGACAAGGGAGGTAAATAATAATTTGGTTATATAAGGGTCATCAAATTCTTTTGACCAACGCTTTATAAACCCAAGAACACTCATAGCTTTATTGACTGTCGACATTATGTGGCAGTCAAATTTAAGCTTCGGGTCCAGAAGAACGCCTAAATCATTTACTGAATATATACGGTCAAGTGGCAAATTCTGAAGCGAATAACTTATAAAGGTAGGGGCGACCCTATAAAAGGTCATTACGTTGCATTTTAGGCAGTTCAAATTTAAGAGGTTATACTCACACCATACTTGAAAATGATCAATGTCTGATTGTAAGCCAATTATAAAATTAAATAAATTTAATAATAACCAACGAGAGGAATAAGCTGAATGCAAGCAGTGTGGGGGAGTTATTTAAATGAATTAATTTATTTTAACAATTTAATAATTATAATATGCCGAGCGCACGTAGTGTAGGGGAGCACACGCCAAGCTCAAAACACCAAAAAACGAACAAGCGTTTAGGCAACGGCAACGACGATCGAAAACGAAAACGACGAAAGAGAACTCGAAAGAACGGGCAGCGCTGTCTGTGTGTGTGTGTATGTGTGTACGGCTGGCGGCGCTCAACGCAATGCTAACGGAGAATGATGCACTGACCGATAACTAAGGGCAACGAATATATAAACCTGTCGCTTAAAGGCGCTAAATGGCGAAAAGCGAGGGAAATTTGAGAAAAATGCGCGGCAGAAAATTTTCCGAGGATTTAATTCTGGTATTAAAACTTTTCACAATTCTCAACTTTTACCCCTTTGATTTTTTGCAAAGCTATAATTGGTGTTCACTACTTCGAGAAATGGGGGAATTTTGTTTTTTAAACAACCAGGATGCCGACTAATATTTATTTGATTTTGGTCCAAAGCGATTCACTTATGCATATATGTATTTATAATTTGAAATATGTATATATGTATGTATGGATGTATGTATCAGAATTATAATCGTTAGTGCATGCAAGTTTTATTTATTTCTTGGTTAGAATGCTCGCTATCTACCGAATTTTTCACAGGAATGCAAAAAGTTGAAAGATGGGCCAATTTACGACACGCCACAGATTAACTTTCAACTTTTAGCACTCTATACCTGGTGGGACGATTCACATCCGTCGGTAACTTCCCTCTTCGAATCCATATGATTTCCTTCCTGTGCGTAGGGGATTAAAGCGGTGAATTTGGCGATAACGGCGGTTGAGAACTGCAGCGGTCAAAATTTTCCAGCGGCAGCAACG
Source organism: Drosophila pseudotakahashii (assembly GCA_035046095.1). Lineage (NCBI taxonomy): Eukaryota > Metazoa > Arthropoda > Insecta > Diptera > Drosophilidae > Drosophila > Drosophila pseudotakahashii. The sequence continues at coordinate 6,684 of JAWNOE010000255.1, forward strand.
ACGAATTAAATCGGCGGCAACAGATCACTTTAATGTTTAAAAAAAGTCGGCCGGCGCGATTTGTTTGATTTTTAATTTGTTTGTTTCACCAAAAAAAAACAATGATTCGAGTTCCACTGCTAATCACGTCGGGGTCACCATGAAAATTTAATACTGTTTTGTATTAAAAACGTGTGATTTCAGGGAAAATTTACGATTTATTTGGACGACGAAAGGGAGTTTGCGCAATGAAGTTCATATAACAACTAACTCTTTAATTTCAGTATAAAAACGGTTAAGCCTAACTTAACGAAGGGGGCGAGAGACGGGGCGAAAGTGCGCGAACAAATGCAATTCGCTTTTGAAACAATCTTGCGCATGTTATTAAAACCATCAGAAGCGCCTCTCACTTTACACCAAAAATCAAATAACTTTTGCATGATTGAAGATAGTTGCAATCTTATACTTTAAATATAAAATAAACATTGTTAGTTTTTAAGTAATACATTTAAATTAAACTATTCTTGTTTTCTATATACTAGCGCAATAAATATACGTTTTTACTTGTAGCGTTACAAAATTAATAAATAAATGAAATGAAAAAAAAAGAGCAATTTGTATTAACCTGTTTTTATTTGCTTAAAGGCCTTTTTAATCATCAGTCTTACAGTTAGGCACTAATAAGACTATGTGACATCCAAAATAACCTCGATAAATGCTATAATTTTGAACTCTTTACGAGTTCCTAAATTAAACTGCGTTCTTTAAAAAATTACCCGACACACGGATTTTGAGAAACAGGACCACAAATTTGAAAAATGCTAAAAATGGTCCTGATTGGAGTAATGCGCGGTGGGGCTCGACTTACCTAAATTTTTATATATATGTTTAATTAAAAAAGAATTGAAAAATAAATTTTCTTGCTAAGGGAATTTTTCCGCTGAAACATTCATATGGAATTTTATATGTAACGAGCACCGAACGTTTCGTCAAAAAATTCCCCCTGAAAAAGTTCACCTAGTGCAAACCCCTGAAATTTTACATACGATTTTATTGTGGAACTAAGCACGTCATGCCCGAAGGTCCAACTGGAATTTCCTATGTAAACGAGCAGCGAAATAATCGTCGAAAAAATTCGCCCTGAAACCCCCTGAATAAGTTCACCTGATGCACGCACCTGAAATTATACATAGGATTTTTTGTGGAATCAAGCTTTACATGCCTGAAGGTCCGAATGGGTGATCTCACGATTATCCTGGCCGAACCTCGACGAGTCCTTCAAGCCGTACGGAACTGGAGCGACGCCGTGAAGGAACGACTCCGCAGGAGTCATCAAAAAGCCGGTATTAGTTGTAGTATTAGTATTATTAGTTGTTCATAAGAATTCGCGGTTCTTCAAATATGGATTTAAACGAATACTTCAGACTGTTAACCAATTTACTTACCTATTTAAATCCGTTCTTCCGCGAATTCTTAAGACGACGAGGATACTTTATCTACCTAGCTAAGGACCTTTTTCTTATAGTTCGTTTGACATTTTAATTGACTCTTCAAAAACCGCGAATTCTTAAGAAGAAGAGGAGCTCATTGTGTGGATACTTTCTCTAGCTAGATTAGTGGACTAACTAAATATATCAAAAAGTAGTGGTATTTTGTTAAATGTTGTTCCAGGTTGTGTTGAAGAACTCGCGGCCTTAAATGGTTAAGTAGTTCGTGTAGAATGAGAGAAAAGGAAAAGATGATTTCGACTGAAATCCATGTTTTAATACATAAACATAAACAAAGGCTGGAAGTATCTCCTTTACTGACTAAAATCAAAATACCATTTATCGGGATGCAGAAGCCAAGTTCAAGCTTTTTTTTGTCAGAGGTGGTACGTCTGCATTCGTTTTATAGGACTATGTAAAAAGATCGCCCAAAATCGGTGTAGAAAAGCCGTGGCATCCAATGAGTTTTACTTTTGATCAAAAAAAATAAAAATCAACAATAATCATTGTTGTTGAGTTTTATTTTTTCCGATCAGAAATAATGATTATTTTTGATTTTTATTTTAAAACTCAAAAATAATTATTATTTTTGAGTTTTTTTTTTTGATCAAAAATAATGATTATTGTGTGAGTTTTAAAATAAAACTCATAATGATTACGGTCCCTGGTCAAGATATGATAAAATGAAATCCAGTATTTCAATGTCTTGTGTCGGAGAAAAGGAGCACGAATAGTAAGAACAGTTAGATATAGCAGCTATAAATAAAGAGCCATCGGAAAGAGATTGGTATGATCGGAAAGGGTGTTCTTTATATATAACTTTTTCCTACATTATTTTAAAGTGAATTACAAAGCCTTCAAGGAACGTTGCAAAATGTCAACATACTTTTTAACTAGTCTAGCCCCAGTACTGGGCTTAAACAGTACAAAACTTACTTTCGATGTTAGCGGTATAGGGTAAAAGAGATAATTTTCATAAAATTTAGTTGGACCTTTTGGACACTAATCCCTCGATCTTAAATGGAGTACATTTTATGTTGTTTTCTTTTTAAACTTTCTTTGCTACTAAAAATGCGGTTATAGTGTTTTGACGCGGGGGCCCACATTTTTGAAAGTTTTTTATTTTTCTTTCTTGATTTCTACAATTAAATTATTCCTTAAAAATTTCGCGCCGTCAAATTTGTGTTTTGCCGCCCCTAACCGCGACTTGGGCCATTTTGCTCAGTTTGAGTGCAATCAAGCTCTCGCTTACAGATTGGACCAAAGGCGCAACCAATACTGCGACTATGACGTGCAGAAATAAAAAAAAATAAAATAAGGACCATGTGTTATCATATAGTACCCTCTACTATTTTCACCAAAGAAGGAATGTTTAAAGTTTTGCTAGATACCACAAAGATTGAAGACCAACAAGAGAAAAGTTTTTCGCATAAAATTTCCGTTCTGAAAATAATTATTTCAAAAATCTCGCGAGCGACCAATGTCCAATTAAGGGTCCAAACAGAATATAACTATTTTTACAAATTTGACATTGACGGAAATTGGCTAGTAATTTCTTCAACTGGTGGCGGTTAAAGCTCAAATTTTTAATGCAGCCCTCTGGTGTCCTAAGGAACCTTCAGTAAACACGGCGCGCAAGTTAACCGAGCCGATTGGCCGCTAGGGCCACAAACTATTCTGCCCCTTTTACTATTTTTGCCCTCTTCTTACTTAGCTGAAAACTAACAAAAGTGTTTGTGTTCTATTAAGCTTTATAGGTTATAGAAATGTATTAACAAAATGATAAGAACACAAATGTTATCATTTTTTTTTTCCGTTTTTTGCCTATTTTAAAAAGAAACACCACTAAATGAAATGTTGAACTTTCTGGCTTTTTCTTCAGAGACTTACGGTGGAGGATAATAACAATTCTTATTTAATAACTATCATATCCTTTTTTTTTCTCAATAAATATGTTTTCTATTAAAAAAAAAATATGTTGAACATTTTTAGGGGGTTGACCGTAATGGGGAGGTGGAAAAACTAAAAAATATTTTTTTTTTAAGTTCCAAAAAAAACGACATTCTTAAAAAGTGGTCTGTAAGTTGGGCCACTTTTAAAAGTCAATAAAACGCACATCAAAAGTATTCCAAACTTTAAGAAAATATTTATTTATGTTATTTTAATCAATTTTAGTTCCATTTAACTTATTTCCCGTCCATTTTTTAAGAACCTAGACCAAATAACAATTAAAACCAAAAGGCTCTTTGAATGATCACATTTCCTCGTACTTCAAAGACATGTACTGGGCAGAAAGCGACCTCTGACGGGCTGAGGCCTTTTTTTATGCAAAACGGGTGTCTCAACATACACGCTTACACACAAAATGGGTAGTCTCGGGTAGAAATTAATAACTTTCTTGCTTTATATCCTTCCCGAGGGTATTAAAATTTCAGTCAGAAGTTTGTAACGCAGTGAAGGAGGCATTTCCGACCACATGAAGTATATATAAGAAGTGCGATAGAGATAAATGCCTGTGTTTTACATCGGTCCGCTTTTGATTCATTTAAAGCCACGAACAACTACTTAAATAAATATATTTTTTTGCGTCAATAGCAAAATAAACCTATCCGCACAATATAACCGCATCGTGATAGAGTTTTTAAGCAAAACTTAAACTAAAATTCTAAATTGAAACTAAATAAACAACGCTTTGCAGTTGTGTGTGTTTGAAAGTCTGCGGCCTTCAAACCATTTCATCGAACTTCTGCGCACACACAAACATACTTATCTAATACAACGAATCCGCTACACTGAAAACAAAACAAACACACATTTTAAACATGTCGACGTCATCCAACAAACGCCTACGGAAAGACACTGGAGCTGCACAAGACCGCCTGTCCGATGCCTCTTCAACAGAGCTTTTGAATCTGATGAAGGTCCGTTTTCTGGAGCAGACCGAAACAATTGCCGGCCTAGTGAAAGATGCAGAAAAGCGAATCCTCAAAAGCCTCTCGGAACGCCTGGATTCTATTGCGGGTGAGGTCAAAGAAACAGGCGCTAGGGTGTCCAACTTGGAGCGGGAGGTAGTGGAACTGCGTGCGCAACGGGATCAGCTATTCGAGCGTGTTGAACACTTGCATCGGGAGGTCGCGGACATGCGTGCAATGAGAGAGAGAGTGGGAAGCGTAGAGGCAAAACTGGCCGCTCATAACATTGCCAATAATGCGTCCGACCTACGCATCCATGGGGTCCCCTACGTGGAAGGGGAAAACTTACGATCGATGTTCCACCAACTCTGCTTCGCACTACACATGACTCCTCCGCCACGGGTGCGGGATATTTTTCGAGCCCGCAAAACACAAAAAACCAATGTCGACCCGGTTGTTATTGTTAAAATGGAAAATGTGCGAGAAAAAATCACGGTGCTAAGAGTAATCGCGGCATATCGACGTGAAGCAAAAACACAACTGACCTTAAAGCTTTTGGGTTGTAACTCTGATGCGGTGGTTTACGTCAATGAGCAGTTACAGAGAGATAATTATCTGATTTTTAAAGAGGCAATGCGACTGAAAAAGATGAAGATCTTAAGCGCCGTTTTTACACGCCGTGGTCTCGTGCATGTCCGATGCAATGGGAGCGAGAGCGTACAGTGCATAGATAACTCAGATGAGCTCAAGAAGCTGGCTGCTCTTCCTCTCTCTTCTTCGCTGGCCGAAAACCATGCAGTGGACTCTGATTACGGGCCTGCTGCCTCGGAGAGCTTTCGCTCTTAAATATACTTGTATCTATGTTTGTAATGTCATAAATTTAGTGATAGATAGGGGATTTAAGTATATAAGATTTGCTTTGTTTTTGTTCTTTAAACTAATTTTTACTGCTGAGTTTGCGACCCTAAAATGTTATTATATAAACAATGACGGCTAACACAGAAGGTTCCACTGTTGGTAGCATGATAAAAATACTAAGTAATTATAAAAGGGGTCTTAAAATTGTTCACATAAATGCACAGAGCCTGTTTAAGAAAATCGATGAGTTCAGGTTACTTTTTGTTCAATCTAATGTTGATGTGATATGTGTATCTGAGACCTGGTTTACGTCTCATTTGTCTGATTTGCTGATCGGGTGTGATGGTTATGTTTTGTTTCGTTCTGACCGTGTAGGCCACGCTGGTGGTGTCGCTATATTTGTTAAGTGTACACTAAATTGTAGGGTTAAATGTAAACAACCAAGAGCAAGTGAAATTGAGTATATTTTTCTGGAAATATCGAACAAATTTATGAGAAATAAAGTTCTGGTTGGTTGTATATACCGTCCAAATCGCACAATAGACTTTGATCCTTTGATGGAGACTATAAGCGAGTTGTCTGCTGCATACGAAGACATTATTCTTGCCGGAGATTTTAACAGCAATATTTTATGCGAAAACCATTTAATAGATAACTTTGAGACGTTGGGTCTGTACGCTGTTAATAAATCTACGCCAACACACTTTAGTAACTCCTGTGATACTTTACTTGACCTTTTTTTTATTAATGACACTAGAAAGATTTTACATTATGACCAGATCTCTGCACCAGCTTTTTCTAAGCATGATCTCATTTTTTTAACCTGTGATATTACCCTTGACTATGCTGAGAAATCGTTTAGTTATAGAGATTATAAGAATATTAATTACATGGAACTTCAACGTGAATATACTGCTTGTAATTGGTGTCCTATATATCAATGTCCAAGTGTCGAGTGTCAATTAAATGTCTTAAATAATAATATACAGTATATTTTTAACAAATGCGTACCGATCAGGTCTAAAATAATCAAGCCTAGACAAAATCCCTGGTTTACTAATGAAATCAAGAAGCAACTTTATTTGCGGGATGTGGCGTATTTTAAATGGAAGCGATACAGAACCCAACATTACAGTATGCAGTACCGGGAGGCAAGATCGCGAGTCACAAAAATGATTAAGGATGCTAAGTGTGAACATTTTAATTCGAAATTTGAAAACAATCCATCAATAAAAAAAACATGGAAGGACATAAACAACTTAGGAATAGGGAAGTGTAGGCTAAGTGCTGATCACAATGTTGATGTCGAGGAACTCTGTCGTACGTTTACTCAGCTCGATGTACCTGAAGCAACTTTCAACCAGTACCTGAATAATACTACTTACTGTGATAATAGTTTTAGCTTTGTGTGCGTCGATCAAGGTGATGTTTTAGACGGTATTCTCAAAATTAAGTCAAGTGCTGAAGGTTTAGACAATGTTAACCCAAAATTCCTAAAAATTATGTTACCTTTACTCCTCCCACATATTACCAAGATTTTTAACACTGCGATTACGACCTCCACTTTTCCTTCAACATGGAAAAAAGCCAAGATAATTCCAGTACTAAAAGCAAATAAAGAGTATAGGCCTATTTCTATCCTACCATTTTTAGCAAAGGTTCTTGAAAATTTAATGTCACTACAAATTCAAAATTTTCTAGAAAAAAACTCGTTATTATCAGAAAAACAATCTGGTTTCAGAAAAAAGAGAAGCTGTGTAAGTGCAATAACGAATATCGTTGAAGACATACGTAAACAACTTGACAATAATTATGTGACTTTTTTAACCCTTCTGGACCACAGCAAAGCATTTGACTCTGTAAACCATGGTATTTTAATTACAAAACTAAAGAATCTTTTTAACTTTTCAAGTACTGCACTTCGCCTTATAGAATCATATCTTGATGGGAGGATGCAGGCAGTTGTTGCGGGAAGTCAGATTTCTAGCTTCAGCCTACTTACTCGTGGAGTTCCCCAAGGATCTGTCCTGGGACCATTATTGTTTTCTATGTACGTGAATGATTTACCTAGTCTTTTGTCCGATTGTGAAGTTCACCTGTATGCAGATGATGTACAAATCTATGTTAGTAGTCCAATTAATCAGTTAAATGTTTGCGTTAGATCTAGTAATAAAATGCTTCAAGTAATTGAAAAATGGGCGAGCGAAAATGGCTTGAGTATAAACCCAAAAAAATCCAAGTGTGTAGTGATCGCTAAGAGACCAATCGATACCACAAGTATTCAAAACTTAGTAATCAACAACATGCCGATACAATTTGAGGAGTACGCACATAATTTAGGTATTACGTTCAGCAACACACTTAGCTGGAGTAAACACATATCGAAGGCTACAGGTCGAACCTACGGCTTATTGCGCCAGCTTAGATACTCCAAAACATTCCTACCATTTCCAATAAGGCTGTTAGTAGCTAAAGTGATTCTTGTTCCAACACTATTTTATGGTGTGGAAGTTTTTGGACACTGCGATACCCGTGATATGCAAAAGCTGGTAGTAGCCTTAAACTCTATCATCAGATATGTTTTTAATTTGAACCGTCTTGACCATGTATCACACTTGACTAATAAAATTCTGGACCTGAACTTGATCTCATGGATTAACTATAGGACTCTAATATATTTCCATAAAATTGTGATAACCCAAGAACCTTCATATTTGTATAACAAACTTATATCAGCTACATCAACTAGAACTAATAACTTCATATGCCCGAGATATAATACGCTATGCTCGAATAGGCAGTTTTACGTAAATGCTATCCGTTTGTGGAACAGTCTACCACATAATTATAAAACGATTAGGAGCGCAACTCAGTTTCAATCTAAAATTAAGGAACATTTCAAGTAAAATAGAAACAAAAACAAATCTTAAAATTAAACTAAAGTCAAAATAATAATAATTATCATAAAATATTAATCAATCCCCACGTAATAATAATAATAATAATGAAAAATTGTTAGTAATAAGTATTAGCTTTAAGTCTTTTTTGTTCAAATAAGCTTTTCCAATTCAATGTGACTAGTGCTACAAATATAAGTGTAAACTTGCTGTGCTAGGATAATAATAATAATAATAATAATAATAAATATATTCTTGGTCAGTACCAATAGCCGAGCCCATCTAGCCATGTCCGTCTGTTAGTTTCTATTCGAACTAGTCTCTCAGTTTTATAGCTATCGCGAAAGTCTTCTTTCTATTGCAGGTAGTACATATCTCGGACCGAGCCGTTATATCTTAAGGCTCCCATAGTAATAATCAAACAAATTTAAGAAAATTCATTGTAACTTTGTAGGAAGTAGGCGTTTTGATTTTTGACAACTTAAAAACAAAATTTTGAATAGGAACGCAGAATCTGAAATCTCTGGAACTGCACTGCTAGAGTGAGCACTTACTTAAAAATCCACAAAGATATAATTATACCCGTTACTCGTAGAGTAAAAGGGTATATTGTATTCGTGCAAAAGTATGTAACAGGGAGAAGGAAGCTTTTCCGACCCTATAAAGTATGTATATTCTTGATCAGGATCACTAGCCGAGTCGAACTAGCCATGTCCGTCTGTCCGTCCGTATGAACGCTGAGATCTCGGAAACTATAAAAGCTAGAGGATTGGCATTTTGCATGCATATTCTTGGAGTTCCTACGCAGCGCAAGTTTATTTCAAAATGGTGCCACGCCCCCTCTAACGCCCTCAATCGCCCTACACCATTTTTTGAAAGGTGTCTGGCGCCCACACCATTAAAGATTTTGGAAAACTAAAAATGCAGTTTTATTGTGACTATCAATACCTATCGAAATGTAGAAGAAATTTTTCAAATCGGACCATTCGTTAAAAAGTTATGCCCGATCAAAGATTTTATATATCTATCTCCCTCGCACTCCCTTAGCTGAGTAACGGGTATCTGATAGTCGGGGCACCCGACTATAGCGTTCTCTCTTGTTTTTTTCCTATTATTTTCCATTTAATTTTTCGACCGTTCCTATGGCAGCTATATGATATAGTGACCCGATTTTTATACCCGTTACTCGTAGAGTAAAAGGGTATATTGTATTCGTGCAAAAGTATGTAACAAGGAGAAGGAAGCGTTTCCGACTCTATAAAGTATATATATTCTTGATCAGGATCACAAGCCGAGTCGATATAGCCATGTCTGTCTGTCCGTCTGTCCGTCCGTATGAACGCTGAGATCTCGGAAACTATAAAAGCTAGAAATTTGGGATTAACAACACAAATTCTTGGGCTTCCTACGCAGCGCAAGTTTATTTCAGACGAGCGCCACGCCCCTCTAACGCCCACAATCGCCTTAAACGATTTTATGTGTGTGTGTCTGTGTCTGGCGCGCACACCTTTAAAGATAAAAGTAAGTAAGCAGTTTTATTGTGTTTATCAATACCTATCGAAATGTAGAAGAAATTTTTCAAATCGGACCAATCGTTAGAAAGTTATGCCCGATCCAAGTTTTATATATCCATCTCTCCGCACTTCCTTTAGCTGAGTAACGGGTATCTGATAGTCGGGGCACCCGATCCGATCCGGTCGGTTTCGACATATTCTACCTGCAATAGAAAAAAGACTTTTGGGAAAGTTTAAGCCCGATAGGTTTAAAGCTAAAAGACAGGTTTGCGTAGAAACAGACGGACATGGCTAGATCGACTCGTCTAGTCATGCTGATCAAGAATATATATGGGGTCGGAAACGTCTCCTTCACTGCGTTGCAAACTTCTGACTGAAATCATAATACCCTCTGCAAGGGTATAAAACATTTTGTAAGTGGAAAAGTTTTAAGAAAGTGGGGTGTTCCAACTTACAGACCGTCCCAACTTACAGACCTTTCCCTTTAATAATTTAAGACCCTATCTTAAAAACTAGATGCCAAAAAAACGGAATTTTTCCCATAATACATTGTACGAACAATTCTTGATATAAAATATGAAGTATGTATTTAAGGGATCATACTTATAATAATCAAATATTTGAGGAAAAAAAAATTTAATTTAATTTTTCACTTTTTTATTTCTGAGAGCCGATATTTTCAGAAAAAGGGTGTTCCTGCTACAGCGACATGTGCTAAAAATACGAGAAGAAGTCGCTACAGCGAAAACTGAAACCTCAAATGAATTTCTCAACTGCGCATGTGAAAAAAACTATATCTTCTCTAAACTCAGGTATCTTGTAAAGTTTGCCTTAGCAAACTTAAAATGGTTGTTGTAACGGAGCTTTGAATTTTTGAAATTAAGAACTTAAAAATGTTGTCAAACTTCAAATTAGTGTATTTTGGAAAGGGCTTGGAGGAACAAGGTACACGTTTTTAAATGTGTACTACGGGACTTAAAGGTTTGTTGGCCAAGAAGTATTATTTTAAAGTTATTTGAAATTTTCAATAAAAAGCAAGATAGAACGCTATAGTCGGTGGCCCCGACTATCAGATACCCGTTACTCAAAGGAGTGCGAGTGAGATGGAGATATAAAACTTTGATCGCCCATAACTTTTTAACGAATGGTCTGATTTGAAAAATTTCTTCTACAGGTGAAATCGTTTTGAAATCGTTTAAGGCGTTTGTGGGCGTTAGAGGGGGCGTGGTCCTCGGCTGAAACAAAAAATTTGTTTTACATTTCGATTGCATTTTTACTGTTCCGAAATTTTTAAAGGGGTGGGCGTCAGACACTTATTTAAATCGTTTAATGCGATTGTGGGCGTTAGAAGGGGCGTGGCCCTCGGCTGAAACAAACTTGCGCTGCGTAGGAAGCCAAAATAATATGTATAGTACAAAACTTACTTTCGATGTTAGCGGTAGGTAAAGAGATAACGTTAGTTGGACTTTTGGACACTAATCCCTCGATCTTAAATGGAGTACATTTTTTGTTGTTTTCTTTTTAAACTTTCTTTGCTATTAAAAATGCGGTTATAGTTTTTTGACGCGGGGGTCCACATTTTTGAAAGTTTTTTATTTTTCTTTCTTGATTTCTACAATTAAATTATTCCTTAAAAATTTCGCGCCGTCAAATTTGTGTTTTGCCGCCCCTAATCGCGACTTGGACCATTTTGCTCAGTTTGAGTGCAATCAAGCTCTCGCTTACAGATTGGACCATAAGCGCAACCAATACTGCGACTATGACGTGCAGAAATAAAAAAAAATAAAATAAAGACCATGTGTTATCATATAGTACCCTCTACTATTTTCACCAAAGAAGGAATGTTTAAAGTTTTGCTAGATACCACAAAGATTGAAGACCAACAAGAGAAAAGTTTTTCGCATAAAATTTCCGTTCTGAAAATAATTATTTCAAAAATCTCGCGAGCGACCAATGTCCAATTAAGGGTCCAAACAGAATATAACTATTTTTACAAATTTGACATTGACGGAAATTGGTTAGTAATTTCTTCAACTGGTGGCGGTTAAAGCTCAAATTTTTAATGCAGCCCTCTGGTGTCCTAAGGAACCTTAGTAAACAGGCGCGCAAGTTAACCGAGCCGATTGGCCGCTAGGGCCACAAACTATTCTGCCCCTTTTACTATTTTTGCCCTCTTCTTACTTAGCTGAAAACTAACAAAAGTGTTTGTGTTCTATTAAGCTTTATAGGTTATAGAAATGTATTAACAAAATGATAAGAACACAAATGTTATCATTTTTTTTTTCCGTTTTTTGCCTATTTTAAAAAGAAACACCACTAAATGAAATGTTGAACTTTCTGGCTTTTTCTTCAGAGACTTACGGTGGAGGATAATAACAATTCTTATTTAATAACTATCATATCCTTTTTTTTCTCAATAAATATGTTTTCTATTAAAAAAAAAATATGTTGAACATTTTTAGGGGGTTGACCGTAATGGGGAGGTGGAAAAACTAAAAAATATTTTTTTTTTAAGTTCCAAAAAAAACGACATTCTTAAAAAGTGGTCTGTAAGTTGGGCCACTTTTAAAAGTCAATAAAACGCACATCAAAAGTATTCCAAACTTTAAGAAAATATTTATTTATGTTATTTTAATCAATTTTAGTTCCATTTAACTTATTTCCCGTCCATTTTTTAAGAACCTAGACCAAATAACAATTAAAACCAAAAGGCTCTTTGAATGATCACATTTCCTCGTACTTCAAAGACATGTACTGGGCAGAAAGCGACCTCTGACGGGCTGAGGCCTTTTTTTATGCAAAACGGGTGTCTCAACATACACGCTTACACACAAAATGGGTAGTCTCGGGTAGAAATTAATAACTTTCTTGCTTTATATCCTTCCCGAGGGTATTAAAATTTCAGTCAGAAGTTTGTAACGCAGTGAAGGAGGCATTTCCGACCACATGAAGTATATATATTCTTGGTCAGTACCAATAGCCGAGCCCATCTAGCCATGTCCGTCTGTTAGTTTCTATTCGAACTAGTCTCTCAGTTTTATAGCTATCGCGAAAGTCTTCTTTCTATTGCAGGTAGTACATATCTCGGACCGAGCCGTTATATCTTAAGGCTCCCATAGTAATAATCAAACAAATTTAAGAAAATTCATTGTAACTTTGTAGGAAGTAGGCGTTTTGATTTTTGACAACTTAAAAACAAAATTTTGAATAGGAACGCAGAATCTGAAATCTCTGGAACTGCACTGCTAGAGTGAGCACTTACTTAAAAATCCACAAAGATATAATTATACCCGTTACTCGTAGAGTAAGAGGGTATATTGTATTCGTGCAAAAGTATGTAACAGGGACATGAAGCTTTTCCGACCCTATAAAGTATATATATTCTTGATCAGGATCACTAGCCGAGTCGAACTAGCCATGTCCGTATGTTCGTCCGTATGAACGCTGAGATCTCGGAAACTATAAAAGCTAGAGGATTGGCATTTTGCCAATTTTTGGAGTTCCTACGCAGCGCAAGTTTATTTCAAAATGGTGCCACGCCCCCTCTAACGCCCTCAATCGCCCTACACCATTTTTTGAAAGGTGTCTGGCGCCCACACCATTAAAGATTTTGGAAAACTAAAAATGCAGTTTTATTGTGACTATCAATACCTATCGAAATGTAGAAGAAATTTTTCAAATCGGACCATTCGTTAAAAAGTTATGCCCGATCAAAGATTTTATATATCTATCTCCCTCGCACTCCCTTAGCTGAGTAACGGGTATCTGATAGTCGGGGCACCCGACTATGCCGTTCTCTCTTGTTTTTTTCCTATTATTTTCCATTTAATTTTTCGACCGTTCCTATGGCAGCTATATGATATAGTGACCCGATTTTTATACCCGTTACTCGTAGAGTAAAAGGGTATATTGTATTCGTGCAAAAGTATGTAACAAGGAGAAGGAAGCGTTTCCGACTCTATAAAGTATATATATTCTTGATCAGGATCACAAGCCGAGTCGATATAGCCATGTCTGTCTGTCCGTCTGTCCGTCCGTATGAACGCTGAGATCTCGGAAACTATAAAAGCTAGAAATTTGGGATTAACAACACAAATTCTTGGGCTTCCTACGCAGCGCAAGTTTATTTCAGACGAGCGCCGCGCCCCTCTTTTGAGACCCGTTACTCGTAGAGTAAAAGGGTATATTGTATTCGTGCAAAAGTATGTAATAAGGAGAAGGAAGCGTTTCCGACATTATAAAGTATATATATTCTTGATCAGGATCACAAGCCGAGTCGATATAGCCATGTCTGTCTGTCCGTCTGTCCGTCCGTATGAACGCTGAGATCTCGGAAACTATAAAAGCTAGAAATTTGGGATTAACAACACAAATTCTTGGGCTTCCTACGCAGCGCAAGTTTATTTCAGACGAGCGCCACGCCCCTCTAACGCCCACAATCGCCTTAAACGATTTTATGTGTGTGTGTCTGTGTCTGGCGCGCACACCATTAAAGATAAAAGTAAGTAAGCAGTTTTATTGTGTTTATCAATACCTATCGAAATGTAGAAGAAATTTTTCAAATCGGACCAATCGTTAGAAAGTTATGCCCGATCCAAGTTTTATATATCCATCTCTCCGCACTTCCTTTAGCTGAGTAACGGGTATCTGATAGTCGGGGCACCCGATCCGATCCAGTCGGTTTCGACATATTCTACCTGCAATAGAAAAAAGACTTTTGGGAAAGTTTAAGCCCGATAGGTTTAAAGCTAAAAGACAGGTTTGCGTAGAAACAGACGGACATGGCTAGATCGACTCGTCTAGTCATGCTGATCAAGAATATATATGGGGTCGGAAACGTCTCCTTCACTGCGTTGCAAACTTCTGACTGAAATCATAATACCCTCTGCAAGGGTATAAAACATTTTGTAAGTGGAAAAGTTTTAAGAAAGTGGGGTGTTCCAACTTACAGACCGTCCCAACTTACAGACCTCTCCCTTTAATAATTTAAGACCCTATCTTAAAAACTAGATGCCAAAAAAACGGAATTTTTCCCATAATACATTGTACGAACAATTCTTGATATAAAATATGAAGTATGTATTTAAGGGATCATACTTATAATAATCAAATATTTGAGGAAAAAAAATTTAATTTAATTTTTCACTTTTTTATTTCTGAGAGCCGATATTTCCAGAAAAAGGGTGTTCCTGCTACAGCGACATGTGCTAAAAATACGAGAAGAAGTCGCTACAGCGAAAACTGAAACCTCAAATGAATTTCTCAACTGCGCATGTGAAAAAAACTAGATCTTCTCTAAACTCAGGTATCTTGTTAAGTTTGCCTTAGCAAACTTAAAATGGTTGTTGTAACGGAGCTTTGAATTTTTGAAATTAAGAACTTAAAAATGTTGTCAAACTTCAAATTAGTGTATTTTGGAAAGGGCTTGGAGGAACAAGGTACACGTTTTTAAATGTGTACTACGGGATTTAAAGGTTTGTTGGCCAAGAAGTATGATTTAAAGTTATTTGAAATTTTCAATAAAAAGCAAGATAGAACGCTATAGTCGGTGGCCCCGACTATCAGATACCCGTTACTCAAAGGAGTGCGAGTGAGATGGAGATATAAAACTTTGATCGCCCATAACTTTTTAACGAATGGTCTGATTTGAAAAATTTCTTCTACAGGTGAAATCGTTTTGAAATCGTTTAAGGCGTTTGTGGGCGTTAGAGGGGGCGTGGTCCTCGGCTGAAACAAAAAATTTGTTTTACATTTCGATTGCATTTTTACTGTTCCGAAATTTTTAAAGGGGTGGGCGTCAGACACTTATTTAAATCGTTTAATGCGATTGTGGGCGTTAGAAGGGGCGTGGCCCTCGGCTGAAACAAACTTGCGCTGCGTAGGAAGCCAAAATAATATGTATAGTACAAAACTTACTTTCGATGTTAGCGGTAGTTAGTTAGTTGGTACTTTTGGACACTAATCCCTCGATCTTAAATGGAGTACATTTTTTGTTGTTTTCTTTTTAAACTTTCTTTGCTATTAAAAATGCGGTTATAGTTTTTTGACGCGGGGGTCCACATTTTTGAAAGTTTTTTATTTTTCTTTCTTGATTTCTACAATTAAATTATTCCTTAAAAATTTCGCGCCGTCAAATTTGTGTTTTGCCGCCCCTAATCGCGACTTGGACCATTTTGCTCAGTTTGAGTGCAATCAAGCTCTCGCTTACAGATTGGACCATAAGCGCAACCAATACTGCGACTATGACGTGCAGAAATAAAAAAAAATAAAATAAGGACCATGTGTTATCATATAGTACCCTCTACTATTTTCACCAAAGAAGGAATGTTTAAAGTTTTGCTAGATACCACAAAGATTGAAGACCAACAAGAGAAAAGTTTTTCGCATAAAATTTCCGTTCTGAAAATAATTATTTCAAAAATCTCGCGAGCGACCAATGTCCAATTAAGGGTCCAAACAGAATATAACTATTTTTACAAATTTGACATTGACGGAAATTGGCTAGTAATTTCTTCAACTGGTGGCGGTTAAAGCTCAAATTTTTAATGCAGCCCTCTGGTGTCCTAAGGAACCTTCAGTAAACACGGCGCGCAAGTTAACCGAGCCGATTGGCCGCTAGGGCCACAAACTATTCTGCCCCTTTTACTATTTTTGCCCTCTTCTTACTTAGCTGAAAACTAACAAAAGTGTTTGTGTTCTATTAAGCTTTATAGGTTATAGAAATGTATTAACAAAATGATAAGAACACAAATGTTATCATTTTTTTTTTCCGTTTTTTGCCTATTTTAAAAAGAAACACCACTAAATGAAATGTTGAACTTTCTGGCTTTTTCTTCAGAGACTTACGGTGGAGGATAATAACAATTCTTATTTAATAACTATCATATCCTTTTTTTTCTCAATAAATATGTTTTCTATTAAAAAAAAAAATATGTTGAACATTTTTAGGGGGTTGACCGTAATGGGGAGGTGGAAAAACTAAAAAATATTTTTTTTTTAAGTTCCAAAAAAAACGACATTCTTAAAAAGTGGTCTGTAAGTTGGGCCACTTTTAAAAGTCAATAAAACGCACATCAAAAGTATTCCAAACTTTAAGAAAATATTTATTTATGTTATTTTAATCAATTTTAGTTCCATTTAACTTATTTCCCGTCCATTTTTTAAGAACCTAGACCAAATAACAATTAAAACCAAAAGGCTCTTTGAATGATCACATTTCCTCGTACTTCAAAGACATGTACTGGGCAGAAAGCGACCTCTGACGGGCTGAGGCCTTTTTTTATGCAAAACGGGTGTCTCAACATACACGCTTACACACAAAATGGGTAGTCTCGGGTAGAAATTAATAACTTTCTTGCTTTATATCCTTCCCGAGGGTATTAAAATTTCAGTCAGAAGTTTGTAACGCAGTGAAGGAGGCATTTCCGACCACATTTTTTTTTTTTTTTTTTTTACCGTATTTTTTTTTTTTTAAACCGTATTTTATTTATCGAATCTTCTCTCTTAGAGACTAACGACAAGTTTGCAAATCTTAATCTAGTTTATATATTTTAATTAATTACAAATTAATAATTTTTTTTTTTTTTTTTTTTTTTTTTTTTTGGAATAATGGCCCTAACTATTGCTGCTGGGTGGGGAGGTCTCTTCGCCGGAGTCGTGTATAGCTTGTGGTCCAGATTAGAGACCGCGCAAGGTCATTAGGATGGGCCTGGAGCTTGAGATTATACTTTGTTTTCGCTTTGTCGAGTTCGTCTTTAACTAAGCCTATGTTTAGATCTTTATGGATATTTTCATTCCGTATATACCACGGCGCTCCTGTTATAGTTCTCAGTATCTTTGATTGAGCTCTCTGGATTATTTCTAAGTTGCTGACACATGCGTTTCCCCATAGCTCGGACCCATATGTCCAAATTGGTTTTAGGACTGCATTATACAAGAGTATTTTGTATTCTAATTTTAATGGCGAGCGGGCGTTAATAAGCCAATGTAGATTGCTGGCTTTAAATTTTAAATGATTTCTCTTAGCTTCGATATGTTTGCGCCAAGTGAGTCGTCTATCCAGGTGGACTCCTAGATATGTTACTTCAGTTGTTTGTGGCATAATAATGTTGTTCAGGGATAGTGAAGGGCAGGTTTGCCTGTTTAGGGTAAAAGTAACATGTTTACATTTTTGTTCGTTAACTTTTATGCGCCAGTCTGCTAGCCATTGTTCTAGAAGCACGAGGTGATCTGCTAGGTGTTGCGTTGCTCTAAGAGGACATTTAGACCGACTTAGGATGGCAGTATCATCGGCGAAGGTTGAGGTTGTTGTAAGAGTGGATGTCGGGAGGTCTGCAGTATAAATAATATACAATGTCGGCCCAAGCACACTTCCTTGGGGTACTCCAGCTTTTATTGGATGATAATCAGAGATGAAATCTTTGCATCGCACTGCGAAGCTTCTTTTTTGTAGGTAGGACTCCAAAATTGTATGCGTACTTTGTGGAAGTATTAATCTGATTTTATGAATTAAGCCGTCCAGCCACACGCGGTCGAAGGCCTGTGCGACATCCAGAAAGACAGCGGAGCAATATTCTCGCCTTTCAAATGCATTTCGTATCTCGGAGGTTATCCGGTTCACTTGTTCAATAGTTCCGTGTTTTTCACGAAATCCGAATTGGTGCATTGGTATTGCATTGTGGGCTTGTAAGTATTGCTTGATACGACTGAGGAGCAGCTTTTCAAATATCTTTGATAGGCACGGCAGAAGGCTGATTGGCCTATATGACGATGGCTGGGACTTGTCCTTTCCGGCTTTATGGATCATTATGATGACAGACTTCCTCCATTGTTGAGGATAATATCCCAAATTCATCATGCTGTTAAATATTTTGGTTAGAAGATGTATTGCACAGTTTGGCAGTGCTACAATCATTTTTGGGGTGATAAGATCGTGACCCGGCGCTTTCTTTTTGTCTTGGGACTGTATGATTCTTGTAACTTCTTCTGGATGGTATATAATTTGCGGGCTAGCTTCAGGATTGGAGATTAATGGCAGCACAAAGCTATTCGTTGCTGGAAGTGGTTTGAAGACATTTTCTAAGTGGTGGGCAAATGTATTCGCCCTCTCTTCGTTGCTGCGGGCCCAAGTTCCTGTTTGCGTATGTAGGGGTGATTCACTTTCTATTGGTGGACATATGCCTGACTTAGCTTTCCACAGTGGATATGTTTTGCTATTTGGTGAGAGTTGCTTCATGAAGGATAGTTCATCTCTATTTTTCTCAGCTTCTAGTGCTTTGCGGAGCATGCAGTTGGCTATTTTTAGGCGCTCCTTAGAGGCTGGGGATCTATGGGCTTGCCACTCTCGACGAAGCCTTCTCTTATTGTATAGCAGTTCTTCGATGTGCCTAGAAGCACGTCTGCTGTTAAATGGTTTATTAGGTGTTATAGGTTGCGTGGAATGTTGTGCAGCCAGTGTAATAACATTCACTAACTCTTCAACTGAATTGTCAAGGTCTTCTTCACAGGAAATGTTTGGGCGGTCATTAATATGAGTACTTACATACTTTCTGTATTTGAGCCAGTCTGTTTTACCAGTAGTTAGAGAATGTAACCGTTCTGTAACCTGAGGGTGGTCGTAGAGGTGAAGCAAGATGGGCGAATGATCTGATGATAGATCTGATAAGTGCTCCACACGCACATGAGCCTGCGGCACTCTTCTTGTGATAGCAAAATCAATCAGGTCAGGTTTCTTTTTTGGATCTGTTGGCCAATATGTAGGCTTACCCGGAGAAATAAAGTCAAGCTTGTTTCGCGGAGTTATAATCGCGTTGTAGAGTTGTTTTCCCTTGGGGTTGATGAGTCGAGATCCCCAGTGGGTGTGCTTTGCATTGTAGTCACCAGCTGCTATAAAGCGGTCACCCAATACATCGAAGAAGTTTAGGAATTCTGCTTCGGTAATAGCGAAGCGCGGTGGGCAGTATATAGAGGCTAGGTTTAGGTAGCCGCTGTGGGTTTCGAGGTGTACTGCTGTTGCTTGAATATAAGTCGTAGCGAATGATGGCATCTCGTAATGCCTAATGCGATTCTTTATCAGAATTCCAGTACCTCCATGAGCCTTCCCATCAGGATGATTTGTCGAATAAAATGTATAGCCAGTAAGATGAAAATAGTTTTTATTTGTTAAGTGAGTCTCTGATATGAGCATGGCGTCAATGTCATATTGATCAAGGAACTGCATAAGCTCGTATTTGTGCTGCGAAATGCCATTCGCATTCCAGAAAGATATTTTAAAAGTAATCATCTAAGATTTTTGTTTGACTAAAAGCTCCAGGAGGAGATTTTGAGTGCGCACAAGCTCCTGCAGAGTTTGCTGCATTGCTCCCATTGTTTTTGTTATAGTTGCCAGCATTAATTCTATACCACTAGGTAATTGGGATGTGTTTACGCAGATACTTTCCGAAGTATGGTTCGATGCCTGTTGCTCCAACAATCCTGGAGTGGTTTGTTTAAATGTAGGTGTTGGAACTGAAGCGTAAGACCCGTTGTTGTAACTCAGCGCCTGAGCAAAAGAGACTCCCGGTGTAGTTGTTGATGGTATGTATGGAAGATTTTGGCGGATGGCTGGGTTTCTAGCTGCAGTTATTTTTTGGGTTAGCCGGTTTTTCATCTCCTTATAAATACGGCAACCTCTGTAGTTGGCCGTGTGGTTTTCCCCACAGTTGCTACATTTTTTGGCAGATTGGTTCTCCTTATTTAGAGGGCAGTCCATAGTTAAATGTGCATCCCCGCAGACAACGCAGACTGCGCGAAGTTTGCAGTATGTTCTCGTATGATCATATTCTTGACAGTTCGTACATTGGATGGGTCCATTCCGTTTATGGGGTTCCTCAACCGTGATTCTGCGGTGCAATAGATATTGAAGCTTGTAGATTGGGTGAACTTCATTTTTATTTAAAGGCATATTTTCCGGTGTCAGTTCTATCTTGAACATTGGCTGGGGAATTTTGTTTCTGTTTATTATGTTTATAGCCGTTTTGGCATTAAAACCCTTTTCTTTAAGCCCATCTATTATTTCAATGGTTGGAACTGTTGATTCAATTCCTTTGATAACTACTTGTAGGCCTTTGCTACTTTTGAGTTGATAGGTATAGTAATTGGTTTTTCCCTCATCTAGGTATTTGGCCACTGATCGATAATCTTGTTCATCGTTTGCCTGAATTTTGGTTTCATTTATGTTACCTCTTTTTATAGAAGTGACATAGAACTTGTTAGCTCCAATTAGGTCAGTTATTTTTTTGACTAGCTCAGCACAATTTCCTTGACGAACATATATGGGTGGTGGCCTTGGTTTCTTAACAGTGGTTGTTTGAGTGGCAGCATAATCTTCGTCTGTGTCACTAAGAATCGAAAATCTATTATTGGTCAGCGTATTTTTCGGGACAGTGATAGTATTTGATTTTAATACTTTTGATGCATTGGTTTTTTTAGAAGATTGCGGGCTTAATTTTCTTTTTATTTGCACATAGCGATCGATTCCAGTTTGTATTAACGTTCCGTTAGCATTTTTCGTAGGTTTTTGTTGGGGGAAGGGGAGCTTGCCGGTCAGAACTGACGATGCCGGGCGCTGAGTGCCTGCAGTGGATGTAGTTGTTGTTGTGTTGGTTGTTGTTGTTAGTGTCGAAGTCACAGTGGTAAATACGGGCATTGTGCTGGTAGTTGTGGTAATATTGCTTGTAAGGTCGTAGGGGTCGGGGGACGGGCATTGGGCACTCCACGGCTCATTGGGTGCTGTGCCGCTTGCACATAATAATGCAGGGGAGAGCGAGCGCGCTCTCGCTGTGTTCACTTGCAATGTTGCAGTTTTCTTTGGTACTATTGACTCATCAGCTCGTATACAAAAGTAAGCGTTGTTTCTTATTGACGAAAGTCGACGTTCGTCTTGTTGTTGTTGCCGAGCTGTGCTCATTTTACTTAAGTTTCAGAGCTTACACTCTGACACGTTGGCTTTTAATTTATAATTTATAGATTATATTAGTAATTTATCACACTAATCTAAAATTTTCTTGGGCAACACGAGCACTTGTACCCATGCCTACCCAGAGCGTCTTTTCGCGAATTAAATTCGGTTATTTTCACTATATTTTGTAATCATTCGGCGGAGCGATACAAAAACACGTCTGATGTCGTTGACAAACTTTGCATATTAAAATAAAATTCATTCTTTTAACTTATATATTGCAGCCTAGAAGTATGCAATAAGATAGCTTGTACAATATAGTAGTAGAACTAGCCTTCATGCAGTTTTCGTAGTAGTATGAAAAGAAAATTGAAGTCAATGCTGATTTATAAATATTAATAATAAATAATATTATAAAATCGGAGAAAATTATTGAAGTTGTCATAAATGGTTAGAAAAATAATTTTCGAAATTAGTATTTTTTTTAGGGTAGTCCCCAAGTATCGGGAAGGGTTAAGGTCGATCTCGATATTGGAAAGGTTTGAAATGTCAAACATCGAGGTTATAGCTTCCGGATCTAGGCCAGTTATACCCGCCATATTCCGATTTGACCACCAAGCTGTACAGACGTGTTTTTTTAAAAAACCTCTCCCCACACAAGTCGTATATAAACCACGTGTAAGTGGCCAGAAAAGTGAAAATAATTATTTATTGTAATCACAAGTGGTGCAACGGAAACGAATTGACAAAGCAAAGCTTTTTTCTAATTCGGTGCCAGTTCTGAGACGGGTAATTAAATTTTAGAATTTTCTCTCTCACTACCAAATAACCACCTACTTGGGCCGAAAACCCAACGCACGGCCGTTTCATAATCATATTCATAGCTCGGCCAAAGAGAGCTTCGAGAAAAACATCGCAAGGCGCTGCTCACAGCAGCAGAAGTCTCCCACTTCCAATACTTCCATTAGAGAGTTAAAGTTAAACGCATAGGTAACCTAAAATCACGAGAAATTAAGTGAAAACCGCAGACCGCGTTAGTGGCAGGAGCATGCGGCTAAAAGGCCTTTAAAAATGTCGTAATATCGACCTATTAGTTAGGCCCGCTTTAGTTGTAAGATTTCATATTTGTTTCCCTATTTTTATACCCGTTACTCGTAGAGTAAAAGGGTATATTGTATTCGTGCAAAAGTATGTAACAGGGAGAAGGAAGCTTTTCCGACCCTATAAAGTATATATATTCTTGATCAGGATCACTAGCCGAGTCGAACTAGCCATGTCCGTCTGTCCATCTGTCCGTCCGTATGAACGCTGAGATCTCGAAAACTATAAAAGCTAGAGGATTGGCATTTTGCATGCATATTCTTGGAGTTCCTACGCAGCGCAAGTTTATTTCAAAATGTTGCCACGCCCCCTCTAACGCCCTCAATCACCCTAAACCATTTTTTGAAAGGTGTCTGGCGTCCACACCATTAAAGATTTTGGAAAAGTAAAAATGCAGTTTTATTGTGATTATCAATACCTATCGAAATGTAGAAGAAATTTTTTAAATCGGACCATTCGTTAAAAAGTTATGACCGATCAAAATTTTAATATATCCATCTCCCTCGCACACCTCGCACTAGCTGAGTAACGGGTATCTGATAGTCGGGACACCCGACTATAGCGTTCTCTCTTGTTTTTTTTTTTTCTTTTCCATTTAATTTTTCGACCGTTCCTATGGCAGCTATATGATATAGTGACCCGATTTTTATACCCGTTACTCGTAGAGTAAAAGGGTATATTGTATTCGTGCAAAAGTATGTAACAAGGAGAAGGAAGCGTTTCCGACTCTATAAAGTATATATATTCTTAATTATAGGATCACAAGCCGAGTCGATATAGCCATGTCTGTCTGTCCGTCTGTCCGTCCGTATGAACGCTGAGATCTCGGAAACTATAAAAGCTAGAAATTTGGGATTAACAACACAAATTCTTGGGCTTCCTACGCAGCGCAAGTTTATTTCAGACGAGCGCCACGCCCCTCTAACGCCCACAATCGCCTTAAACGATTTTATGTGTGTGTGTCTGTGTCTGGCGCGCACACCTTTAAAGATAAAAGTAAGTAAGCAGTTTTATTGTGTTTATCAATACCTATCGAAATGTAGAAGAAATTTTTCAAATCGGACCAATCGTTAGAAAGTTATGCCCGATCCAAGTTTTATATATCCATCTCTCCGCACTTCCTTTAGCTGAGTAACGGGTATCTGATAGTCGGGGCACCCGATCCGATCCGGTCGGTTTCGACATATTCTACCTGCAATAGAAAAAAGACTTTTGGGAAAGTTTAAGCCCGATAGGTTTAAAGCTAAAAGACAGGTTTGCGTAGAAACAGACGGACATGGCTAGATCGACTCGTCTAGTCATGCTGATCAAGAATATATATGGGGTCGGAAACGTCTCCTTCACTGCGTTGCAAACTTCTGACTGAAATCATAATACCCTCTGCAAGGGTATAAAAACATTTTGTAAGTGGAAAAGTTTTAAGAAAGTGGGGTGTTCCAACTTACAGACCGTCCCAACTTACAGACCTCTCCCTTTAATAATTTAAGACCCTATCTTAAAAACTAGATGCCAAAAAAACGGAATTTTTCCCATAATACATTGTACGAACAATTCTTGATATAAAATATGAAGTATGTATTTAAGGGATCATACTTATAATAATCAAATATTTGAGGGAAAAAAATTTAATTTAATTTTTCACTTTTTTATTTCTGAGAGCCGATATTTCCAGAAAAAGGGTGTTCCTGCTACAGCGACATGTGCTAAAAATACGAGAAGAAGTCGCTAACAGCGAAAACTGAAACCTCAAATGAATTTCTCAACTGCGCATGTAAAACTAGATCTTCTCTAAACTCAGGTATCTTGTTAAGTTTGCCTTAGCAAACTTAAAATGGTTGTTGTACAGCTTTGAATTTTTGAAATTAAGAACTTAAAAATGTTGTCAAACTTCAAATTAGTGTATTTTGGAAAGGGCTTGGAGGAACAAGGTACACGTTTTTAAATGTGTACTACGGGATTTAAAGGTTTGTTGGCCAAGAAGTATGATTTAAAGTTATTTGAAATTTTCAATAAAAAGCAAGATAGAACGCTATAGTCGGTGGCCCCGACTATCAGATACCCGTTACTCAAAGGAGTGCGAGTGAGATGGAGATATAAAACTTTGATCGCCCATAACTTTTTAACGAATGGTCTGATTTGAAAAATTTCTTCTACAGGTGAAATCGTTTTGAAATTTTTTTTTTGAAACAAAAAATTTGTTTTACATTTCGATTGCATTTTTACTGTTCCGAAATTTTTAAAGGGGTGGGCGTCAGACACTTATTTAAATCGTTTAATGCGATTGTGGGCGTTAGAAGGGGCGTGGCCCTCGGCTGAAACAAACTTGCGCTGCGTAGGAAGCCAAAATAATATGTATAGTACAAAACTTACTTTCGATGTTAGCGGTATAGGGTAAAGAGATAATTTTCATAAAATTTAGTTGGACCTTTTGGACACTAATCCCTCGATCTTAAGTGGAGTACATTTTTTGTTGTTTTCTTTTTAAACTTTCTTTGCTATTAAAAATGCGGTTATAGTTTTTTGACGCGGGGGTCCACAATTTTGAAAATTTTTTATTTTTCTTTCTTGATTTCTACAATTAAATTATTCCTTAAAAATTTCGCGCCGTCAAATTTGTGTTTTGCCGCCCCTAACCGCGACTTGGACCATTTTGCTCAGTTTGAGTGCAATCAAGCTCTCGCTTACACATTGGACCATAAGAGCCACCAATACTGCGACTATGACGTGCAGAAATAAAAAAAAATAAAATAAAGACCATGTGTTATCATATAGTACCCTCTACTATTTTCACCAAAGAAGGAATGTTGTTGGTGTTTGGCGACCTTTTTGATGAAATCAAACAATTGGTTTGGCTGGGCCGAGGTCTGGGTGCTTTTATTTTTGCGTTTTTTCCCAATATATTTCGATCTCCTCCGGAGATCGTCTTCAGGGGCTACATATATTAACAATAATTACGTTTAATGACATGGAAAACATTTTTAAACTCTTGTTTATACCTACAATGCTTTTAAATCAAAGCGCACGACGTCCGTTCTGTCCGCCGTGGAGTTTTAAACTGATTTTGTTCTTTTCTAACAAGTGTCTGTATATATGTCCGCAATTGTCTGTGTCTGTTTTAAAGTTGAGCCTAATGTTTGTAGGTGTGTTTATAATGTGAAGCATTTCTATTGTGAGTCGTTTGTTGTAATGCTCTTCTTTTTGTAATATGCTGACTGCATTGAAGTCTGGCCTGTGACCGGTACTTTTACAGTGTGTCGCGAGTGCTGTTTTTTGGCTATTTATTTCGTGTATTTTGTTCATGTCCGATCCATGTCCAGAGATTCTCGTTTTTAATTTACATTTCGTCGTGCCAACATATACTTTATCACAGTTTGTATTTTTGTCTCCTGCACAAGGAATCTGTAAATCAAATTATTTTTGTCTAATTTGTCTATTTTGTTTTTCATGTTAGAGAAGAAAATATTCGTTGTTTGGGCTGGTTCTGTTATTCTGATGTTTTCTTTGTCATATATGTTCGACGATTTTAGTCTGTCGGAGAATCCAGGTACATATATCACAGATTTGTAAGTTCTAGGTTTGTCTATATCTATTTTGTTATTCTCTTCCTCGTAATATGCTTGTGTCATTTTATGTATTATTGCGTTTGGAAAGTCATTGTTTTTAAGGATTGTCCAAATTCGCATCCTGTTTTTCTCGTGGAATACTTCGTCGCTGGTGTCTAAAATTCTTCAATTTGATTTTTTGCTGTGTTTATAATCATGTTACGGGGGTGCTTGGAGTGGTAATTAATTATTCTGCCTGATGATGTTGGTTTTTGGTACCAATCTAATTTTATCGTATTGTTCACTTTGCATACTAATGAGTCTAAAAACGGTAATTTATCCTCTACTTCCATTTTTGATTGTGAAATTCATGTCCTTGTGATATGAATTTAATGTGTCCAATGTTTTTTGGACGTCCTCTTTCTTCACTATAGCAAATAAATCGTCCACATATTTGCTAAGTAGCCTCGTGTTTTGAACTCTGGCAAGTACTTCTTCCATTATGATGTCCGCTATAATTGGTGATGCCGGTAAATCCCCATCGGTAGTCCTTTAAGTTGTGTGTAAATGTTGTCTTCATATCTGAAGTACCTGTTTTCCGTTATGCAGAACCGTAATATTTCTACAAACAATTTCTTTGGTATGCTAGTGAATTCTTCAATCATTTTCCATTTTGATTGTATTACCTGTATGGCTAAGTCGGTGGGTATACTAGGAAACAACGATACAACATCAAACTATACAAGACATTCATCGTCACATATATACGTATCATTGACTCTGATTTAAATGTTTAAAGTTTTGCTAGATACCACAAAGATTGAAGACCAACAAGAGAAAAGTTTTTCGCATAAAATTTCCGTTCTGAAATTAATTATTTCAAAAATCTCGCGAGCGACCAATGTTCAATTAAGGGTCCAAACAGAATATAACTATTTTTACAAATTTGACATTGACGGAAATTGGTTAGTAATTTCTTCAACTGGTGGCGGTTAAAGCTCGGCTAAAGCCGATTGGCCGCTACGGCCACAAACTATTCTGCCCCTTTTACTATTTTTGCCCCCTTCTCACATATGTCTGTTTTAGCCGAAAACTAACAAAAGTGTTTGTGTTCTATTAAGCTTTATAGGTTATAGAAATGTATTAACAAAATGATAAGAACACAAATGTTATCATTTTTTTTTCCGTTTTTTGCCTATTTTAAAAAGAAACACCACTAAATGTTAAACTTTCTGGCTTTTTCTTCAGAGACTTACGGTGGAGGATAATAACAATTCTTACTTAATAACTATCATATCCTTTTTTTTTTCTAAATAAATATGTTTTCTATTAAAAAAAAAATATGTTGAACATTTTTAGGGGGTTAAACGTAATGGGGAGGTGGAAAAACTAAAAAATAATTTTTTTTAAAAGTTCCAAAAAAAACGACATTCTTAAAAAGTGGTCTGTAAGTTGGGCCACTTTTAAAAGTCAATAAAACGCACATCAAAAGTA
>JAWNOE010000256.1:0-166308 GCA_035046095.1 Drosophila pseudotakahashii
ACACTTTCTTCCCGCCTCGTTTCACCCCATTTAATAAATCTATTAACGGACACCCGTCAACTTATCACCCTAATTAACGATCACTCGTAACGCACCAGTAACTTCTCCCCGCTTAATTAGAATCCCCGATTTCTGGATAGAATTTCTGGATAGGATTTCTGGATACAATTCCTGGATATACGCAATTTATCACCCTAATTAACGATCACCCGTCACACCCCAGTAATTTGTCCCCCCATTAACTAGGAAAACCTAAATATAACGCTATGATCACCCGTCACACCGTGTGTGCACCACACTTTCTTAATCTAAGCAAAGGTCACCCCACCCGTCACACCCCAGTAACTTCTCCCCGCTTAATTAGAATCCCCGATTTCTGGATAGGATTTCTGGATACAATTCCTGGATATACGCAATTTATCACCCTAATTAACGATCACTCGTCACGCGACATTAACTTTAATTACCCCCATTTATTACCCTAATTAGCATAATTAATTACCTCCCCTTCCACTTTTGTATCCAGCTTTTGTATCCAGCTTCCGCATTTTCTAACTACTGAGGGTGAATAATAGTGGTCAGAGAACCGAACCCTGGGGTACACCACGCTTCAGATACGCAAACGAAGAACAAATATTTGACGATACAACATATTGGCGACGGTTGTGACCTCAGGAACTATGCAGTCTGCTAATTTTAAGTTGAGTTCATCTATGTCAACATCTAGATCCTGTGATGTCTTTTGCTTACCTATCCCTAGAGCTTTAATTTGTTTTCATGTTTGACTCGAAGAGGTTGCATTTTTATATCTTTGCCTAAAAAAGTTTGATTTTGCAGAATCGATTAGTTTGGTAACCGTTTATCGTGCCGTTACAAACGTGCTGTGGTGTTGCAGTGTCTTGTATCTTTTCCACTTCTGGTATGCTTCATTTCGTTTTCTAATTGCCAATTTTATATTATTACTAAACCATGGTTTTTCGGACGGTCGAATTGTTTTACTTTTGACTGGAACAAAACTATCGTATAAGTGGCTAATATTATGTTGAAGAAGGTTGAGTGGAAGATCAACTGTTGGAAGACTGTAAATATTGTCCCATATACACTGGTCAAATGCTTCGCTCAGCAGTATATAGTTAATATTCTTAAAATCACGGTAAACTATTGTATGGTCAGTGTAGTTAAGGTCAAAATTATAGGTCAGGTATATAAGGTCATGTTTTGAAAAGGACGGAACGATTAGCTGATCATACAAACCCAAAAAAACAAATCTAATAATGTGTTACGTGTTCTGCTGAAGTGGGTTGGAAATGAGAGATTCACTGGTTTCAGACCTAGCGATTCCATGTTGCTGGTAAGATGAGATTCCCTCAGAATATCAATATTAAGATCGCCCGCAAGGATTACATCAGTAAAGTTTACTGTAATATCTGACAGAAGATTGATAAGATCATCATAATTTGTGTTACAATGCGGACGATAAATGCAGCCAATTAATAGATTTTTCTGCATTATCGGGTTATGTAATTCAAGAAAAATATATTCTATTGCACTGTTTATTGTGTGTTGACAAATAATTTTGGCTTTTAATTTTTTGTTTACATATATTACAACTCTTTCCCCATGACTAACACGATCAGAACGGTACACATTATATCCATCACACGATATTAGCACATCACACAGACTCTGGACAAACCATGTTTCAGACACACATATAACATCAATTTCCGAATTTACAAACATATTCCTAATCTCTTCAATTTTCTTTGGCAGGCTTTGGGCATTTATATGACAAATCTTGAGACCAGGTTTCTGCTTTGCCAGGATGCGCAGAAGGGCATGACTATTAGCTGATAGATTATTCAAATTTTCTTTCATTGCTAATAGTTTTAAATATCAAAATAGAATAACAAGTTTAGGAACAATAGTTTTGGATGGGGGACTAAATGGGAAAATTTAAGAATAGAAAATTCCTATGAAACATCCGTCAAAGAGATGGGGGAAGATGGATGTTGCTCTGTGGGAATGGGGTATAAGTGGAGGGATTAGTCTATAATCCCTTACCTATCCTAACCTGCCCACCTGGTTGAACTAGCTGCCAAAATGAGTTTGAGATGCTCTTGTGCGGTTTTGGTGGCAGCATTGCCTGTTACACATACCTATTGTGTTGGCTTTGCGATAAATGGTCGCATGTTAAATGTGGTGCTGGCCATAATGGTCTTATAGCCGATCTTATATCCAAAAAATCTGGATTCACCTGGACGTGTGATGCATGCCGAGGAATCGAATCTGAAATGCGCTCCTCTATGAGGGTAAAGCGGAATGTTTTTCAAGGGTTCGGATGAATTCAATCATGAATTCCTTTCTGTTGAGTTGCGGTTTCTTGGGTTAAAACTGCTAAGCGAATCTGCCGATGGTTTAACTGAACCTGCTGCTGACCTCCAAGTTGAACCCATCTGAAGTGATGATCCAAAAACAGTAGCTCCTGTAGCTTCTGCTAGTTCTTCTGCTAGAGTGCGGCGACAAACTGGTGTTTTTTTCTGCTTCCGCACAACTGGATACTCGTCAAACTGACGCCGCTGCCTCTGCCCTTGTGGATAAACCCCTTACAGGAGTACCGCCTCCCTCACGGTCTTCTGGATCACAAATACACCTGATGCTGCACCCGATGCCGCCAAACTATTAATGCTCTAAACTGGAAGTTACTCCCGGTCCAAATTTAAATTTAACCATGCGCGCAAAATTTCTTCATTTAAAATACTTCTTCCAGCTCCTCTATTATTCCGAGCTGTTGAACCTATATTATGGCCTAAGCACAATATAGTTCATGAATTGTTGCAAAAAGATTCCTAACCGAGCTCCAAAATTACAGGTGCAAAAAGCTAAATAAAATATTCTCCATGCACTATCAAAACGTACGCAGTCTTTTGGGTAAACTTAATCAAATTCAGGTTCGAAAGATAAAGAGTTTCACTGTTAAAATACTTTAACAGCAAAAACCATGAATCCATTTGCCTGTGATACCCCCGTAAAGTTGGCCAATTTCACCATTTTAACTGTTAGGTCCTTCTGCTAAGAATCCTTGCGTCGGGGAAAACGCAGTTTAATTTGGGAGTTCGAAAAACACTCAAATTTATCGCATCCATCGAGGTAAATTTAAAAAAAACATTAATTTTGTAACACAGTGCAATGTTACCGCTTTTAATTTTAAAAGATTAGATTAGTTCAGCTCAAACAGTGCATATATATATGATGGACGTTGATGCACTACGAGCAGTACGAGGAAGTACGAGGAAGAATACATAAAACAAAAAAAAACGGGACACATAATGAAAATAAAGAAGCAATTATAGAAGTTGAAATGAAAATTAAATGATAAAGGATGTTATAATTATTACATAGAGCGCGAAAGGGCTCGTGCAGACAAAAATTTGATGTACATCGAGGGAAATTAAGAGGATAATAATTACGTGTTAGTCTAACGGGAATATTAAAAGTAAGGCGGCTTACAAGTTCTACAGAGTCAATATCACCTCTTATAAGATTATGCATAAAAATAGTACCAAGCATTTTTCTACGATTTGCAAGTGTCGGTAAATTAAGCAATAATAATCTACACTGATAGGAAGATAGCCTTACGTTTTGATCCCAGTACAAACTACGAAGGGCAAAAAGAAGAAATTGTTTTTGTACCGACTCTATACGGTCAATGTGCACTAGAGCCCTGCATGAATCAACAGTTTTCGAGACATTTTATGTTTCGAAACATTTTTACAGTAAGATTCAAATGATTCGAAACATCTACAACAGTGTGATACTGACGATTCGGTCTCCAAACGTGACTTATAAACAAAAGCTGTAATAGATAATTTTTGATTTTGTTTCCGCGCCTAAAGAAGTGTCTGCAGGTACATCAGAGGAGGGTTTTCTTAGCTTGTAGCACTTATGTCTCACAAGATTTGATGTATTCCCGAAATACTTCATGCAAGATAGGCAAGTGCGAGACGCAACTAATCCACTGACCTCTTGCTTGTTATCGTCTAAAATTTTTCCGAAAACCTGCCAAACCTTACTGCGACCATTCTTCTCGCTAAACGTAAATTTCCCGGAAACAAGTTTAGCTTTTAATATAGCATAGCTTGAATTGTTTGGAGGGCCTAGTTATGCCAAATTACCATGGTGACTCTTTTATTAAATTTCAAAATATACTCACAGAATTGCTGGAGCCACTTGGCAAATCAACGTCCATTTTGGAAAGCTCTTTTAGACAAACAAAATAAACTGATATACTGTTAAAGCTAGGCCTCCCCAATGTTTCGAAACACCTTAGAATGTTTCGAATCATTTCCAGATGTTTCGAAACATATATACATTTGACATAAAGGATTCGTATGTTTCGAAATATTTAAGCATACTGTTGATTCATGCAGGGGTCTAATGTGCACTTGGTATTGTGGGCTCCAAACCAAAGAACAATATTCCAATATAGGACGGACAACGGAGGTAAATAATAATTTGGTTATATAAGGGTCGTCAAATTCTTTTGACCAACGCTTTATAAACCCAAGAACACTCATAGCTTTGTTAACAGTCAACATTATGTGGCATACAGTCAAGTGGCAAGTTCTGAAGCAAATAGCTTATAAACGTAGGAGTACCCCTATGGAAGGCCATTACGTTACATTTCAGGCACTTCAAATTTAAGAGGTTATACTCACACCATTCTTGAAAATTTCAATGTCTGACTGTAAGCGGAAACCAGACTCTATTTTGTTGTATGTCAAACAAAGCTTAGCATCATCAGCATACATTAGTACACGAGAATTTGTTCTGATAGAGGGAAGATCGTTAATAAACAAAGTAAACAGCAAAGGGCCCAAATGACTACCCTGGGGCACTCCAGATGCCACGTGGATCATTTTAGAAGCAGCGTTCTTAAATATAACCCTCTGAGTCTTTCCATTCAAATAACTTGAAATCCAAGTTAAAAGGTTACATGGAAACCCCAGCAAGTTTAGTTTGAATAAAAGAAGAGAGTGGTTAACAGAGTCAAAGGCTTTACTAAAATCTGTATATATAACGTCGGTCTGCATTTTATTGTTAATATTGTCATTTATTACAATAGATGACAATTCAAGTAGGTCGGTGGTAGTCGATCTTCGCTTAACGAAACCATGCTGACACGGTGATATTAGCGAGGAACATAAATGCTGCAAATGAGAAGTAATAATACGTTCAAAGGCTTTTATAATTGCCGACCATTTAGAAAAACCTCTATAATTCTGGTCATCCGCCTTCGCACCCTTTTTGTGAAGTGGAATAATAAAAGAATCCTTCCAGATAGTTGGAAAAACTCATGATGAAATAGACAAATGAAAAGTTTAAGAATAGGTTTGCAAATGGTTTGTGCACAAAACATAAGCTCACACCCAGGAAGTCCATCAGGACCGGGAGAATAAGTAGGCGTTGTTGTTGTTAAATCTCTTAAGAGAATACTTTCGGTAATTATAGGGAAAAAAATACAATTTGCCCTATTTAAGGGATTAGGGTAGTTTGATTTTGACCATGAAGAGAAGCTGTAAGTGGTTTGGAAAAAGTCGGCAAATAAATCAGCAATTTCAGAATGTGTCGATGCCTCCATTGAGTTAAAACGAACCGATGAAGGCAAAGCCGATGACTTACGCTTAGCGTTAACAAAGTTATAAAACTGCTTCGGATCATTTGAAAATTCAAATTAACAACGATTTAAATACATAGCATAGCAATGACTGTTAAGAACATTAAAATCAGATCGAGCCACCACATATTTCGAAAAATCGGATGGCTTACCCGATTTTATATACTTTTTATAAGTGTTTTTTTTTAAGATTTTTAAGTCTCTGAAGCGCATTTGTAAACCAGAGGGGCCCTGGAGGCTTTGGAGGAAGCCTATTAGGAACGCATTCATTAAACAAAAGTGTTTGGAACACTATAGAAAAGTTCAGTGGCACTTTCGATGTCCATACAGTTATAAAGATCTGTCCAATTATATTGCAAAATCATTAAGTTAAGTTTATTATAAACACATTTACGAAAGCATCTAATTTTAGTTGGAGAAACTAAAGGAGAGATTGTATCAAGGTAGGGAATGCAAATTGTCAATTCCATTGTTGGATGGTATCGGTCTTCTGGTACCACAAGAGCGTCAATTCTAGATACCGTGACTTCAGACGGCTCTGAAACAAACACAAGATCTAACTGTCTATTTAATGAATTTCGTATAAAGCTAACTTGCTGTAACGATAATTCAGAAAGGCCATCCACAAAAACATGGGCGGATAAGGGAATAGAGACCAGTAAGTCAGTAGAAGGGGACCACGAAATATCGAGAGATTAAAGTCACCCAAAACAATCAAAAGGTCTCTGTTAGAAAGAGAGGATAGAATAGTTTTAATAGCAGATAGATGTTGCTCATAAATTATTAAGTCAGAGCCAGGTGGAATATAAGAACATGTAACAAAAATAGACAAGGATTGCATGGAAACTTTTACACTAACAAATTCTATGTCATTGAGGACATGAGAGTGAATTCTCTCCGAATTTAGGGTAGAGGTAACGGCGATCAGAACATTCCCTCCCCTACGGGAAAGGCGATCGGTTCTATAGGTATAAAAGCTGTTTGACAGAACTTCAGAGTCGTTTATCTCTGGTTTCAGCCAAGTTTCTGTAAATGCCAGGATATCGTCCGTAAATGCCGAGGAGTCCATTTTAAGTCCTCTAACATTTTGGTAAGCCAAGAATAAACTTTTCAGTTTTTTGGCACCATGGGAGGCCTGTTATTTGTTCTCGGTTTTTTTGGAACAAATTCTTTTATAACCAAATCATCATTAAGCCAAAAGCTTTCAGAAAGAAGTTCTTTAAACACATCAGGCGGAGCAAATATTTTAAAAGATGATATCCTACGAGCGTAAGAAAAACGAAATTGTTCAACAGCAATGTCCTCGGATGGGAATTTTTCACGAATAAATTCCAAAACATTCTCGGATGTTGTATCTGGGATAAATCTAGATACGAATAGTTGCTTCCTCTGTGGAACAACCGACAGTCTCTTCCGACCCCCAGCAGGAATCTGAACCTCGCTCGTCTGGGACCCAGAAGCGGTTTCTACTATATCTATAGGTACAGTTAGCACCAAATTTTGTTCCTCAGGTTGGCTTCCAGAAAAAGGGTCACCTCCGGAACTGGCTGTTGGCTCGATTACCCCTGTGCTGACAGGAACTGCTGCAGCTTCCGTGTTCTGTATTTTGTTCTGTTTCACGGTCTAATTAACTGCCCCTGAGCTGGCTTTTTTGCGTTTAGGCGACTTGGTTAATAATAATTTCTTATTATTAAATTGTTCACAAACAGAATTGAACCCGTCATTGAGCTGTTTAAAAACTCGTGAAAGGTTTAATAGGCCGTCTCGAGTCTGCCTCATAAAGCTACTCATCTCGTCTGTCATTTCCTTGCAGGACTCACATGCCCACATGAGACCGGTATGCATTTCAATGAAGTCTTTAACTCTGCCAGTAAATCCTGTACATCTGACGCGCATGACCGATTCGCAGAGCCAGCAGATCACAAAAGAATCTTTAGTTGACATTGGAAGAGAACAACTTTTCTTGGTACAGATAAGAGCCATTATAGAGAAAAAAAAAGGTTATTCAAAAAAATAGGAATAAAATGTTGAACTAATAAGCTTTTTTATTAGTTAATGCAAACGAAAATAGAAAAATTGGATTGATTTATGCTTGCTAACAATTTTTTATAGAAAGAGTACAGCAGGCGAGACGAGAATGCGTTTTATACTGAGTTTACGAAGAGCCAGCCAGCCGAATGCTGGGCCCAAAAATGCAAGCATACAACAAATGGGAAAGATAAACAGAGAGAGATGGCTTTCGTGATGCAATTGATATAAGAGTAGGGATTTACAAGTTAATTAGCTGCTGCGGCAGCGTGACCCGACATCCTCCCCCCGTTGGAAGCCATGGTTTCAACATCATCCTTAAGGGGCAGCAGACATAGCTTGTTCATTACTCGCTTTGTCACTCCTGACGCTGTCTTCAGAACGGCAACTCGAGCAACGCCATCTCCACCGAACAGCAGCTCAATCACTATGGCGAGGGGCCACTTCATGGGAGGCAAGTTTTCGTCCTTGACCAGAACTAAGTCATCGACAACCAGACCCGGTTTTGGGGTGCGCCACTTGGAGCGCTGCTACAGAAGTGTTAGGTATTCTTCCTTCCATCGGGACCAAAAGATCTGCTGAAAGTAGGCCACGCCTTGCCATCCATCCAAGCGATTGAAGTTGAGACTGGTCACATCTGGATCGACGAAAGATGAACGCGAAAAATGTGCTGGGGCTAACACATCCAGATCAGCGGGGTCTTCTGAAATCGAGACTAATGGTCGAGAATTAACAACCGCCGAAATGTGAGACACCAGGGTCCGCAACTGCTCAAAGGCTAAAACATCAGTGCCAACAGCGCGGTAAAAATGATGCTTAGCGATCTTCACAGCCGCTTCTTAAAGACCGTCAAAGCGTGGCGACCTAGGAGGAATAAAACACCAATCAATAGCCTCCGCCAGGCAAAAGTCCAATGTAGCTTTTTGATGATCATTGCTGAGGAATAGGCGCCTTAGTTCGAGCAATTCATTGCGAGCGCCGACAAAGTTTGTTGCATTATCAGACCAAATCTGCCGTGGCTTTCTTCTAGTGCATATAAATCGTTTAAAGCCATGTAGAAATGACACTGTAGAGAGATCCTTAATCAACTCCAAATGAATAGCTTTTGTTGCGAAACAAATGAAGACACAAACGTAGCATTTTACTGGAGGCTTGCTTCGCACTTCTGACTTGTATAGAAATTGTCCGCAAAAGTCAATGCCAGTGACTTCGAATGCATGAGATCCATCGAGTCATTCCTTTGGAAGATCCGCCATTATAAGCTCCACTAATCGAGGCTTCATTCGATAGCATCTAATACATTTGTTTACTGCCTTCATCACCGTCTTCCTCCCCCCAATAGGCCAATATTGGGATCGAATTATGCCGAGAAGCGCCCGTGGTCCAGTGTGCAGATTGCTTTTGTGAAAGTGAGTAATAATGGCAGCAGTGACCGAATGACTCCGTGGTAAGATAATTGGATGGCGCCCATTAAAATCCAGCGAAGAATTTTTTAGCCGGCCGTCCATTCTAAGAAGCCCAAATTGATCAACGAATGGCGAAAGAGATGCGATCGAGCTGGATGGGTGCACCAATCCCTTTGACTGCAACGATTTGATGTCGTCCCATAAATGTGAGCGCTGGACCAGACGAAGCAACAGCCGAGTACCGCCTTGAAGATCAGACATCGTGAGCGTAAGGCGACGGATGCGATTACTAAACTTGTAGACGTATCCGAAAACCTTTTAAGGGCAGCGAAGGAATTGGCAAATTTTGAATTAGCCACTATGTCTTCGTATGGAGATTTTATTAGTAGAATCTTTCAGCGAACCTCAAGCGTTGGCCTTTCAGCAATGATTGTGGCCGGCCACTCAGCATTGGGGCCACAAAGGAATTTTGGTCCATGCGCCCACAAAGGAGACTCATTAAGCTCAGCAGGAAAAGCACCTCGGGAGAGAATGTCAGCTGGATTTTAAGAAGTATCGCCATTCTACTGACTCAGTTAGCTTTTGAATGGCAGCTACTCGGTTCGCTACAAAAATGTTGAACATGGAGGGCTCGTCTCGGATCCATTAAAGCGCATCAGCAGAGTCGCTCCAGCAGTATAACTTTCCCTCAAATGCCTTAATCCCAGCAACTTCCGCGATGAGCCTAGACAGGAGTGCAGCACCACAAAGTTCCAGCTTGGGCACAGTGAGTGTTTTTAAGGGGGCTACCCTTGACTTTGAGCAAAGCAATTGAGATCGCCCGTGGCAAACAATGTAGACACAGGCACCATATGCTTCTATGCTGGCATCACAAAATCCATGACTCTCACTCTCAGAGTTTGGAGAAAGAACCAGCCGAGGAAATGACGCATGCTTAATTTGCCCAAAACTCGTGCATATAGCACTCCATTTCGTATTCTGTGACTCCGGGAGGCTTTCATCCCAAAATAACTTATCCTTGCACAGTTGTTGAAGGAAAATTTTCGATTTTGTGATCACAGGTCCAACCAACCCAAGGGGATCGTAAAATCGCGCTATTGCAGACAGGACAGATCGCCTGCAAGGTCTTGATGCTGACTGTAAGACCGAAAAGGAAAACAGTAGTTGGTCAGAAACTGGATCCCAAGCGAGACCTAGGGTTTTTGAAAAATCAGTGCCATTATCAAACTTCAAATAAGACTCCTTATCCTTGTCTGCAACTCCATCCAAAACAGCTGACACATTCGAGCACCACTTTCTAAGCTTAAATTTTCCCTTGGCTAGAAGTTTTAATGTTTGATCCATAATGATGACTGCTTCTTCCTTGGATTTGGCTCCAGATATCAAATCAACCACATAAAAATCGCGACGAATGACCTCAGCCCCAAGCGGAAACGCTGTATGCTCGTCTGCTGACAGCTGATGCATAGCTCGCACAGCCAGAAATGATGCTGGCTTCGTGCCATAAGTAACGGTGTCTAGCTTAAACACCCGCAATTGATCCTGGGGGGAATCCCTCCACAAAATGCATTGCAAATAGCTGTCCTCAGGCTGAACCCTAACACAACGGAACATTTTGCAAATGTCCCCTGTGATTGCTACCGGGTGTGAATGAAACCGAAGAAGAATCTGGAACAGCTTATGTTGAATTACAAGGCCTGCCATAAGAACATCGTTGTGGTAGAGCTATCTTCCTTTATGACGCAATGTCAGAGGCAGACACTGATGACATATGTCCTAGATCGAGGTATTCCATTATGGATGCTCCATATTGAGCCTTCAAGGCTGGCTGACGACTTAGCTTTCTCTCTAGGGACAAGAATCTTCGATAAGCTTGCTGGTACGACTCTCCCAAGAGGTCTAGATTGAGCTTGGCAGGTAGCCGAACAGAATAATCCCCAGCCGGCAAACGAAAAACATGTCTTACGAAATGTGCTTCACAGTCCAATTCTTCCTTAGTAGCGCGTATGATTGGCTCGGCGCAGCTTTCCACTTCCCAAAATCGGGACGTTATTAGATGCAGCTGGGAGTCAGAGTCGAGTAGAACTCGACAGGGAACGAAAACTCCGCAGCGGTTTTTTACTAATACGCTTGCTGTTGCTAAGAGCACAATATCATTATTAAAATCCTGTGCAATGAGAGCAGTCGAGGTGGAAGGCAGTGCAGATGGTGAGGCAGACGGAATTGTTTCTTGAAGCTGTGCTCCTTCTTGTGACGAAAGGCAAGCTAAGTTTCCCATGTGAAGCAGGGTTGTGATGCTTCGATCCGCATGCACGACAATTACTGGAATTGCACTGCCTAACTTGATTACCAACCTTAAGACAATTTATGCAAAGACAGAGCCGTTTTGCTTCTTGACGCCTATTCGTAGGAGACAGAGCTTTAAAATTCTGGCAATAAGAAATGGAGTGACCTGCATCATTACAGAATATACAGATCCAAGGGTTAGAATTCGAGGCAACAAATACTGTTCTACGAGTATTGGGTATTCTGTTACTTCCCACCTGAATGCCCGGCGCATAGTTTGCCATGGCAAAATCCATCGTCTCCAACGTCCTGCACCGCTGCTCCAGAAATGATGCCATTGACTTACACGTAGGAATTAAGTTGACGAAGGCAGGGTCCTCTAAACGCTCTTCCCACTTGACCTGACTTGCCGGAACCAATTTTTGGAACAGGATTTGGATCTCAGTAATGTGTGCCTGAAAAACCAAACGACGATTATCAAATCTATTTTGCAGCAAATCCAAAGCTATTGCGTAGTTGCCATCCGAAATTTCCAGCGAGCGAATAGTTTCCAACGCAGTATCCCTCAGGCATGATCGTAGATGCTGCAGCTTTTCTATGTTGGTGAGGTCAGGGTGACTATCTATGATAGTGGTAAACATAGAATAAAAATCAGACCAATTTACATAACCTTCAGCGAATTTTGGAAGCTCAAGTGGAGGCAGTAATGTTGCCCTATGTCGAGGCTGACGCTGCTGGAGGCCGAAAGCTCCGGGAGTGATGCCGTCAACAAGAGTTGAGTGCGAAAGAGGCTGTGAGGCGCGCTTCGAAATTTGATTTTGACCATGAAGAGGAGCTGTAAGTGGTTTGGAAAAAGTCGGCAAATAAGTCAGCAATTTCAGAATCTGTCGATGCCTCCATTGAGTTAAAACGAACCAATGAAGGCAAAGCCGATGACTTACGTTTAGCGTTAACAAACAACAATTTTGGTAAGCCAAAAATAATCTTTTTAGTTTTTTGGCACTTTGTTAGGCCTGTTATTTGTTCTCGGTTTATTTGGAACAAATTCTTTTATAACCAAATCATCATTAAGCCAAAAGCTTTCAGAAAGAAGTTCTTTAAACACATCAGGCGGAGCAAATATTTTAAAAGATGATATCCTACGAGCGTAAGAAAAATGAAATTGTTCAACAGCAATGTCCTCGGATGGGAATTTTTCACGAACAAATTCCAAAACATCCTCGGATGTTGTATCTGGGGTAAATCTAGATACGAATAGGTGCTTCCTCTGTGGAACAACCGACAGTCTCTTTCGACCCCCAGCAGGAATCTGAACCTCGCTCGTCTGGGACCCAGAAGCGGTTCCTACTGTATCTATAGGTACATTCAGCACCGAATTCTGTGCCTCAGGTTGGCTTCCAGAAACAGAGTCACCTCCGGAACTGTCTGTTTCCATAGGCACAGTTGGCTCGCTTACCCCTGTGCTGACAGGAACTGCTGCAGCTACCGTGTGCAGTATTTTGTTCTGTTTCACGGTCTTATTAACTGCCCCTGAGCTGGCTTTTTTGCGTTTAGGCGACTCGGTTAATAATAATTTCTTATTATTAAATTGCTCACAAACAGAATTGAACCCGTCAGTGAGCTGTTTAAAAACTCGTGAAAGGTTCAATAGACCGTCTTGAGTCTGCCTCATAAAGCTGTTTATCTCGACTGTCATTTCCTTGCAGGACGCACATGCCCACATGAGACCGGTATGCATTTCAATAAAGTTTTTAACTCTGCCAGTAAATCCTGCACATTTGACGTGCATGCCCGATTCGCAGAGCCAGCAGATAACAAAAGAATCTTTAGTTGACATCGGAAGAGAACAACTTTTCTTGGTACAGATAAGAGCCATTATAAAGGAAAAATGGGTATTCAAAGAAATAGGAATAAAATATTGAAAAAATATCTCTAGTAAATTTGGCACTGGGATCAAATTCCAAAACCGCAAAGACACAAAACAACGAAAAGTATAAGAGCGCGAGATCGCGAATTTAATTAGAAACAAGAGAGCGCGAGATAAAAATCTTCTATCGACTGAACGTGGCTTGTGGTGCACCAACAACTATATGCACGAACAGTTAAAAATGTAAAGCAAACAAGCAAGCAAGAGAGAGAGAAATTAGAAGTACAGCAAGCTCTCAGAGACTGAGAGCGGGAGAGGGGGAAAGAGATTACAAGAGTTTTAGCAAGTTCAGAACGTGTAATTTACACTAACAAAGAACAGATCCAATAGAAATGTTAAAATAACTATAACCATGTACCCGTTTATTGGGAGATTTATTTAAAAACACTAACACAGTTGTTAGGCTAAGCTTTGTTTATAAACAAACGCAAGACACTCGCAAAAGAACACTGAAAAACACAAAAAACTTAGAGCACAAAAGTAAACACAACCGTTCACAAGCG
Source organism: Drosophila pseudotakahashii (assembly GCA_035046095.1). Lineage (NCBI taxonomy): Eukaryota > Metazoa > Arthropoda > Insecta > Diptera > Drosophilidae > Drosophila > Drosophila pseudotakahashii. The sequence continues at coordinate 13,828 of JAWNOE010000256.1, forward strand.
ACGCTAAATTGGGAGAATAGCTCTTTAAGATTGTGCCATGAAATTTTCACGAAGAATTTCGAACTATTTTGGAACTTATACCAGGATAACGGCGCCCATCTGCCTTGTGCAGTAGATACTTTAAATGCGTTTTTCCTCAGCTGCGGATCGTGTATCTCAAAAAGTAATGCTTCTATCATCATGCTGTTTTTACAGAAATATTTTTAATGAAATTGCACACTGTCTAAACCTCGTTAATGTAGAAATTTTTACGTTTAAGTATTTTTTGTTAAGAAAAAACGACAACAAAAATATTAACAAAATTAATTTTTGACTTTGAAAGAATGCCACAACCAGAATTTTTTAGATATTCTATGTAAGTTAGGTTCAGACAGTTTTCACATTATTTCTCAACAAAATAAACGTAGTTTCATAAAAATCGGATCTACACAGCGACCTGTGGACGATCCGCAGTTGGCCTACTTTTTTTTTAATATAGCCTGAAAAAAATTCTCATGGCCGCCATTTTGAAAGATATTAAATAAATAAAAATTGAAGATTTTTAAAAAGTAAAAATGCAGTTTTTTGTGTTTATGAATACTTATCGAAATGTAGAACAAAATTTTTCAAATCGGACCATTCGTTAAAAAGTTTTGCCCGATCCAAGTTTTATATATCCCTCGGACTCCCTTTAGCTGAGTAACTGGTAGTCGGGCACCCGAATATAGCGTTCTCTCTTGTTTTCTCTAAAGTCTTTTATTCTGGCTACCTGTAGTTTCAGTAGGTTCAACATATTTCTCTCTCTTCCAATCTAAACAATATACACTGATAGAAAAATGCTATATGAATGCTGTTAATCGATCGGCTTAGATGCCTAGCATACAGTACATAAACTGCCTGCCTAAAGTTGTCGCAACTAGAACATGAACCAGTTGGACTAAGATTGCATATGAGGATCTGAAGACTACAGCGACAGCCTCTGATGGATGGAAAATGAGTAAAACTTGATCGTGAGAGTCAGAATTGTTACTGATTTTATTGAATAAACTTAACAGTATTTATAGGTAAAAAATGCATAGGTTAACAGAATAGGTATAAAGCAAAGAGTTGGTTATTATGCATTGTTCAGGGGAGAGTTCCGACCGCCCGAGTGTACATTAAATAAAGAAGCGATGGTTTTTAATTTGGTAATGATTATTTATTAATCGCGGCTCTGCGCGGTGGCTAACTTTACTCGAGTGTGACCGAGGGTAACATAACAGCTTATTCTCTCAAAGTTCGCTCCTCTGATGTTATTCATACATTCTGTTATATGCTATATGTTTATACATGGGGACATTGAAACTAATTTCAACACCTCTCCTCAATGTTACCATGTTTACATTTCTCGGTACAATATTTACATAATATTCATAAGTTTAACAAATTTCTCATGTTTTAGTTTTGACAAATTCTTAGTTAACAAATCAGCTATCATATCGTTGGTTGATACATATTTCAATTTTACATCGCCTTGCTGGATAACTTCCCTAACAAAATGATACCTAATATTAATATGCTTCGAACGTGCATGATAAACTGGATTTTTCGCCAAATTCTGTGCGCTGAGATTGTCTCCGTAGATAATTGTGGGTGTATCCTCTCGTCCACAACCGATTGTGACGCTCCAGAGCGCACAATATAAATAAACATATAAAATAAGCTTGGGTTAAGAGAGATAAAAAGCATGAAGCGACATAGGGAATAGGATAAATATAATAATAATTAGTTTAAGAGAATAAAAAACCTGAAACGAATTCAAATTCAAATAAAAAGGCGCGCGCGCCAATAGAAATAGATGGGCACACTGACCCACGATTACCTGGTCACACTGATCCATGATCAGCTGGTCACACGCGCTAAGCCGTAGGACCAGGGATTTTTACGTGGTGCGGGCACACTTATTCACGCCAACGGGTATAAAAAGGGTGCCGGTTGCCCAGTTCAAGTCACTCTGCAACCGACAGCGATCGGAGTAGGTGAGTCTTACGCATTGGTGTGAGCAACCTCTCTGGGAGCTACTTGTAGAGTCTTCTTTCTAGGTTAGGGTCTAGTACCCCGTCCAAATACATTGTAGTTAGCGAAACCCCCACCCCCCTCCTCTACTTACTCTCCAAAAGACCAGCCGTCATCAGTGCCAGCCGATCTTTGGGGTTCATCCACCCACCACTACCCGACGCCGAGCGACGAAGCCGCCATCAGTGGCAGCGGACTCTAAGCTCGAGCATTTCCTCGGTTCACCGAGTCGCCCTCCCGCTCGGGTTTCTTAAACCCCCCCCCCCCCCCCCCTCTTCTCACCGAACTCACCTTCGTAGACCCACAGTGCGGTGCGACTCGTCTCACAACCTGGAAGACCTCAGTGGTCTCCACAATCTCACATAACCTGGAAGACCTAAGTGGCCTCCAAACTCTCGCGCTTAACCTGGAAGACCTAAGTGGCCTCCAAACCCTCTCACACACACGGAGATATCAGGGATATCTCAGGGGGAATTATCTCGTGGGAAAGGGACGCATACCGAGGGACATATTCTCCGGCGCAAACAGGAAGCCGTTGCTCTCGTGTCCAACCACCGAGGGGCATACTTTCCGGCGCCGATAGCCGTATTCTTTCTTTCTCATCTACAGGACGCCAGCCGCTGCGCAACTACCGAAGGACGATCAGTAGCCGCCCACGACCGCCCTCGACGACACCGCCGAAGACGGAACCAGCCGCGTCGCTCTATCCTTTTCGTAAACTCTGTAAAAATTTAAGTAAATAAACGCAACCCCCTTCAAATTCACCGAACCCCGCTCGTGTCATACTCTGGGAACCGGGTCAAACTCTTACAGCAACCACTCCTGACACAAATAAATGTTGAAACGAACTCCTGGACACCGTTGAACTACCCCAGCATAGCAGGAACGTTACACGATGATTAAACGCCTCAAATGTAGCGCCTCTTTTACAGCTGATGACAGCGCCATGTATTCAGCCTCCGTGCTGCTCAAAGCAACACTGTCTTGCTTCTCCGACTTCCATGAAATGGGTCCTCCTGCCATAAGGAAAACAAATCCTGTATACGACCGTCGGTGGCTGACGTCGACGGCCCAGTCGGCATCCACGTAGCCCACTAGTGGCAAGTCACCTGCGCAATAGCTTAACTTGTTGGTGACCGTTCCTGCCAAGTACCGAATAACATGCTTAATGGCAAGGACATGTTCGCCATGCGGGTCCTTATTTCGTTGCGCTAACTTCACCACGGAATGGTAGATATCTGGCCTTGAGATTAATGCAAGCCACATTAATTCTCCTATCGCTGACTGATATGCAGTTGGATCCTGAACAACACAATGCTCGTCGTTGCATACCACTTGAAATCCTGCGTCTAAAGGTGTTTTCGTGTGCCTGCAGTGCTCCAGACCATGTCGCTGCAGCATATCCTTGATGTACAACGTCTGGTTCATCGCCTTCACGTTCAATCTGCGTGCCCTGCGTAGGTACATCTTTAGCTCCACTGACAGCGCCAAAACTATGCGGATTGTCTCATATCGGCACACTGGTGAGAAAGTTTCTCCATAATTAACTCCGAATTTTTGAGAGCAACCCTTGGCTACCAAACGCGACTTGTACCGCTCGGGATTCCCTTCGCTGTCTCTCTTTATGGTAAAAACCCATCGGCATCCTATCGCCTGCTGTCCCTTGGGCAACTCGCTAAGGGTCCATGTATTATTTGCGACGAGCGAGTCATACTCCGACTTCATGGCTGCCTTCCAAAAAATAGCTTGCTGGCTACTTAGCGCTTCAGTACAGCTTTGCGGAAGTGGAATTTCTGCTTTGGTCATTGCGTTGAGCACGTTAAATTCCTTCCTTGGTCGCCCTGACTTGCCGGTCCGAATAATTCTAGGCCTCCCTGGCCCAATTCTGACTGCCTCTCCTTCAGGGTGCACTGGCTCCTCATCCTGCTGGTCACGATCTGCGGCTCCTTCGGATTCGTCCTGCTGCTCATCTCCACCGCGCTGCAACTCTACTTTGAGTACATTTGTTGGTTCCCTCGACGACGCTTGTGCTGCTGGGAATTCAAAAATCTTAGGCTCATCTTGTTGTATCTCATTAAAAAGTACGTCGCTCTTCACAACGACCTGCTGTGTCACCGGATCGTTCAACCTGTACCCTTTTGACTCCAGTGAATATCCGACGAACCGATACTCCTTGCCTTTTGCCTTGAATTTACCGCGGTGACATTTGTTTAGTCCTACCGCTGACGATCAAAAAATACGCAAATGGCTCACATTGGGTTTTTTGCCACTCCAAGCCTCATAGGGAGTGATTCCAACAAGAGCTGCTGTGGGTGATCGATTTCTGATGTAACTAGCTGTCATCACCGCCTCTGCCCATAGACTCTGGCATTCCTGAATGTATAAGCAAACTCCTGGCCATTTCCACAAGCGTTCTGTTGGCTCGCTCTGCCACGCCGTTTTGCTGCGGACTATATGGCACAGTCAACTGCCGTATAATGCCATTTTCTTGGAACAAATTGTCAAAACGTTTATTAACAAACTCACGCCCATTATCACTGCGTACTGCTTTTATCTTGTTTCCAAGCTGACTCTCTGCCATGTTTTTGAACGCAAGAAATTTGTCGTATACTTCGTCTTTGGATTTTATGAAATAAACAAACACACGGCGGGTCATATCGTCAATAAATGTGACAAAATATGATGCTCCTCCAATAGACCTTTTTTCCATTGGCCCACACACATCTGTATGGATCAGCTCCAGCTGATGTTTGGCTCTGTTCTCGGACACTGGATACGGCTGTGTGTGTATCTTGCTCTTAATACATGACAGGCACTGGCTTCTTTCTGCAAAATTTACACCATTAATGCCTTGAACCATTGAATGCCTTACCAAATCGTTGAAACTCGCGTAGTTTAAATGTCCATATCGCTTATGCCATAGACTCGCACTAGCCTGCATAGCGCCGAAACAAGTATTTCTTTTGCTCTCAAAAACAAACATTTGTCTTTCCTGTGCGCTTTCAAAACTTCTTCTCCGTCTTGGTGTACAATCGCACAGTCTTTGCGAAAAGTAACCGTACAACCACGGGAAACTGCACAATTGATGGACATGAAATTTCCTTTCATTGCTGGTACGTGCAAAACATTCTGCAGTGTCAAATTGCAATAATCTGTTTTCACTGTCACGTCACCATTTCCAACTGCTCTCATTACGTTGTTATTGGCCAAAATAAAATTTTACACTCATTCTTATAGTGACCTCGCCGTCCGCAATTATAGCACTCCACGTTGGATTTGTCTTTTCTCTTATTCCTTGTGTTCTCCGGCTGCGACTTTGCATGAAAAGCTAACTGTTCATATTCTGCTCTTTCTTTGACTTCGCTGTTCCTTCTCTCTCCTTCTGCAAGAAGTTTAACCTTCAACACATCGAACAAGGGCAAAGTATCCCGCGTTTCCATGGCTATGACGAAATTCTCGAACTCTTTGCTTAAACTCGACAATAATATTATTGCTATAAGTTCGTCACCTAACTTAATATCAACTTCACTAAGTTTGTCCACTGTCGAGCAGAACGCATTTATGTGCGTTATTATTTCGTCACCTTTTGCCATACGCATCCCAAGTAACTTTTTGTATAGAGAGACTTTACGCACTGGCCCGCTTGGCTGGTGAACATCTTTAAGTTTTAGCCAATCGCTGCTGGCCGTTGCACAGCTTTTAAGGTAACCCAACTGAGTTTGCTTCACGCTTAACGTAATCATTGCTAAAGCCTTTTGATCGAGTCCGTCCCATGTTCCGTCATCTCCATCTGGCCGCTGTCCCTGGATCACCTTCCAGACCTCTGCATGGACCAGCACACTGCGCATTTGGATTATCCAGGTGTCATAATTTTCTGTGTCCAGTTTATCAATCTGATACATGGCGCTCATGATGACCGAAAAAAAAAAATGTACTCCACGTAACTCCCGTTATCCCGCGGCGTATACCAAAACTACCTTTTTTTAATGTACTTCACGCAGCAAAACTATGCTCTGGGCCCATAACCTGTTCAGGGGAGAATTCCGACCGCCCGAGTGTACATTAAATAAAGAAGCGTTGGTTTTTAATTTGGTAATGATTATTTATTAATCGCGGCTCTGCGCGGTGATCTACTGTTGACGGCTAACTTTACTCGAGTGTGACCGAGTGTAACATAACAGCTTATTCTCTCAAAGTTCGCTCCTCTGATTTTATTCATACATTCTCTTATATGCTATATGTTTATACATGGGGACATTGGAACTAATTTCAACATGCATTATTGGCAAATCCGCTAATGGGAGCAAACCCAGCTACAATTCAGCAGAATAAGCTTGTGCCAATAAGTGGGTCATTGATAATGTTGCTGACGGCTTGACCCGATATACGATACTTCAGTGCGCTGACTTACAACTATTGCTGCGACTGAACATTCTCCCGGCCGTTGAATAAGTGTTCAACCATCGCTAATGTTGAACGCAAAGCTGCGTGGGGTAGGTTGCTCGTCGTTCTCTTGGTTATTGCAGATCCGTTGTCGTGGCTTCCAGTTGACGAATCGCCTTCGGAGACTGTATGCGATCAATATTATTGACATTGTTAGCAGCATGCGCGGCTACTTGATGATGCTGCACGGTGGTAAATTGATTTGAACATGCTGTATCCTTCAGTTTGATGGTCGTCCCTTTTTTTCCTGTTCCAAGTACTCGGATGCGCTGATCCAAAAAGCTGAGCAGTGTGTCGAGACCCTGTAACTCTCGGGACCCATCTAATGACTAAAAACTGAGTCCATTTGAATAGATCCCCATCGAATTTGGGAATGCTGACTCTGGGCAAATGCATGTCTTCATTGCCAGAGGAGTTTGATTTTGCTCCTAAGATAACTTGAATTTCCTTTTCAAATTTTAGGAACGATTTCATGTTATGTCCTCCCTTGCTTGGATCATCATATTCTTCATGTACGGAGAAATGGATCTCTTGAGTTTGCGCCCATAGTGATTTTATCAAATCCCTTGTTACGGTCTTTCCCGTCTCTGAATACTCTTGCAGAGCGCGCTGGATTTACCTCGGCTTGGCTTGTTGATTGTTCCATGCCGTCCCGAATGATTTGTCGTATGACTCACGACAGTCGTTGTAAAACTTCATGTATCCTATAGTTCTATATTTTTGAGGAATCTTGAGATCATTCTTTGTAAATCGACTCCACGCGTCATCGAGTGCGGTTAATCTGGGTTGATAATAATTCGGACCTGATTTTCTCTCCGATGAATCCTTTTTGAAGTTGATGATATATTTTGAGATTTCTTGACTGATATTTTCTTGCAAATCTAATGTTTCTGTGACTGCTTGCTCATCCATGTCACTCATATTTATTACCTTGTGTTTAAGAACTTCTGACCCGTTGGGAGTGTTTTATTTGCTTGTATAGCTGGATATGCTCCTATTCGCAACCGAATTGGTCAAAGAAGCTTTTAACACTTATGATTGATTTGGATGAATTTGATGACAGCAACTGTGGTGCTGAGTTCTCGTACTCTAAGAATGTTTGATTCTGGTGTCAAAGTGTGGCCTGTTCACAACCTCGACGATGAGTCCGTATTGGATGATTGAAATCCGTGTACCGGAATCACAAAACGATTTTATCAAATCGTTGACGGAGCTGGTCCTCGTTGACCAGTCCTTTTTGGTTCAAAGTGTCGCCTGTTGGCAACTCCGAGAATGTATGCGGGATTGGATGTTTGAAATCCGTGTACCGAGATCACAAACGATTTTATCAATTCGTTGACGAAGCTGGTCGCCTTGTTGACCAGTCTTCCTTGATTCAAAGTGTCGCCTGTTAACAACTTCGAGAATGTGTCCGGATTGGATGATTGAAATCCGTGTACCGGGATCACAAACGATTTTATCAAATCGTTGATGGTGCTGGTCCTTGTTGACCAGACTTCCCTGGTTCAAAGTGTCGCCTGTTGACAACTTCGAGAATGTGTCCGGGAGTGGATTATTGAAATCCGTGTACCGGGATCACAAACGATTTTATCAAATCGTTGATGGTGCTGGTCCTTGTTGACCACACTTCCTTGGTTCAAAGTGTCTCCTGTTGACAACTTCGAGTGTGTGTCCGGATTGGATGATTGAAATCCGTGTACCAGTATCACAAACGATTTTATCAAATCGTTGACGGAGCTGGTCGCCTTGTTGACCAGTCTTCCAACTTCCTGAGTCGATTTTGCTCAGGTGTCCTTAATCTGTCGCCTTGTTGACGACTTGGCAAAAGGACTCGTATGGAAGATATCTCCAACGTTGTATTCTAGGGTGTGACCTCTTGGTGAGATCACGTCGGGGTCACCAAAATATTAATCGATCGGCTTAGATGCCTAGCATACAGTACATAAACTGTCTGCCTAAAGTTGTCGCAACTAGAACATGAACCAGTTGGACTAAGATTGCATATGAGGATCTGAAGACTACAGCGACAGCCTCTGATGGATGCAAAATGAGTAAAACTTGATCGTGAGAGTCAGAATTGTTACTGATTTTATTGAATAAACTTAACAGTATTTATAGGTAAAAAATGCATAGGCTAACAGAATAGGTATAAAGCAAAGAGTTGGTTATTATGCATTATTGGCAAATCCGCTAATGGGAGCAAACCCAGCTACAATTCAGCAGAATAAGCTTGTGCCAATAAGTGGGTCATTGATAATGTTTGTCTACGCCTGGTCTAGCTTTTTTTTTAGTATTTTTTTTCTTTACGATAAATTTAAGGGTTTTTCTATAAGTGAGATCTGGTCTCATCAAGGCCATGACTTTACTCTTTGTTACTACTTTGTAAAAACCACACACAATATTTGAAGGAAAATACAACACACAAAACTTGAAGGAAAATACAACACAGCGTCTTCTTTTTCATTTACACACATACATTTTTGGTCCTCATCAAGCCAGGTTATCAGCCAGCTTAGTACATATACACGCATTTTTTTTGTGCCATCCGTCTCAAATCCTCATACATACATACATATATCTTATGTGCCTGCGTAGTTCTTTTCTTTTTGTGTGAAAGTGTTTCCAACATATGTACATTTGAACATACGTTTCCAACATACATTTGAACATACGGTTCCAACATACATTTGAACATACGGTTGCAACATACATTTGAACATACGGTTCCAACATACATTTGAACATACGGTTCCAACATACATTCGAACATACATACATATACACAAGTACAAAGCCATCCGTCTCATATGTGCAAATCATTGCACATATTTTCCTGTAATATAAAAGTGCTATAAACATTGCGGCACATATACCTATACTCCGTGCGTGCATGATCCCAGTTTATTTAGGTGAAAGTGCTAAGTGAATAAATTACACATTTCAACATACATGCTATATGAGCATTGCTCATATATACGTTTCAATTCCAATCGTTCCTTAGTTCCACAGGGCATCCGTTAAGGTAGCGCTGAACCGGTAATACCATATTCACACTGTTCGGTCATGCCGCAGCCTAATTAAATCCTAAAATTCAAAGTCTTAACGTAAACTAATTTCTCGATGTTTGTGTTTGCCTTTTCCATTTGCCCTGTGTTGGCAGCTCTGTCATTTGCTTTAATTGCTACTCCTTTTTGAACTTCATTTTGTCGTCATTCTACGGCAAGCATCTAGTTTTAGTTCGATTTTGTACTCGCTCGCTAAAGGCACGTTCGCTGATCGCCTGCCTATTTTCTTATCGTTTAATACTTTCGCTTGTTAAAGGCACAGACAAATCGGTCTGCCTGCCCAACCAAATCAATATAAACAAAACCCTTGAAATTAAGGCCTTGTTGCCATAGAATAAACTTAGTGCATAATTAATTGAAAATTTGTGCGGTTTCTATTTTATTTCGGCAAGGTTTAGAGTTAGTGAAAAAGCTCACTGACCCAACATTTTGGTGACCCCGACGTGATAAACATTAACATACAAATAATTTAATTATTTTGTTTCGTTCGCATTTACATAACTTGCAAAGTTCTATGTACATAAGCGCAAGCGGTAACTGATAAGCTCCGCTAGAAACTCACATCGCACCCGCCCCCGCGCCCGCCCGTCGCAAAGAACATATCGGTTTCCTCTTTGTGCCTTCGTTCCCGCTTTGAACGTTTTACAGCGGCGGCCAAACGTTTTGTTCGCGAGTACGTTGCACCCTTCCACCGCTATTTTGCCGCTTATATGCAAATAGGCGCATATACATTCCGTTAGTTTCGGTGGTCAAGAAGTACAGTACCGCACACTGCACAGTGGAAATTAGTTATTTGCAAGTGATAAAAGCTAAAAATAATAAAAATAAATTTATCAAAAATGCCAAATGACACAACTTTTGCTGCTCCAGAGCAGGGAGTGAAGCATCTTAAATTGAAGGCGGAATCAATGCTTGCTAAGGCTATAGCCTTTGAGCAGGCCCTGACTGTTGAGAAGCTCCAGGCGATGAGTGAGGAAGAGTTAGAGCTTCGTGTTAAGTTCTTCGAGGAGAACAAAACTACATTTACCCAGGCCCATGGCAGTCTTGAAAGGCTGGATTTTAATGAAATCGGCAGTCAGGTTCGCGATGATTTCGAAGAGCTCATCATATCAATTCAAATCAAGCTAAGTCGTGAATTGGGTAAGCGTCAACGTTCAGAAATTCGAAATTCCACGCTCAGGCCAGGTCCATCTCTGGATTTCCAATCTATGTCGGTTAAAAGATCGAATTTGCCTGAATTGAGGTTGCCTGAATTCTCTGGTGGCTATACCGAATTTGCTGATTTTCAATCCATGTTCAAGGCTATTATCGACAATGACGTTGAGCTCACTAACATTGAGAAGCTGCAGCATTTAAAGTCTTGCTTGAAGGGTTCCGCCTTGGACACAGTGCGCTCATTAGAAATTTGTGATAGAAACTATACAGTAGCCTTGGACTTGTTGAACAACCGTTTCAATAATAAGCGTCTAATTTTCCAATCCCATATAATGGCAATTTTGGGTCTCCCTAAAGTGGACATGCCGTCCGCAACGAAGCTCAGAGATATGTCTGATAAAATAAATGCTAATCTCCGTGCTCTTCAGTCAATGGGTTCCCTTGAGCAAATTTCAAACTGCATTCTGGTTCACGTTTTACTTCAAAAATTAGATAGCAAAACTCAGGCCAATTGGGAGGAGGCTGCGGCTATTGATGAAATTCCTTCGGTTGATCAATTTACAATATTTTTGTCCAAGCGTTGTCAAAAATTGGAAAATGTAGAGCACACTACAGCCTTATACTCAAATAATACACAATCAGGAAGAAGCCGCAACAGAAGCATCTTAATTGCCACAAACACTTTGGGAACTGGATGTGTTGTGTGTGACAACAGTGGCCATTCAATTTACAGCTGTGTTCAATTCGCCAATCTGTCAGTACAAGAGCGGATTCGAAAGGTAAAGGAATTAGCGCTCTGTCTTAATTGCTTAAAAAAGGGACATCAAATACGCAATTGTAAGTCAAGCTGCTGTCGAACTTGCAGGTCCAAGCATCACACCCTTTTGCATCTTGGCACTCAGTCCTCGACCCAGGTTCTGCGAGCTCCCGTTGCAGAACAAACTACGCCAATTGCAACTACGTCAAGCCCTTCTACCTCTTTGCTGGCTCAGAATTTGAATTCTGACATTGTGTTTCTTGCAACTGCAGTCATTAGCGTTCAAAGTCGATCAGGCGCTTGGATCCCATGCCGTGCGCTGCTAGACTCGGGATCTCAAGTCCACATTGTGACTTCCCGGCTCGCTCACCAGTTGCAATTGCATAAAACTAAGTCTACCGTATCAGCTGCTGGTCTTGGAGATTCTCGATTTGACTCTGAAGGAGTTTCCGTTTGCATTAAGCTAAAGTCGCATACCTCAAATTACTTCGCATGCCTGTCTGCTCTGGTTGCTTCAGCGATTACTGACAAGCAACCCAGTTTAACTGTTAAACCCGATGGCTGGAAAATTCCCTCAAATATTCAGCTAGCCGATCCTGAATTCTATAAATCTCAGCGAATAGATCTTCTTATTGGTGCAAGCATGTTTTTTGAGCTATTATCAGTAGGGCAGATAAAGTTGGCTGCTGGGTTACCCCTATTGCAGAAAACGAGGCTTGGTTGGATCGTTACAGGACGTGGATCTTCTCCTCTCAAGACAACTGCATTACACTGTCAAACTGTGCAGCGTGAATTGGATACTGCCGAAGTTCATATGGATGAACTAGTCCGTCGCTTTTGGGAAGTTGAGAGCTGTGGTGAAGGTGTGGTCACAGCCACCAAAGAAGAACTGGAGTGTGAGGCTCATTTCAAGGCCAACTTTCGTCGATTAGACTCTGGTGAATATTCCGTACGACTACCTGCAAGGAACACTCTAGTGCTACTGGGTGAATCGTACAATCAAGCTTATCGTCGGTTTCTCAATTTGGAGAACAAACTAGAGCGCAAGCCAGAAGTTAAGGCTCAATATTCGGCATTTATTCGTGAATACTTGAATTTGAATCACATGTCCGTCGTGCCCCGAGACTCCATTAACCTTTGCAAATATTTTCTGCCCCATCATTGCGTTTTCAAGGAAGACAGCACCACGACTAAACTGCGAGTCGTTTTTGATGGGTCTGCCAAAACGTCAAGTGGACATTCCCTTAACGAGGTTCTCATGGCAGGGCCTACCATTCAGCAGAAGCTGTTCAACACGCTGCTACAGTTTCGGACTTTCCCCGTTGCATTGACTGGTGACATCTGCAAGATGTATCGATGTGTTCGCGTGGCTGAACCCGATAGCTATCTTCAATGTATTCTTTGGCGTGATTCACCGGACCAGGAGGTGCAGGTATTCAAGCTTAATACCGTAACCTATTGAACTAAGCCTGCAGCCTTTTTATCCGTTCGAACGATGCATCAATTGGCGAGTGATGAGAAGAGCACATTTCCAATAGGTTCAAAAATCACCTTGCGGGACTTCTACGTGGACGATCTGATCACAGGAGGCCAATCAACACAGGAAGTCCTTGAAATCATGTCTCAAACAAAGGGCTTGCTTGCAAGAGGGGGCTTTAAGCTCAGAAAATGGTGTTCCAACGAGCGTGGTGTCCTTGACCAAATTCCGGACTCTGAAAAGGAAACATTCCTGAAGTTTGACGATGGCAGCGACTTTACCAAGACTCTGGGTCTTGCCTGGGACCCTGCAGCGGATGTCTTTTGTTTTTCTTTTTCTCCCATGCAGCTCTCTCCAAAGCCATGTAAACGACTGGTGCTTTCCACAATTGCTCGGGTTTACGATCCGCTTGGTCTCATTGGTCCTGTGGTTGCCAAGGCCAAAATCTTCCTGCAAAAAGTCTGGAGAGAGAAGTTAGAGTGGGATGAGAGCTTTCCTGAGGCACTCAACACGTCATGGCTGAAACTGTCGTCTGACATGGGTCGTACCCAACAAATTAAGTTTCCTCGACTGGCGGTGCATCTGAATGGCGCCATTGAGGTCCACGGATTCTGTGACGCCAGCATCGACGCATATGGAGGATGCATCTATCTCGTTTCAATAGCAGACGGCAAACGAAAGGTGCATCTATTTTGCTCAAAATCTCGTGTGGCGCCTTTGAAGACTCTCACGGTTCCCAAACTAGAGCTGTGCGCTGCTGTACTACTGGCTCAACTGATGCGGGACGTACGCAACATGAATCTCTTCGATTGCCCGTTTTATTGCTGGTCGGACTCTGCTGTAGCGTTATCATGGATAAGCGATGAACCTTCACGTTTTCAAGTTTTTATTGCTAATCGAATATCTTTAATTCAAGAGCTATCCAATGGCATGAATTGGCGCTATGTACCGACTGACTGCAATCCAGCCGACATTTTGTCAAGAGGTGCTTCCCCGAGCGAGCTAATGGAATCTACCCTTTGGTTCAGAGGCCCAGAATTTCTTCTCAAGAATCAGCACGGTTGGCCTGAATCGTGTTTACCTGTGAAGACTCTTCCCGAGCTCAGAAGGCGCATTTTAGTTGGCGTCGCTAGGGAAGTGGACCCATCTTTAAAATGCAAATTTGTGAATTCTTGGCAAAAGATGACCCACACCTTTGGATACGTCTACAAATTTGTTCACCGCATAAGACGTCCTGGTCTCGACGTCGAAGATGTAAAAATGGGCACTCAGATGCTTATCAGAAGTATCCAAATGAGCAACCTGGCTGATGACTACTGGAGGCTGCATTCTTAGCGGCAAATTGCATCATCCAGCCCGTTGTCCTCACTTTCCCCATTCGTCGATAGCTTTGGTGTAATGCGAGTTGGTGGCAGACTACAAAATTCGTCCTTGGATTACAATGCGCAGCATCCTGTTATACTACCACGCCAGCATCCAGTTACACGTGCTATTATACTGGACTTGCATCGGAAAAACTTGCATTCTGGTCCTCGAGCTCTGCTCGCTAGCATGCGTCTTCAATTTTGGCCGATAGGTGGCCGAAAAACAGTATCAGCTGCAACGTCCAAATGCATCATATGCTTCCGAGCTGAACCACAATTACCTCAGCATTTAATGGCTGACCTACCTAAGGATCGTTTAAATGCAACGTCAACGTTCATGGTTACTGGTTTGGACTTCTGCGGGCCATTTTGCTACAAAACTGGAGTTCGAAGCAAGATGACTGTCAAAACGCACGTGTGCGTTTTCATCTGTTTTGCGACGAAAGCGATCCACCTGGAGCTTGTTCAGGATCTTTCAACGCAAGCATTCTTGGGAGCATTGAAGCGGTTCATTCTCACCAGAGGAAAACCTGCCCGGATATGGTCAGATAATGCTACGAACTTCGTTGGAGCTAAAAACGAGCTGGCTGAGCTGAGGAATTTATTTCTGTCGGGCCCCCACACTCGAGCTATAGAGGAGTTCTGCCTGGAGGATTCAATTGAGTGGCGTTTTATTCCCCCTCGGTCGCCTCACTTTGGAGGCCTCTGGGAGGCTGCAGTCAAAACGGCCAAATTTCATTTCTATCGTGCTGTTGGCCCATCTTTATTATCTTTCGATGAACTGCATACACTCGTTTGTCACATTGCGGCAATTATCAACTCACGACCTTTACTCCCTCTTTCAGAGAATCCGGCAGATCTTGAGGTGCTAACTCCTGCACACTTTCTTGGCACATTTCCGTTGGTGCTGTACTCTGAGCCTGATGTCACAAATCTGAACTTCAACCGTTTGGACCGCTGGCAGAGAATCGCATACTTTCAACAAATCTTCTGGTCACGGTGGCGTGAAGAATATCTGACTCTGTTGCAGCAGCGGTCAAAGTGGCGTACCTCCAAACCTGCGCTACAAGTAAACGATGTCGTCCTGGTTCAAAACGAGAACTTGCCTCCTCTTAAATGGCCATTAACCAGGGTCATGGAATTGGTGCCTGGATCTGATGGAGTTGCTCGTGTGGCAGTAATACGAACAGCAACTGCCACCACTCGAAGAGCTGTCCGCAAGTTGTGCGTGCTGCCGAAGCAGGATCTGGTTGAAAGCCCTGGACTTCCAACGGGGGGAGAATGTTCGGTCATGCCGCAGCCTAATTAAATCCTAAAATTCAAGGTCTTAACGTAAACTAATTTCTCGATGTTTGTGTTTGCCTTTTCCATTTGCCCTGTGTTGGCAGCTCTGCCATTTGCTTTAATTGCTACTCCTTTTTGAACTTCATTTTGTCGTCATTCTACGGCAAGCATCTAGTTTTAGTTCGATTTTGTACTCGCTCGCTAAAGGCACGTTCGCTGATCGCCTGCCTATTTTCTTTTCGTTTAATACTTTCGCTTGTTAAAGGCACAGACAAATCGGTCTGCCTGCCCAACCAAATCAATATAAACAAAACCCTTGAAATTAAGGCCTTGTTGCCATAGAATAAACTTAGTGCATAATTAATTGAAAATTTGTGCGGTTTCTATTTTATTTCGGCAAGGTTTAGAGTTAGTGAAAAAGCTCACTGACCCAACAGCTGCCTTAGCAAGTTAAAAGAAAGCATTCGAGCTGCCTCACACTGCTCAGTGTACCACTCCTGTTTAAAATTTCTGGGCTTTCTTCGACCTCGTGTACTAACGGCTTTGGTCATGCAATCTGTATGAAACCCTTCAATTTCATCGGGGGTTCTCAAATCTGCCACACAACTTGTTGCCAGGCTTCAGTCCAACTTTGTCCTATAGTTCTCCTTCTCCCGATTTCGCCAAATCAGACTTGGCAGAAGACCAAGCGGCGCTGTGACTGCGTTCGATGTTTTTTATTCCTGCCACGTTATAGGAAAATATTCTGATCTCCAGTCTCTCTATGGTATCGGGCTCTTTACTCGCATTTACACCTGCAACATTACTACATTACATACACTAAATTTAATACATTTATTTTTGTTTGTTTTTAGTTTTTTGACTTGGACTTTTGGCTTAAGAACGCATACGTAATGTGAGACATTTCCAAATGGTTTCCGTATATTTCTTTTAATTTAGGTTCAGCTGTTTATCCTAGCCACATAAGCACCTTGTTGTTATTAAAAGACATCCAATGTCCGTCTACGTTGGTGCTGTCGTTTTGTACTTTAACTTTTCTTTCCCTGCGAATGGCCAGAAGAAGCTTTTTTAGCTCTAGAAGACCCACTTTGTTTGCTTGTTTTTCTTTTGTCAAGTCCGTCAAGGAACACCTGGCTTCCACATAACTTATGACCAGATCCTGTTTTAGCCCTTTGACGTCAGAGTTCGTTGGCAGGTCTTCTAACTTTATATCAAGCAGCTTCGACATAGCTGATGTCAGCTCCCTCAAGGACGCTCCAGCTTCCTCTTTTGCGACGCTGGTGATAAGTAGTTATCTTTATCATCCGAACTAGACATGACTTCTATAATATCTATCTACAGGCCTAGAAGTATGCACTATTTATTCAAAAAGGTAACTGGCGCCCTCCAACGGTGGCCGCTACTGGATAGGTTTTAAAATTTACGTAGAGTGTTAGGCAACTCACTGCGGCTGCGACCAGCTGACGATTACCACCTCTAGTATTGTTTAATTCTGACCACGCCGGTTCAACTCGTCCGCGTTTTCCTGCCTTTTTCCGGTTTTTCGCAGCTTTCGCCGAAAAAAATGAGTAAAACCCGGTTCAGCTTCTTGGAAAACAAAGTGCAAATTTTTCTGAGGTGCGTTGCTCAACAGCTGATTCTCCGTGGCGGTCATTTGGCCGTAAGTTTATGTTTTTAATAGTGCGGGTGTCTTGATATGAGACACTTTTCTCGGAGCCTGATAAAGAACTCAACTACACGGTTTCACTACTCTCAGCTTTTTCAAACTTTAGACTGTCAACCAATTTCTACTTACCTAAAACCCTTTTCAATACTTGGTTTGATATTTTAATTAGTTCTTCAATAGCCGCGAATTCTTAAGAAGAAGAGCATAAGCTCTTCTTAAGAATAAGGGACAATGCTTTCTTACATTCTAGAGATTTTAAAAATTCGGTGGCACTTTGTTAAATGTTGTTCCAGTATCGATTTAGCGTCGATTGTGAACGGCTGTGTTCACCTTTGTGCTCTAAGTTTTTTGTGTTTTTCAGTGTTTTTTTGCGAGTGTCTTGCGTTTGTTTATAAACAAAGCCTTAGCCTAACAACTGTGTTAGTGTTTTTAAATAAATCTCCCAACAAAAGGGTACATGGCTATAGTTATTTTAACATTTCTATTGGATTTGTTTAATCGCTTGTCTTTGTTAGTGTAAATTTCACGCTCTGGACTTGCTAAAACTCTTGTAATCTCTTTCCCACTCTCCCGCTCTCAGTCTCTGAGAGCTTGCTGTACTTCTAATTTCTCTCTTTCTTGCTTGCTTGCTTGCTTTACATTTGTAACTGTTCGTGCGTATTGTTGTTGGTGCCCCACAAGCCACGCTCAGTCGATAGAAGATTTTTCTCTCGCGCTCTCTAGCATATAATTAATCCGCGATCTCTCGCTCTTATACTTTTCGTTGTTTTGTGTCTTTGCGGTTTTGGAATTTGATCCCAGTGCCAAATTTACTTGAGGTATTTTTTCAACATTTTATTCCTATTTCTTTGAATAACCTTTTTTTTCTTTATAATGGCTCTTATCTGTACCAAGAAAAGTTGTTCTCTTCCGATGTCAACTAAAGATTCTTTTATTATCTGCTGGCTCTGCGAATCGGTCATGCACGTCAAATGTGCAGGATTTACTGGCAGAGTTAAAGACTTCATTGAAATGCATACCGGTCTCATGTGGGCATGTGAGTCCTTCAAGGAAATGACAGTCGAGATGAGTAGCTTTATGAGGCAGACTCGAGACGGTCTATTGAACCTTTCACGAGTTTTTAAACACCTCAATGACGGGTTCAATTCTGTTTGTGAACAATTTAATAATAAGAAATTATTATTAACCGAGTCGCCTAAACGCAAAAAATCCAGCTCAGGGGCAGTTAATAAGACCGTGAAACAGAACAAAATACTGCACACAGTAGCTGCAGCAGTTCCTGTCAGCACAGGGGTAACCGAGCCAACTGTGCCTATGGAAACAGCCAGTTCCGGAGGTGACCCTGTTTCTGGAAGCCAACCAGAGGCACAGAATTCGGTGCTGACTGTACCTATCGATACAGTAGGAACCGCTTCTGGGTCCCAGACGAGCGAGGTTCAGAGGGGTCGAAAGAGATTGTCGGTTGTTCCACAGAGGAAGCAACTATTCGTATCTAGATTTACCCCAGATACAACATCCGAGGATGTTTTGGAATTTATTCGTGAAAAATTCCCATCCGAGGACATTGCTGTTGAACAATTTCAATTTTCTTACGCTCGTAGGATATCATCTTTTAAAATATTTGCTCCGCCTGATGTGTTTAAAGAACTTATTTCTGAAAGCTTTTGGCTTAATGATGATTTGGTTATAAAAGAATTTGTTCCAAATAAACCGAGAGCCATGGTGCCAAAAAACTGAAAAGTTTATTTTTGGCTTACCAAAATGTTAGAGGACCTAACATGAAGCTACCCAAGCTTTATGCTGACTCCTCGGCATTTACGGACGATATCCTGGCATTTACAGAAACTTGGCTAAAACCAGAAATAACCGACTCTGAAGTTTTGTCAAACAGCTTTAATACCTACAGAACCGATCGCCATTCCCGTAGGGGAGGGGGTGTTCTGATCGCCGTTACCTCTACCCTAAATTCGGAGAGAATTCACTCTCATGTCCCCAATGACATAGAATTTGTTAGTGTAAAAGTTTCCCTGGAATCCTTGTCTATTTTTGTTACATGTTCTTATATTCCACCTGGCTCTGACTTAATAGTTTATGAGCAACATCTATCTGCTATTAAATCTATTCTATCCTCTCTTTCCAACAGAGACCTTTTAATTGTTTTGGGTGACTTTATTCTCCCTGATATTTCTTGGTCCCCTTCTACTGACTCACTTGCCGCTATTCCCTTATCCGCCCATGTTTTTGTCGATGGCTGTTCTGAATTATCGTTACAGCAAGTTAACTTTATACGAAATTCATTAAATAGACAGTTAGATCTTGTGTTTGTTTCAGAGCCGTCTGAAGTCACGGTATCTAGAATTGACGCTCTTGTGGTACCAGAAGACCGATACCATTCAACAATGGAATTGACAATTTGCCTCCCCTACCTTGATACCCTCTCTCCTTTAGTTTCTCCAACTAAAATGAGATGCTTTCGTAAATGTGACTATAATAAACGTAACTTAATGCTTTCGCAATATAATTGGACAGATCTTTATAACTGTATGGACATCGAAAGTGCCACTGAACTTTTCTATAGCGTTCTAAACACTTTTTTTAATAAATGCGTTCCTGATAGGCTTCCTCCAAGGCCGAACAGGCCCCCTGGTTTACAAATGCGCTTCAAAGACTTAAAAATCTTAAAACAAACACTTATAAAAAGTATAAAAAATCGGGTAAGCCATCCGATTTTTCGAAATATGTGGTGGCTCGATCTGATTTTTATGTTCTTAACAGTCATTTGCCTTCATCGGCTCGTTTTAACTCAATGGAGGCATCGGCTGATTCTGAAATTGCTGATTTATTTGCCGACTTTTTCCAAACCACTTACAGATCCTCTTCATGGTGAAAATCAATCTACCCTAATCCCTTAAATAGGGCAAATTGTATTTTTTCCCCTATATTTACCGAAAGTTCTCTCTTAAGAGATTTAACAGCAACAACTGCTACTTATTCTCCCGGTCCTGATGGACTTCCTGGATGTGTGCTTAAGTTTTGTGCACAAACCATTTGCAAACCTATTCTTAAACTTTTTCATTTGTCTATTTCATCATCAGTTTTTCCAACTATCTGGAAGGACTCTTTTATTATTCCACTTCACAAAAAGGGTGCGAAGGCGGATGCCCAGAATTATAGAGGTATTTCTAAATTGTCGGCAATTCCAAAAGCCTTTGAACGTATTATCACTTCTCATTTGCAACATTTATGTTCCTCGCTAATATCACCGTGTCAGCATGGTTTCGTTAAGCGAAGATCGACTACCACCAACCTACTTAAATTGTCATCTATTGTAATTAATGTATTTAACAATAAAATGCAGACCGACGTTATATATACAGATTAAAGCCTTTGACTCTGTTCACACTCTCTTCTTTTATTCAAACTAGACTTGCTTGGGTTTCCATGTAATCTTTTAGCATGGATTTCAAGTTATTTGAATGGGAGGACTCAGAGTGTTATATTTAAGAACGCTGCTTCTAAAATGATCCACGTGACATCTGGAGTGCCCCAGGGTAGTCATTTGGGCCCTTTGCTGTTTACTTTGTTTATTAACGATCTTCCCTCTATCATAACAAATTCTCGTGTACAAATGTATGCTGATGATGTTAAGCTTTGTTTGACATACAACAATATAGAGTCTGGGTTCCACTTACAATCAGACATTGATAATTTTCAAGTATGGTGTGAGTATAACCTCTTAAATTTGAACTGCCTGAAATGAAACGTAATGTCCTTCCATAGGGGTACTCCTACGTTTATAAGTTATTTGCTTCAGAACTTGCCACTTGAGCGCATATATTCAGTAAATGATTTAGGTGTTCTTCTGGACCCGAAGCTTAAATTTGACTGCCACATAATGTTGACTGTCAACAAAGCTATGAGTGTTCTTGGGTTTATAAAGCGTTGGTCAAAAGAATTTGACGACCCTTATATAACCAAATTATTATTTACCTCCCTTGTCCGCCCTATATTGGAATATTGTTCTTCGGTTTGGAGACCACAATACCAAGTGCACATTGACCGTATAGAGTCGGTACAAAAACAATTTCTTCTTTTTGCCCTTCGTAGTTTGAACTGGGATCAAAACGTAAGGCTACCTTCCTACCAGAGTAGATTATTATTGCTTAATTTACCGACACTTGCAAATCGTAGAAAAATGCTTGGTACTATTTTTATGCACAATCTTATAAGAGGTGATATTGACTCTGTAGAACTTGTAAGCCGCCTAAATTTTAATATTATTAGACTAACACGTAATTATTATCCTCTTAATTTGCCTCGATGAACATCAAATTTTAATCTGCACGAGCCCTTTCGCGCTCTATGTAATAATTATAACAACCTTTATCATTTAATTTGCATTTAAACTTCTATCCCGGTATTAAAAACTAATATTTTAACTCATTTGCTTCACTCCTAATTGCTTCTTTATTTTTATTATGTGTCCCGATTTTTTTGTTTTATGTATTCTTCCTCGCGAACTCGCATTCTTGCCCAAATTGATAAAAGGGCCCCGCGCGTAACAAGCACGTGCTTGGTGTCGTTGGGCCACTTGCTTGTACTGCTCGCATCAACGTCCATATATATATGTATTGTCGAGCTGGCGGCCTTCATTAGTTAATTAGTTCTTGTAGAGTGAGAGAGAAAGACAAGTGCATTTCGACTGCAATCCATGATTAAATACATAAACATAATGTTTGTTTAAATACATAAACATAAACAAAGGCTGGAAGTATCTCATTTTCTGACTATAAGAATGATACCATTTAACGGGATGCAGAAGCCTAGTTCAAGCTTTTTTTTGTCAGAGGTGGTATATCATAATCATATAAATATTATTGTTGAGTTTTATTTTTTCCGATCAGAAATAATGATTACTTTTGATTTTTATTTTAAAACTCAAAAATAATGATTATTTTTGATTATTTTTGAGGAACATTATAAAAATCCCAAAAATAAAAATCATGCCGATAATGAATAGATTAACCAAAGAGGATTACTGTGGTGTTTTCCTTTTTTGCGTATATCGATCCTAAGTGCTTGATTTTTTGGTTCAAAAAATAGATCAATTATCAAAGCAGATCACAAACCACTCGTACTTGTTTTCAATGGCAAATCCTAATTTCAAACTGACACGCATAAGACTTGAATTAGAGAAATATAATTTGGCAGTTGAATATCTATAGGGTAAAAATAATTATGTAGCAGATTTGTTATCAAGAATAACCATCGAACAATTAAAAAACATTACCAGAAATATAAATAAAGGCTCAAATTTTTAATGCAGGACTTTTATAACATTCTCCTCTTCTCTGGGATTTGGCTTTTCTTTAACATTTCAAAGTTTCAAATTAAATTTAACAAAATTCGGACGGCTTTCTTATATAGCTGCCATTCAAAAAATGAATGCCACAGTAATACGAAAGCAGCTAAAATTTGGATTGTTGTATACATATACGAGAGTTAATTTAAATTTAATGTTTTTGTAAATGAATAGGAATGATCTGCAAGGGTATATAAGCTTCGGCAGGCCGAAGCTGGCTTCCTTTCTTGTTGTAGTATTTAAAACCTATATTTTAAACCATTATTTCTACACAAGTACAACAGATTTGTATACATAGGCTGGGTTGTTGTAGGCCTAGCAAACTATTTTGTATGGAAATTGTGGTTGAAACTGCTTACACGTTTACACTTTTCAAACGTTTGCAACGCAATTGAATACCCTAATTAATAATATTATTAATTTAGAGAAAATGCTGGTTATATATTGTAAAACCCCTGGTTTACAAATGCGCTTCAAAGACTTAAAAATCTTAAAACAAACACTTATAAAAAGTATAAAAAATCGGGTAAGCCATCCGATTTTTCGAAATATGTGGTGGCTCGATCTGATTTTAATGTTCTTAACAGTCATTTGCCTTCATCGGTTCGTTTTAACTCAATGGAGGCATCGGCTGATTCTGAAATTGCTGATTTATTTGCCGGTTTTTTTCCAAACCACTTACAGATCCTCTTCATGGTCAAAATCAATCTACCCTAATACCTTAAATAGGGCAAATTGTATTTTTCCCCTATATTTACCGAAAGTTCTCTCTTAAGAGATTTAACAACAACAACTCCTACTTATTCTCCCGGTCCTGATGGACTTCCTGGATGTGTGCTTAAGTTTTGTGCACAAACCATTTGCAAACCTATTCTTAAACTTTTTCATTTGTCTATTTCATCATCAGTTTTTCCAACTATCTGGAAGGACTCTTTTATTATTCCACTTCACAAAAAGGGTGCGAAGGCGGATGCCCAGAATTATAGAGGTATTTCTAAATTGTCGGCAATTCCAAAGCCTTTGAACGTATTATCACTTTTCATTTGCAACATTTATGTTCCTCGCTAATATCACCGTGTCAGCATGGTTTCGTTAAGCGAAGATCGACTACCACCAACCTACTTAAATTGTCATCTATTGTAATTAATGTATTTAACAATAAAATGCAGACCGACGTTATATATACAGATTTTAGTAAAGCCTTTGACTCTGTTCACACTCTCTTCTTTTATTCAAACTAGACTTGCTTGGGTTTCCATGTAATCTTTTAGCATGGATTTCAAGTTATTTGAATGGGAGGACTCAGAGTGTTATATTTAAGAACGCTGCTTTTAAAATGATCCACGTGACATCTGGAGTGCCCCAGGGTAGTCATTTGGGCCCTTTGCTGTTTACTTTGTTTATTAACGATCTTCCCTCTATCATAACAAATTCTCGTGTACTAATGTATGCTGATGATGTTAAGCTTTGTTTGACATACAACAATATAGAGTCTGGGTTCCGCTTACAATCAGACATTGATAATTTTCAAGCATGGTGTGAGTATAACCTTTTAAATTTGAACTGCCTGAAATGTAACGTAATGTCCTTCCATAGGGGTACTCCTACGTTTATAAGTTATTTGCTTCAGAACTTGCCACTTGAGCGCATATATTCAGTAAATGATTTAGGCGTTCTTCTGGACCCGAAGCTTAAATTTGACTGCCACATAATGTTGACTGTCAACAAAGCTATGAGTGTTCTTGGGTTTATAAAGCGTTGGTCAAAAGAATTTGGCGACCCTTATATAACCAAATTATTATTTACCTCCCTTGTCCGCCCTATATTGGAATATTGTTCTTCGGTTTGGAGCCCACAATACCAAGTGCACATTGACCGTATAGAGTCGGTACAAAAACAATTTCTTCTTTTTGCCCTTCGTAGTTTGAACTGGGATCAAAACGTAAGGCTACCTTCCTACCAGAGTAGATTATTATTGCTTAATTTACCGACACTTGCAAATCGTAGAAAAATGCTTGGTACTATTTTTATGCACAATCTTATAAGAGGTGATATTGACTCTGTAGAACTTGTAAGCCGCCTAAATTTTAATATTATTAGACTAACACGTAATTATTATTCTCTTAATTTGCTTCGATGAACATCAAATTTTAATCTGCACGAGCCCTTTCGCGCTCTATGTAATAATTATAACAACCTTTATCATTTAATTTGCATTTCAACTTCTATCCCGGTATTAAAAACTAATATTTTAACTCATTTGCTTCACTCCTAATTGCTTCTTTATTTTCATTATGTGTCCCGTTTTTTTTTGTTTTATGTATTCTTCCTCGCGAACTCGCATTCTTGCCCAAATTGATAAAAGGGCCCCGCGCGTAACAAGCACGTGCTTGGTGTCGTTGGGCCACTTGCTTGTACAGCTCGCATCAACGTCCATATATATATGTATTGTCGAGCTGGCGGCCTTCATTAGTTAATTAGTTCTTGTAGAGTGAGAGAGAAAGACAAGTGCATTTCGACTGCAATCCATGATTAAATACATAAACATAATGTTTGTTTAAATACATAAACATAAACAAAGGCTGGAAGTATCTCATTTTCTGACTATAAGAATGATACCATTTAACGGGATGCAGAAGCCAAGTTCAAGCTTTTTTTTGTCAGAGGTGGTATATCATAATCATATAATTATTATTGTTGAGTTTTTTTTTTTCCGATCAGAAATAATGATTACTTTTGATTTTTATTTTAAAACTCAAAAATAATGATTATTTTTGAGGAATATTATAAAAATCCCAAAAATAAAAATCATGCCGATAATGAATAGATTAACCAAAGAGGATTACTGTGGTGTTTTCCTTTTTTGCGTATATCGATCCTAAGTGCTTGATTTTTTGGTTCAAAAAATAGATCAATTATCAAAGCAGATCACAAACCACTCTCGTACTTGTTTTCAATGGCAAATCCTAATTTCAAACTGACACGCATAAGACTTGAATTAGAGAAATATAATTTGGCAGTTGAATATCTATAGGGTAAAAATAATTATGTAGCAGATTTGTTATCAAGAATAACCATCGAACAATTAAAAAACATTACCAGAAATATAAATAAAGGCTCAAATTTTTAATGCAGGACTTTTATAACATTCTCCTCTTCTCTGGGATTTGGCTTTTCTTTAACATTTCAAAGTTTCAAATTAAATTTAACAAAATTCGGACGGCTTTCTTATATAGCTGCCATTCAAAAAATGAATGCCACAGTAATACGAAAGCAGCTAAAATTTGGATTGTTGTATACATATACGAGAGTTAATTTAAATTTAATGTTTTTGTAAATGAATAGAAATGATCTGCAAGGGTATATAAGCTTCGGCAGGCCGAAGCTGGCTTCCTTTCTTGTTGTAGTATTTAAAACCTATATTTTAAACCATTATTTCTACACAAGTACAACAGATTTGTATACATAGGCTGGGTTGTTGTAGGCCTAGCAAACTATTTTGTATGGAAATTGTGGTTGAAACTGCTTACACGTTTACACTTTTCAAACGTTTGCAACGCAATTGAATACCCCAATTAATAATATTATTAATTTAGAGAAAATGCTGGTTATATATTGTAAAACCAATTATTTTAAATAATATATAAATCATCTAAATTAATGCATTTTAGTGTTATTTCTTTATTGGATAATTACATTTGCATATTTTGCATATATTTTGCATATAATTTGCATATTTTATGCATATATTTTTTGTATATTTTTTGCATATATTTTGCATATTTCCGATATGTATCCGAATTTATTACATTTGAAAAATAACACCTTCCCAGAAATTTTGGAACAAATCGGACCAAAAATGGACAAATATGCAAAATCCGAGGTCTACTCATTATTAATGACTTCGAATACATTGTACTTTGAAGCTTTTTCTATAGATTGCCTTGGCAATTCCATTTGTTTTTTCCTGCGCAGGATTTCTGTATACTTTGATATCTTGTAGTGACTTTATTTATATTTCTGGTAATGTTTTTTAATTGTTCGATGGTTATTCTTGATAACGAATCTGCTACGTATTTATCTTTACCCTTAAAATTAATTCGAGTCTTATGCGTGTCAGTTTGGAATTAGGATTTGCCATTGAAAACAAGTACGAGAGTGGTCTGTGATCGGTTTTGCAATATATATGCAAAATATGCAAATGTAATTATCCAATAAAGAAATATCACTAAAATTCGTAGGCACTTCCACGAAAAACTTGAATAAAACGTATTTCCACATGATTTTGCCCCAATATTAGTTTTTAATTGGTTTGATCCTCAGCTAAACTAAAAAATTGTAGTATATTTTGATTATTTTTATGACCAGTTTTATCAATATACACAAAAGTTAGTTTTTGCATTTTTTTTGTTATTTTTTGGAGCTGTCTTCTGTTGGTAATTTATCCTATACGAATGCTACTATGTGACACTTTTCCGAACTGAATGCCTCATTTACATGTTAAACCATTAAGTTACAAGAAAAACAGCCAGCAATTGGGAGCTAGGGGTAAAGAAATCCACTTTACAAAACGGTGAGAAAAAATGTCCCGAGCGTCATGTCCCGATCAAATGTGTTTGAAACTGCATAAAACTAAAACCATTTGACAGAGACGTATTTAGACAACATTCTTAAAAAAAATCGCAATAAAATATTCCATCACATTTCGTTAAAATCTGATTTTGAACGTACTTCCGCAAAATCCATTTCTATTTTTGTCCCGAGCGAATAGGGCAGTTTTTAACGATATCTTAAAAACTAAAAATGGTACAAATTAAGATTTTTACACAAAATAGAGCTTGGGAAGAGTGAAAAAATAAGCCCATTATTAAAATTAAAATCGATGTTCTTTCTTTTTTTTCAACCACAAAGGTGTGCAAATGTCCCAAACGACAATATGAAAGTGCCCATATGCATTTTATGCAAAAATGCAAAACAAATTTAAATATGCCATTAATTTTAAACTATATTTTTATTGAAACGAATTTTGGATTTTTTGGAATTAATCTATCTTCATCTTATAAAAATATGTAAATATGCAAAATCCGAGGTCTATTGATCAGGATCACTAGTAGAGTCGATCTAGCCATGTCCGTCTGCCTGTCTGTCCGGATGAATGACGAAGTACGTAAAGTAGTGGTCTTGCCAGTAAAAACAATGTTCTGTTTTTTTTTAAATGCAAAATTGGTTGATTGAAACATCAACCATTCCCACAGTTTTCAACCAAACAACTTGATATTTTTTTCTTAAGCTTTGTTTGTGGAAATCTTTGAAAGCCCAGAAGATGAGCCCCAACCGACTTCCGGTTGGGGCACTTAATTAAATTTTCCGCACCGAATATGCGATTGGATCCGTTTTTGATTTAAAGTGTTAAGCTATGCCATACAATCAGTAAGGTATTTTTTTTTTTTTTTTGGACCCACGGTTGTTTTTATATGATTTTTATACCCGTTACTTGTAAAGTAAAAGGGTATATTGTATTCGTGCAAAAGTATGTAACAGGTAGAAGGAAGCGTTTGCGACCCTATAAAGTATATATATTCTTGATCAGGGTCACTAGCCGAGTCGATCTAGCCATGTCCGTCTGTCCGTCCGGATGAACGCTGAGATCTCAGAAACTACAAAAGCTAGAGAATTGGGATTACCCACACATATTCTTTGGCTTCCTACGCAGCGCAAGTTTGTTTCAGCCGGTGGCCACGCCCCCTCTAACGCCCACAATCGCCTTACGCCCACAATAAACGAGTTTAAAATATGTCTGGCGCCCACACCTTTAAAGATTTTGGAAAAGTAAAAATGCAGTTTTATTGCATTTATCAATACCTATCGAAATGTAGAAGAAATTTTTCAAATCGGACCATTCGTTAAAAAGTTATGCCATATTAAAAATTTTCTATCTCCATCTCCCTCGCACTCACTTTGGCTGAGTAACGGGTATCTGATAGTCGGGGCTCCCGAATATAGCGTTCTCTCTTGTTTTTGTTAGATTTCAAGGTTGCGGGGGCCGTTGTTTTTGTTTGCTTCGGGAGTTCGGACCGCCGAACAATTTCCGAACATAGCTCTCACAAAAACAACGTCCCCAGAAGCAGAGCGAGAGAGTAAAGAACAGAGTCATTTGAAGCGGAAGAGAGGCGGCCAAATTGTTTTTCTGTTTTAGGAAAACTTCATCAAAATTTCACAATTTGGTTAACAAAGCTGATTATTTAATTGATGCACTTCTAAGTAAAAATGTGCAGCTAATCCGTTAAATCCATAAGGATTTTTTGTTTTGACTTAGAATACTTTTTAGAATGGATTTTAAGGGGAGATCAGTAAAAAACTTTCAGTAGTCAAAATTACATGTAAATATATATGTGTTCCCGGGATTCCGTTTAATGACGAACACTCCTGCGACGACGTTGTTATATTATAACAAGAGAGAACGCTATAGTCGGGTGCCCCGACTATCAGATACCCGTTACTCAGCTAAGGGAGTGCGAGGGAGATAGATATATAAAATCTTTGATCGGGCATAACTTTTTAACGAATGGTCCGATTTGAAAAATTTCTTCTACATTTCGATAGGTATTGATAGTCACAATAAAACTGCATTTTTAGTTTTCCAAAATCTTTAATGGTGTAGGCGCCAGACACCTTTCAAAAAATGGTGTAGGGCGATTGAGGGCGTTAGAGGGGGCGTGGCGCCATTTTGAAATAAACTTGCGCTGCGTAGGAACTCCAAGAATATGCATGCAAAATGCCAATCCTCTAGCTTTTATAGTTTCCGAGATCTCAGCGTTCATACGGACGGACAGACGGACAGACGGACATGGCTAGTTCGACTCGGCTAGTGATCCTGATCAAGAATATATATACTTTATAGGGTCGGAAAAGCTTCCTTCTCCCTGTTACATACTTTTGCACGAATACAATATACCCTTTTACTCTACGAGTAACGGGTATAAAAATGTTTATTATATTATTGATATTAAGGATTCTGATTACAAGTTCGGTTGTGGTTTCAACTTAACGTTAAACAAGTGTATTTCGCGCTGCACAGGCAATGATATTTCGGCAACTGGTGTGTACGAGATCTTGACACCGACTGAGTTTATTCAATAATCTGTACTCGCTTCTTTTAATTTCGATATACATATGTTTCTAGAAGCGTCGACCGCTTCTAGTTTCTGTTTCTGAATGCTCTTCTGGTTTTCCTACATTCGGCCCTCCTGACTGGGTGTTCGCCCCGAACTCCTTCATAAACTCGGATACAGTGGATGTTTTCAAAGGGCCCTCGCTATCTCCCACCTTTTCAACATCATACCTGCCATGTTTGTGAACTTTTACTACCTTATAGGGGCCAAGATACTTTCCTTTTAGCTTCAAGCCAACTCCGTACTGAGTACGCCTGATTGCGACTAGATCGTTAACTTTGTAGAGCTTTTCGTCCTTTCTCTTTAAATCAAAAGTACGCCTGTTTTCTTCTTGCAGAGCTTGTATGTTCTCCCTGACCTCCTTGCGTATCTGTTCATGCTCTTGGTCTAGTTCTTGTATCAAAGACTGCTGAATCTGCTTTTTCAGCTCTGAACTGTCGATTAAACGCATGTCGACGCCTGTTAACAACTTGAACGGGGTTACTTTTGTGCTCCTAGGCTCAATATTGTTAACCTATTGCTGGACTTTACCCACATGTTTGTACCAATTTCCTGGATTTTCTAGACTCATCTTCGACAACATGGGCACCACGATTTTATGCATTCTCTCTACCTGACCGTTACCACGAGGGACACCTGTAGCGATCAATAAGTGCTGAATCGTCTGTTTGTCACAGTATTCTTTAAACAAGTGAGAGGTGAAAGCTGCACCACGGTCTGACACGATCCTTAATGGATTACCAAAAATGATGGCCTGCCTGTCCAAACAATTAAGCACCTCCTCAACTCCAGTACTGCGTGTTGGATACAACCAAACGTACTTCGAGAATGCATCCACGACTACTAGGATGTGATTGTATCTTTTCTTGGTGATCTCCATCGGCCCTACGTGATCAATATGATAGGTAACTAATGGTTTGTCTCCCTTATCAATCGGATTTAGATAACCTTCCTGCTTTCCGGCCTTTGCATTTACTAAAATGCACTCCACATAATTTCCCACTACTTTCGAAACCTTGTCCCTTAACTTCGGAATAAAGTACGATTTCTCCACCAAATCCTGTGTCCTCTTTGCCGAAAAATGGCCTTGCTTATGAGCAATCTGAATTATCTCGGTTTCCATTTGAGATGGAACTACGATCAATTCTCTGTCTGGGTCTTTAAACAAGATTTGATTGGCGATGTAATAATCCTCATGTCCCTGCACTTCCACTAGACTTCTAACTGCTCTGGTCCAATTATCTGCCATCTGAGCTTCCTTTAACTTGTGCATTACACTCTTTGTCAATACAAAACAAGCAACTCGGCTGAGCGCGTCAACGTGTCTCATCTTGGTACCTGATCGATGTTCTACCTCGTAATTGTAGTCTTGCAAAAACATTGCCCACCTAGCCACTCGTAACGGAATTTTCTTCTTTTTCATCGTCATGGCAAACGCGTTACAGTCCGTGATGATTTTAAACTTTGTCCCCAAGACATATACACGCCATTTCGTCAATACTGCAATGACTGCTAGGACCTCCAGTTCGTATGAGTGATATTTTTCCTCACACGGTTTTGTTTTGCGACTCATGTACATGACGGGGTGCAACTGACTATCGGCTTGATCCTTTTGTAGTAGGACTGCACCGAAACCAAACTTTGACGCGTCCGTGTGTATTTCTGTAGCCAATTTCGGGTTATACAGTTTCAAAACTGGCTTATTAACCAAGGCTGCCTTTAACTGCTCGAATGAAACCTTCTGCAACTCCCGGAATTCAAATTTTACATCTTTCCTTAACAGATCTGACAAAGGTTTAGCTATGACTGCATATCCGTATCCTAAAGTACGACGTTAAACCAAGGAATCGTTGTATAGCCTTTCGATCAGACGGTACGGGAAAGTTTGCTACAGCTTGCGTTTTCTCATTACTGGGTGTAATCATACCATTTTCTATAATATAACCAAGAAAATCTACCCTGCTCTGTAAGATTTGACATTTGGCCCAATTGATTCTCAGCCCATTCTGTTCAGCAACCTCAAGTACTCTCTTTAGTTTCTCTAAACCTTCTACGACACCTTTGCTGGGAATAATAATGTCGTCCATGTAGACAACTGCGCCACCGGTCTTAATGAGTTCTCTGAGAACTGCCATTATGAACCGTGTAAAAACTGCTGGCGAGTTTGAAATGCCAAAGGGCACATACAAGAACTCGTATAGTCCTTTCTGTGTAACAAATGAAGTAAACTTTTGCGAGCCAACTTTACTGGAACATGGAAATACCCGTTACCCTGTAACTTTTCTATCACGCTGTCCATTTGTACCATTGGAAAATTGTCCCTCACAATTTTCTCATTCAACTTGCGATAGTCGCAGCACAACCGTTTCTGTCCATTCTTTTTTGCCACGAGTACGATTGGTGAAGCGTACTCTGAAGTACTGGGCTTGATTATCTTTTGTTCAAGCCACTCCTGAATCTGGTCGTCTACTACCTTCTGCTCAGTATAAGCTATACGTCGAGCGTGCTGAAATACTGGTGATTCGTCGGTCAGTAAAATTTTCATCTCAACTGGGCAATGAACGTTCCTTCTAGGCTTATAGTCCTCTATCATGCGCTTCACAGCACTTTACTGCAAATATGGCAAATGCGACAACTCTACATCAAGCTTGCTTCCTGACTGTTTTGAGGCTATCATGCACAAACTCTGATACTCATTCAGCAATTCCTTGCATGAACTTTGGTCTTTCTTCCCTTTCTGAACCTTTGGATTTGACCCTGAACCAATCTGGTTGTCTGATCTGCGAACGAACTCGGTACCATCCTTTGTTACCTTCATGTCCACCATCTGTAAAATAGTTCTGCCTAAGATTGAGTCAAATGCCATGTCTGCGTCAGATATGACGTGGAATTCTACGTTGAGATTGATGCCATCTATTTGTACTGGGATAATCAGGCTTCCGAAAGTCACGATTTGACTCTCCCCGATTCCAGTCAAACATTTCTCACCTCCTGTCAAACTCTGTTCTCCGAGTTTCAAATAAACACTTCGGCGCAGCAAACAAAGATCTGCTCCGGTATCTACTAACCCTTTGAAAGTAACGTTTCCAAACAAAATGTACTTTAATTCCAATCCGGAAGACGTAAACGTGCTTGTTGGCTTTGTCTTGCCTTCTACCTGTACAAGGTTTGTAGTTTTCTCCTGCTTGGGTACCATTTCGACTGGGCACTGGGCCGCTCTATGTCCTGGCTGGTTGCACCTGAAACATTTATTGTCTCTTTTTGGACAATCTTTCTTCATGTGAGACTCGTCTCCACAGTTAAAACATTTCCTTACCTTGTCAACTACTTTGTTGAAGTGAGAATCATACCTGACTTGCTTTGTTGATCCTCGCATCTTCTGATATGCTTCGATCTGAACTTTCAACTGCCTCATAGTCTTGGCTTGGTATAATAAAGCTTTGTTTACCTTGGAGTCTGGAATACCGTCGACAAAGTATTCAATTAGGCTTTCATCGTCTAAGTCTATTGGTTTTGCCACTTCCATTAATGCGTACAGGTACTCGTGTAACGATTCATTCTTCTTTTGCTGACGTTTGGCAAGTCTACGATGAACCTGCCGATGACACCCTCACACCGAATTCGTCGAGCAATGCGTTTTTTAAAGCCCTCCAATCCCGAACATCACGTTGACTTGGAATGAAAAGCTTGGCAGCCCCGCTCAGTAATTGTTTAGCATATATAAAAACCTGCAACCGACTCCAATCGACCGTAAGTGCACACTCTTCAAGTTCCTCGATCCACTGATTGACGTCTGGTGAATTAGTTCCCGAAAACTGTGACACACTCCCCTCTACATCCTTCAATGTAAACCATGACCTACCCGAGTTAGGATTTTCAACCACACGGTTCTGCATACCTGTACCTGGATTCCTCCTACGCTCACCATTCCCACCAGCCTGAATATTATTTAAATGTACCGAAGCAAAAGAACCATTTTCATCCTCATCATCTTCCACTTCGACTTCTTCCTTAATATTCTCATCCGAATTCAAACCATAGAGAGCAGGTAGTCTTTTTTGTAATTCAGATATATTTCCATTTCTGTCTAACCCTAGTTCTGTAAATTTTTCGCGTAGATCTGCCACGAGCAGTGCCAAAATCTCTTGTCTGTTCATTCTCAAAACTTAAATAAAATTATATTGGTTAAGAATAGAATATGTATATAAAATATAATAGTTATGCCTTAAAAATATAAATATGTACATCAATACTGCCAATTCGGCAAAGATAAAGCTTTACTCTGCCTGTGAGTAAGCTGTACGCACTGCTTGAATGTGTGTGCAAAACTTAGCACTGTGAAAACTTCAGCTAATGTTAACAACAGCAATTAGAAATACGTTAAATTTCAAAAATCTTCCTTCGTTCTTCGTCTTGCCATGTTCTACTTCTCGCCTTGTTCTCCTTCTCGCCTTGTTCCGCTATCGTCACTTTTTGCCCGCAGAACGTGAATATTTCTGTCACTCACCAGATTTGCCACTGCTTGACTCTCTCGACTCACAAATACAACTTTTGATTTGTCTCGCTGCCTCACCAATACCGCTCCAGAATGTCACACTCGCTCCAGATTATCTCTCCAGCTACACCGCGTCACAATTACTGCTTCGGAATGGTCTTCCCGCTGATCTAATCACCAAGACCTTTCGAACTCCTCTCGCCGCCTGGTCACCTGCTTCTCTTGCTTTTACCAGCCCTTTGAAGCACGGTCTCCTAATGCACAACTCTTGCGATCCGCCTGCTACTGAAACTGCTCCACGCCTAGCACTTTGTCCAGATGACTCCGCCAACGATCCTGCCTCTTGCTGATTGACGTCCACCACAAAGTTTCTGCGCTGCTCTCAGTTTCCAACTCGTGGTTCAATCGCCTTCTATGTTGCCCACATCAATCGTCTTGAGTCGGTTTTTTCTTCTACTTCTTATGCGTCGAATTTCGCAATTTCTTTCAATTTGCAACTCTGCCTTCTCGTTCTCACACACTCTGATTTAGGTTTGCAAATTTTCTGTCTCTCTCACTTTGCGCACCAGAATTGTAACGCTTTAAAGCTAGTTCCACCGCTTAGCTCAAGGGTTCATACACTTTTAAACACACAACTTATTTTAGTGACTATAGTTTCGATCCAAATATTTCCGGCTGAGCCCCCAAAATTGTGGCCCCGGGATTACGTTCAATGACGAACACTCCTGAGACGACGTTGTATTATTATAAAAGTGTTTATTATATTATTGATATTAAGGATTCTGATTACAAGTTTAGTTGTGGTTTCAACTTAAAGTTAAACAAGTGTGTTTCGCGCAACTGGTGTGAACGAGATCTTGACACCGACTGATTCTATTCAATAATCTGTACTCGCTTCTTTTGGTCTCAATAGACGTTTCTAGAAGCGCCGACCACTTCTAGTTTCTCTTTCTAAATGCTCTTCTGGTTTTCCTACATTAATGTCATAATTTTACCACTGTCCCTTCATATAGCTGCCATATAAATCTATGGATTTTCTTATTTTTTAGAAGGTAGGCTTTGAAAAATTAAAATTACAATCTGAAACAAACAGACAGAATCAGCACCTACATTACTACACCGGAACTAGATGTATCCATTGGCATAGGTGGTTTACTTACCCCTGTGTCATTAGAAACTGCTGCAGCTACCAAGTTCGGGCTTAAGGTGCATTCTACATTCTCATTTACTGTCGTTAAGCTAGCTTTTTTGCGTTTGGGCGACTTTGTTAATCATTTTTATACCCGTTACTCGTAGAGTAAAATGGTATATTGTATTCGTGCAAAAGTATGTAACAGGGAGAAGGAAGCTTTTCCGACCCTATAAAGTATATATATTCTTGATCAGGATCACTAGCCGAGTCGAACTAGCCATGTCCGTCTGTCCGTCTGTCCGTCCGTATGAACGCTGAGATCTCGGAAACTATAAAAGCTAGAGGATTGGCATTTTGCATGCATATTCTTGGAGTTCCTACGCAGCGCAAGTTTATTTCAAAATGGTGCCACGCCCCCTCTAACGCCCTCAATCGCAGTACACCATTTTTTGAAAGGTGTCTGGCGCCCACACCATTAAAGATTTTGGAAAACTAAAAATGCAGTTTTATTGTGACTATCAATGCCTTTTGAAATTTAGAAGAAATTTTTCAAATCGGACCATTCGTTAAAAATTTATGCCCGATCCCTTAGCTGAGTAACGGGTATCTGATAGTCGGGGCACCCGACTATAGCGTTTAGGGAGATTGAGGGCGTTACTCTACGAGTAACGGGTATAAAAATATGAAAATGTGAAAATATCTCGAGTAAATTTGGCCGCCTTGTAATGTGGTCGGGACACAATCTGCCTTACTAGTAATGGGAAAAGTATACTTTACCTTCGGGTCTCCAATACGAATTCATAATACTTTTCCAAAATTATAATGCAAAAAGTAGACAGACTAGAGAAAATTCAACATACAATTTGAAAAACGTATACTGCATTGTAATGCTGTGCATTTATAAAAAACAAAAAATATTCTTTCCACATGTAGGAATTGAACATGTGTATTACTGCATAATAGATGGAAAGGCTAACCGCTCGGCCATTGTCTGTGCTTTTTTTAGTTCGTTAAACTATACTCAAAATGAATACTGTTATTATTAAAGTTCCGAAGCTCAAACGTGGTGAAGGGCAAACGAAACACGAACACATAGACAATAATTTGTATGTGTGTTTGTGATTTTTGACGAAGAGAAATCGTTAACGAACAAAACAACGAAGTAATTGGAGCTTTGATTTCAACTTCACTATCGAAAAACAGCGATCGTAATTGATTAAATTTTCTACACTTGTAATGCATTTTTTCTCCAGACCCCATTCACATGTTCGCTGCTGGGAATACAGCAGAAGAGAGAGAGAGAAAGAGAGAACACAAGAGCAGATTTAGAGAGTGCAAATTCTATAATATAACCACGTACCCGTTAACTAGGAGATCTATTAAAACCACTAACACGATTGTTAGGCTAAACTTTGTTAATAAACAAACAGAAAACACCTGCTAATAAATCACAAAATAAAACAAGGGGAAAAAAAGGATACGTGATCGGTATTGTCAGGACATGATCGTGACATTTTTATGACATGTAAGTCCATTAAAATCAGATAATTTATAGATTATGGACGTGATCGTGACATTTTTATGACATCTAAGCTCATTAAAATCTGTTAATTTATGGATTATGCTAATTGTCCCAGAACCCGCATACATTAATGAGGGGCGGGGGCCATTATTATGCAAATTATGCCCGAAATTTAATGTGAAATTGAAAAATTTTACTTTTTACCCCTTAAAGCATGCAACACTTTTTAATGCGTTATTGACAACAACGCAATTAGTAAATTTATTTAATAAAAATCAAGTTTAGTTATTTAATATAAATACAATTTATTGATTACAACAATAAAACATAACATGGCTATGTTTTGCTATACTTTAGACTCTCCCCGTTATCCAAAGCATCCATTGACAAAAGAAAATAACGTATATTACTCAAATTATGTTTATTTATTAGATATAACAAAATAGCTATGAACGTTTAATTGAATATTTAAAATATTCAGCTCCTTCTTCGGAGAGTTCTCCAATGGATACTATTGGGTGTTCAATAATATTAGGAGCGTGAATTAATATTTTGTGGACTGACGGGGGGAGGTAATACCAGTAATACTTCTCTGTCAGTTTTATTGCTGTATCTAGCGCATATTTCCGAAATTTTGTATACAAGGCTTGCAAAATTGTTGCACAATTTTGAATTAGTTCTTCTTCAATGCCAGTAATTTTGGCAGACATTTAAAAATTGTTAAAAAATGTTCTGGCTGTATTTGTCGTTTATGTCTA
The DNA here is from genome assembly GCA_035046095.1 of Drosophila pseudotakahashii. Taxonomy (NCBI): domain Eukaryota; kingdom Metazoa; phylum Arthropoda; class Insecta; order Diptera; family Drosophilidae; genus Drosophila; species Drosophila pseudotakahashii. The sequence continues at coordinate 51,514 of JAWNOE010000256.1, forward strand.
CCCATCCAACCATGGCAACTTATTTAATTCAGGCGTTGCCCCAATGCACAGACTAATGTCCTACTACTGAAGTTTGTGTGAGATAAGCATAAGAACTCGACGGACAGAGATATAAATAATTTAAGCCATCATGATCATTTTCACAATTATGTACAAAGATTCCATTTTAATTTCGATATTCAATGACAAAACAACATAATAACAATTATCGTACATTTAACATTAATCAACCATATACCTTTCTTCATTTGTAACATTATTTGTTTTCAATTACTAAATAATTTCTTGGGGCTTGTGGTGGAATATATGGTTTCAAATCATTATATACATATATATCTGTAAATTTAGGTGTATTACAAGAAGTAAGCATGCATTCTTGTATTGTAATACTCACAGACGTTTAAATCATATGCATCGATGTATCGTTGGGCCCAAGATGATTCCGATGTTTATGTATAAGCTCTGTATATTGGTAGATGTTTAAGAATTTAAGTTATAAATATAAAGAAAAATATTCCAAGCTTCCCAAATTCATATTGCTCACCGTACTTATAGATTTTAGTTATAGGTAATTATGTAATTATGCTACCTGTGCTTCAGTAAGGCAAAAAGCGGGGAAAATGAGATGGCTTCTTTTCCGGGCAGTGGACTGTCGATCACGACGAAAACCCGGCTCTTCAAAGCAACCTTGATGCCTAGTCTTTATTGGGGTATACACTTCTGGGGCACTGCCTGTAACACTCCTATAAAAAGAGTTGAATCCTGCCAATCCAAAATTTTAAGACATATGATAAACGCCCCATACTATACAAGAAACACTACAATTTTTCGAGATCTCAAAATTAATCCTGTTTGTAAATCTATCACCAATTCTGTCATTCGCTACAGATCAAGACTCATCTCCCACACAAATAGACTTGCCCTCACACTTTCTAGACCTATGAACAGAAGAAGACTAAAAAGATTGCACCCATCAGACAATTGGATACTTGGACGGCACGCTAGTGGGAATCTGATTCCAAACTTAGACTCATAGACTGCCACACTGCTCAATTTTTGTAATCAGTCTTTTTTTTTTATTCACTACTTTTTGTAAATTTTTACCATTGGTGAAAGTGAATTAAGTTTCACATAACACTCTCCAATAAACATTTGTTATGCATATCGAAAAAACGGATCGAATTAGCCACTTTGCTGCGTGCCTGGACGGTGCAAGATTTCCGTGATCGCTCCGGTAGCTGAATTCGAAATTTACGCCTTCTGAATTTTTCACTCGTATTTTTGGTAGTTAACTGTTTTAATTTGGGGCACTATTAATTTCTGGTCTAATCCAAATTCACTTTTGTTAACGCTTACGTGAACTCCACGTGGGTAACCTTGCTAATTTTCACTTGAAGTACTGACACTGCCGTTGACAAAGAGTATACGTGTGTATAGTTCAAGGCATATAAGTTGAATGATTGCACGTGAACATTTTCTGGAGTCTGTACTTCCAATAATCTATGCTGAACCAAAAGCTTTATCATAGCGGTCATATCGGATGATCTTCGCGGTCTTTGTCATTACACCATCTACCGACGAACTGCATAGCGAGGGCAGACAGAAATGTTTGTAAATTTATGTACCTAAGTTGGACACTACAACCGCAGATAATGGAACAAGACCACTTCGAAGGAGCATTATCTGAATTGTTCGGATTTTACTTATTTTTGGTCTGAATATCTTTGAGGTGATACACTCCAAGCTTCTTCCCGTCTACGTTAAGCAACTCATAATAAAATGGACTCCTCTTCTTTAGGACTTTAGCTGCTATAAAAACAGGGGCTAATTTGGACCTGAATTCCTTACTGACGTTGCTTTGAGTAAAGTTGCGTGTGAAAACTTCATCGCCGGCTTTGAGTTCTATGTTTCTACAACGAAGGTTATATTTTCTGGAATTAAACTCAAATGACTTATTTATATTTTTCTTGGCCTCTTCTATGGCGAGCTTTAACATATCTGGGTAGTCTAGACTGACGTCATCGTTAAGTATATTCAGCTTGCGCAAAAGACCATAGTCATTTCCGTTCAGAATCATGTTTTGACCAAAAGCTAGGAAGTATGGGGAAAACTCAGTACTACTTCTATGTAACGCCACTCGGAGTGCACCGCTTATCGCGTTTAAATTGGCATCCCAGTTGGAGTGGTCGTTACCAATATACGCGCGAATGGCGGCCAAAACTGACCTGTTTACTCTTTCACTAGCATTGGCTTGGGGAGAATATATGGCTGTACGTCGATAGTTAGGAAGGCATGAAAACACTAGACTTAAATTGCGATCCATTGACTTAAATTGCGATCCATTGTCTGTTAAAACAATTTCTGGCACGCCAAAGGTGAAAAATATAAAATTCTGAAGATAGTCAATAATCTTAGGCGCAGTGAACTTCTTAAGTGGGCAAAGGAAGTGAAATTTCGTATGGTGATCTACAACTATTAGCAACCCAATATTCCCACTCTTTGTACGATGATATGGACCCAAGAGGTCCATATACAAACATTGAAATGGCCGATCTGATGTTAATGGCCGGCCCATTTAGGGTTTTAAAATTTTGTTCGGACTTTTAGTAGATCGACAGATATGACATTCAGAAGTATATTCTCTAATTTGGCTATTTTTTCGACCGTGTTGCCCATCCCAATATGTGCCGAACTTTGTGCATCATGTGCTTGATGTAATATATCTGGAATCAAAGCCGAAGGAGCCCAAAGTGTCCACGATTCCCTTTTGTTGTCTCCTTGCTCAGCAAACTCGGTTCTTTTGTAAACGTATCCATCTCTCACTTTCAAGTCCTGAAGTCTTTCCTGACTATCTTTAATTCTATCAATTAAACTTAGATATTCTGTTGATTTAAATTGATCCGAACGCAAATCAACAATAGGCCCACTCGCAACCATTGACTCTATTTCAGGCTGAGCCTGACGTGACAACGCATCAGCTACAATATTTTCCCGGGCGCTCCTATGCGTAATCGAAAAGTTAAAAGATGGTAATTTCGGCCATTTTGCTAGACGTCCCGACAGGTATTTTTGCCTCATCAGCCATTGTAGTGCGGCATGATCAGTAACCACCAGGAAGTTTTGACCTTCTATGTAAGGGCGAAACTTTCTAATCCCTTTAATAACGGCTAAGCATTTCAACTCACTAACAGTGTAGATCTATTGGCATTTTAATAATTTTTCCGACATGTATGCAATAGGTAATTCCACACCCCCTTGCTCTTGAGCTAGAACGCAACCAATTCCATATGTGCTGACATCACAGAGTAAAATAAACTGTTTTGAGAAGTCAGGAGTAATCAAAATAGGCGCCGAAGTAAGGCAAGATTTTAAGAGGTCAAAAGCTTTCCCACCATCCTCATTCCAAGACAACTTTTTCTTTGTTTTTAATAGCTCGGTCAGTGAAAAGCTTATAGTGGCGTCATTTTCGACAAATCGTCGATACCAGCCAGATAAGCCTAAAAACCTACGCAGCTGTCTTAGAGAAATAGGATTATAAAGGATTTATTTATAGGATTTTGATTATAAAGCCCAAATATTTTATTTCTCGCATAAGAACTTTGATTTTTCGATATTAATCGTCAAATTAGCCTTTCTTAGATAACCAGCAATTTCTAGGAGTATAACCAAATGCGACTGGAAGTCTTCTGACAGGACTAGCAGGTCATCCAAATACAAAAAAACTTTGGTTCTTAAATGAGCCGGTATAACGTGGTCTATTAACCGACAGAGAGTTTGCGGCGCATTGCAAATCCCGAAGGGCATAGTTTTATATTGGTATAGTGGTCTGTTTGGAATCGTGAAAGCCGTATATTGCCGTGATTCTTCGTCGAGTGGAATCTGTCAAAAGGCGTGTTTCATAAATATACCCGTCATGTATTTTGCAGGCGGTAGCCGACTTAAAATCCCGTCAGGCGGTAGCCGACTTAAAATCCTGTCAATGTGGGGTAGCGGATACGCGTCTTTAACAGTGACCTTATTGACCTCACATGAATCCAAGCAAAGCCTACTCTTTTCTCCCTTTCGCACCAAGATGCAATAACTGCTCCACGGACTAGAAGATTCTTCAATTACGTCCAGGGCCAGCATATGATCAACTTCGGTAAACATCAGTGCTGAATCAAGGTGGTTTTTCCTTAACCTTCTTTTGAAAATGATGGAAACACTTTAATGATGGAATTCAGACGACTCTGATGATCTTCGGACAACTCATGCCATTTTGGCGGATCTTGCTCATGACCTTCTCCACCTACATCGAGTTCTGAAACTTCTTGTTTGCACGCTATTTTCTCTGTTAACCCGAATTTATGCCAGAAGTCAATTTCAAGATATATTTCTTGTTTAAGCCCGGGAATAAGGAAAATATCTAACACTGCTGTTTTCCCTCTAAACGTTACTTCCGTTACCAACTTCCCAACGACTTCACTCTGGGTTCCATTGGCAGCTCAAATGCTTCCAGAGCATCTTTTTGTTTTGCTTAGTGACAAGTGAAATTGCGCCACTTTACCGCCTGCACAGCTTATAGTAGCGCCAGAATCTAAGAGAGCTGTGTATTTGTTTCCTTCGATACACACTTCGGCGTATAGTCTATCATCAGAATTATTAATAATTGCTGATACAATTATCTTACGATCAGAGCGGATAGATTTCCAATAATGCCTAAGACGTTTTGTAGATCTATTTGGATTAAGATTTATCTTAAAAATTATAGTTTCGGCAAATAATTGTTCTCGAAGCATATTATAACTATCTAGCCTTATATGTAATGGAATGGTAGAAAAATGCGGTTTTGGATGTTCTTCAGGGACTTCTTTTGTACATAATTCATTCGTTTTCTCAAGGGAGGTGTCAGAAATCAAAACGACTTTAGGTGTATCGGGCGTGTCTACTTTTTGTTGGTTTCCCGTTGGGTTACACCTTAGACATCGTGGTTTAAAAAATATCGATCACCACACCCATAATAAAAAATAGTACGCGGTTCTAGTAAATCATCAAACCTATGATCGGGTTTTTCACAATTCCAACAAATGGCTTTCGTTGAAACTCTAGCACTTCCTGTTCTGTTTCATGCGACTCTACTTGGTTTTGGTTTTCATATGAATCCGTTAGTTCATTTATATTAAAGCGTAGTGTGCGTGGCTTAAAGGTTTTTATTTCGTTGTAGAACTGTTCATGCTTTCGAACTTTAACACGTAATTGGGATCTATTTGATATTCGTAAGTGAAGTAACTCAAGATGTAAACTAGGTTTAGCATTCCTAATCAGCAAATCAACTAGTTGCCCTTCGGACATGCCTTGCTGAAGCCTATCAGCTAGATCTTCTATTGCGCATAGATAATCATCAAAAGCTTCGCTTTCGCCTTGTCGCCTTTCCCTTATCTTTTCCCATATATCTAGATCAGTCTCAGCTTCCTCAAACCGTTTACGAAACTCAACACAAAATATTTCCCAAGTAAAATTGGTATTGGTACGGTGAAATTTCCAAAACCAATCACTAGTCTTATTGGAAAAAAGTAGATATTAATGATCACAAAGCAACTGATAGTCATTATTTAAGTTCTGTTCTGTCAAAGATCGAATTCGGTAAATAAAATCTTCCATACATTGCTTGGAACCGTCAAACTTTAACCGCCAGTTTTGTGTTATATTGGCAGCTTTTCCTGGTGATATTGAGGATTCGACCTACTTTGAGATCCACTGTTATTCGAGTGGTTTCCTGAGAAGGACGCTGGCATCTCGGGTACCCTATTTCGAGTATCACGATTTTCCAATGTTGTATTTTCCTGGTGTAAATTCATTGCTGCTAGCTGTTTATGAATTGTTTCCTCTATGTTAGCGTTTGAGATCTCAACCATATCATCCATTATATTAGCCTGTTGTACACTTAAAGTTCGTTGAAAAAAGATCATCCTCGTCAGCTCGAAAGTCTTCTAAGTGGCGTGTTTTGGATCTAGAAGACATGCCTGTCCTTGATCTAGGAGGCCTACCGCTGTTTCGACTTTTAGTTTGGAATCTAGCACCTCTTTGATTATTTCTTTCCTGACCTTCTAGTACAACTTCTTCGTTTCTCGCTTCCTCCCCACCAGGAACATTTCCCATTTCCGCGTCCAAATTATTATTATTATAGCTTAATTTTCAAAAAAGACAACATGCAGCACAGGTTGGACACGCCGGTGTGACTCGAATTGCTTACATGGAGCGCTTGCCGTTCGGAACTCAATATTACTTCATTACAAATTGAGCAAAAGGGATCTACTCGCTGGATAACTTCATCGATGTTTTCATTACTATGTGATACTGCCATTTTCTTGGTTCTTCTTTCAACGCAAAGAAAACCACAAAAATCTCCCAAAATTGAATTTGTTTATATCTCTCTGTCAGTCTTTCCTTAACTCATTCTCTTACTAAGTGCAATGTACCCGATAAAGTATTCTCTTCTACAATTTCTTCTACTGTTTCAGCTAATAAAGTTTTAGAACTACTCAAATTAATGGAGAATTTCCGAAACGCTTCAGAACATTGCATTTCCGACTCATTTAAAGTTAGCTTTTCTCGAACTTTCTTTTAAAGATATCTCAATCACTTTGGTCAGCCTGAATCAAACGGGGTCGATCTATACAAACCGAATTGCAATCGCTAATTCCACCGTTGGAGTTCAGATGCACCCAAATCAGTCATCGAAATACTTTATAAAAAGTGGCCTTAAAAGTTGAAATTTCTATAACAAAGAATGGATTTTTAGAGCAAAAATTGGGACGGAAAATATCCTTCCACGTTGGGCGCCAGAGTGTGTAGTGTTCAGTTTAGTACAAGAAACGATGTCAAAATCTATAAGATTTCTATCACATTGGCCACATGATGTTGGTGCTGACTCACTGTTAAAAAGGAACTGGGATCGACGGTGCGCATTCTAGTGGTGCTCGGGTCCAGCTCGTCGGATTGGTCGGGGTCCTTTCTTTCCCAGCTACCTAAGTTTACTAACACAAATCAATGTTTAATGCGCTGATCACAAAAATAAACAAAATATAATAAATAATAGTGAGTTTACATTAATATACTAGGCTGCGCCGACACGCATTTGAATGAATTGGTAGATTAGAGAAAATTTATATCCGGTGAAGGGATCAAAGAAGTTAGTTGTCCCCTATATCTACCCACCCAACCATGGCAGATTTAAAACAGAGCTATGAATTTGAGCAGGTATTCGAATTTGGTTATGACTCCTGCAATACGTTTGGGGGCACGTGTCAACCTGCACCGGGTTTTCATTTGAGGCCGGGAAAGTGAAAGTGTTCCTTTTTGGGGGGTAGCTAATCGCTACAATTGCCTATAATCTCGATAAGTTGTAGGCGTAGAAGGGTAGCTAGTTCTTGGCGACTGACGCTGTAGCGCTTGCGTAATCCCGGTGATGCCTGGTGGGCAGCAGCTTTGCCGTAGACAAATTTTCAAGCTGGTTCACAAATTTTCTCGCATCGAATTAGCCACTTTGCTGCGTGCCTGGACGGTGGAAGATTTCCGTGATCTGAAGTAGCTGAATTCGAAATTTACGCCTTCTGAATTTTGCACTCGTATTTTTGGTAGTTCCCTGTTTAAATTTGGGGCACTATTAATTTCTGGTCTAATCCAAATTCACTTTTGTTAACGCTCACGTGAACTCCACGTGGGTAACCTTGCTAATTTTCACTTGAAGTACTGGCACAAGAATATTCTATACTATATAGAATATATTATATATATATATAATACTAGCTTTACCCGAAGCGACTTCGTTCGCTTAAAATTAGTTTGGAGTACGGTTGTCAAGACTTTCAGACTTATTCCAGATAAATGGCCACTTTTTTTTAATATGATTACTTTTAAAACTTATATGTTAACAACATTTTTAGAAGATCCTTAAGGATCGAGAATAAGGCTACTGGCAGAGCTAATGAGAAAATCAATCTTCTCTAAGATCTAGTCCAGCCAGCATCCAAGTCTGCCCCTGCGATTAATTTATAGTTATTGCAAAGCAAACTTTTAGAGAGAATTTTAGCCTCTTAAACTGAAACGGCACACTGGAAGGTATTAATGGGATCCTGTTTCCCCCTTCGTGGATCCCGTAAATTCTGTTGCTTTGATTATAAAGACCTTTTATCTGCAATCGTGTCCCATTCCATTACTTTGAGGGACCTAAATTTCGCAATAACATTTCGGGTGCTCCAATCTTAAGAGACAGATTATGCTGCGGAATCCCTGCTACATTCAAAGAGTTTAAAAATTCAACAGGGTAATGAACCGCATAGTCAACATCAGTGAAAGAGTCGACCGATTTATAGGAGACTTCTAAACCATCAAATGAGTTTAGCAATAATGTATTGGTACAGGTGTTTTTTTATTTTTCGTTGTCTAAACGGAGCGCACAGATGCCAATCTTAACATTTCATGATGTGTTAGAAAAACAAAGAACCCTTTTTTGGCTTGTTTTTTGCCTAAGTAGGTCGTAAAATGGGGGATATACGATTAAAGAAAAACTTCAAAGTACCTGGTTTTAAAATGAACTCAAAAAAATGATCAAAATATGTACTAAATAAACCAAAATTGAAATCATAATTGTGAATTTAAACCCTACCCCCCTTGCCACACCACGGTCAATCTTGTGCTTGTTTCTCTTTCTTTAGGCAATCTCTCTCAGAGAGTTCATTGTGCGCTTGATCGTCCCCATTTCTTACACTTGCTACTGTCCTAAAGCTCATTATCATTATATCCTTCTCACTCCCAAAAAACGAATTGTAGCAAAGAAGGGCAAGTGTATTTTTTAGTATAGCCTACTTCTAACTTGCGATCTCATCCTTGTCGAATCAATAAAAATTAAAAACATATAATAAATGAATGTGATCCATGTGAAAGTCGCGAATCTTTGTACTTGCTTTCAGTTACAATGTTATCAATGCAATTTTATTGAGCGCACAAATATATTTGATTGTAAATTGGAATTTGTTTTTTTAAATTTTCAAGTTTTGAATGTAATGAAAACTTGTGTACAAACACGCAAAAGTAGCGAAGTAACTTATTTTTCCAGGTTCCGCATATGATCGGTAATTATTAGTTTTAAACTTTACAAATAACTTAGAAAGATTGAGCATTGGCTGAAAGGAAGGTAATTATTTTATTTGTATTTAAACACACAATACAAATCAAAACATATTCAAATATACATACCTACATGCATACATACATATGTACATATCTAAAGAAGTAACGTATTTGATTGCTTACAGATCAAACTTCCGTACTTGTTTAGAAATTTTAATCTTATGATTTTGCCTATGCTTACAGAAATTTAGTAAGTTTGTCTGTTTTCTTCCATGACCGAAATTAAATAGGGCTCTTACTTCTGCAACAAAATGAAAAATACTTTTTGAAAAAAAAACCTAAGCATTGGATCCACAGAACTGAATATTGATCGAAAATCGTATTGATCGGAGCAGCAGTATACGATTTTAAAATCCAAAACAAATTTTAACTTACATAAATTGCCCCTTTCCACTCCTCTTTTCTCACAGCACTTCCCCCTCCCCCTTATCAATTTTCTTGGCTGTTGCTCTCTCGGCCGTCGCTCTTTTGGCATCCGCTCTCTGGGTTTCGCTCTCTCGGCAGGCTCCAAATGCAAAATGCGACGCAATAACTTAGAAAATCTAAATAAATTCTTTAAAAATACTAAAAAAAATGTTAAAAACTTGAAAAATTAATCTTAAGCATTTGGGCCATAGAATAACTAATGATCCAAAAATCATCACAATCGGAGCTGCGGTTTAGATTTTTTAAATCGAAAAGTTAACTTTAAATGTAGCCCCCAAATTATGGGGGATATCGAAATTTCATTTAGAAATCTTAATAGGACTTTTCAATACCTAAAATTCGGCATATTCCAAATTTCAAAATTCCAACCACTTTAGAAGTTAAGCAATCAAATAGACCAAATTTAGAGCTTCGAAATAATAATGTTGGAGCTGATTGGGGCCACTGGGGGGACATGTCGGATCTTAGTGGGCGTTTAGATCCCCAATGGAATACTGTGCAAAAATTTGGCTGCTCTAGCTCTTACGGTTTGGACTGTAGTCGTATCCCCTTAAAAATCGGTCTTTCATTTTATAATCTTTAGAGATAATGTGTATAGTTTAAGGCATATAAGTTGAATGATTGCACGTGAACATTTTCTGGAGTCTGTACTTCCAATAATCTATGCTGAACCAAAAGCTTTATCATAGCGGTGATGTCGGATGATCTACGCGGTCTCTGTCATTCCACCATCTACCCACGAACTGCATAGCGAGGGCAGACAAAAATGTTTGTAAATTTATGTACCTAAGTTGGACACTACATATTAATTCTGTTTTTGGCTTATCAACGATAAGTCCCATTTTTTCTCTAAAGTCTGCCTGAATTTTGTTTTTTCTTTTCAAAAAACGATCTCTATTTTCTAATTATCTTACTTGCCACTGTTTTATTTCAAGCCTATACGAAACATGAAGGAAATATTCGAAAAATTGTATATAGGCGTGAAGTGGAGATAAACCAAACTCATAGCACTCTTTTTTAACTTCCTTTTCCAAGCATTTATAAACATTATTAATTTCTGTTGGTTTTGCATTGCATATGTAGCATTTTGCCGATGAAGTCTGAGTTAAAGCATTACATATTTTGCCATCCACCATTGTAAGTTGCAGACTGTGATTAATTTGAATTTTTATATTCGTTTCTTATTTGAATTTCTTTAAAAATATATGTCTTCATCAACAGCCAATTTAGCAGTTTCTTTTTTGAATTGAAATTGGTTGGGACGACAGTAGCAGGTAGATGATGGGCGAGGGTTTTTCCAAATAATTTTATTATGTGAAGAATTGGGCGATTGCGTTATCATTTGGAGTGGGACATATGATGTTACAAATAAGTGGTCCTCGTCAAAATCATTTTTGACTTTCTGCTTATATTCGCTTTGTCCTGAGCTCCCATCAAAACCCCATTTGCCAATCAACGTCAGGCAACTAAGGGACTGATCAAGGTCTCGAATCACATCGCTTTGTAACTCCAGTATTCTAATAGCTGTGTGGTCTAACAAGTTTTGGAGCTCAACCTCACCATGAGTTTCACTTATTGTGATGTTTTCCGGGTAACTTTTCATTTTATACCCTTGCAGAGGGTATTATAATTTCAGTCAGGAGTTTGTAACACAGTGAAGGAAGCGTTTCCGACCACATAAAGTATATATAGCCGATAGCCGAGTCTATCTGTCCGTCTGTTCGTTTGTCCGTCTGTCCGTTTCTATGCGAAATAGTCTCTCAGTTTTAAAGCTATCGTGATTAAACTTTCCCAAAAGTCTTCTTTCTAATGCAGGTAGTACATATGTCGGAGCGAGCCGGATCGGACCATTATATCTAAAGGCTCCAATAGGAATAACCAAACAAACATAAGAAAATTCATTGTAACTTTGTAGGAAGTAGGCGATTTGATTTTTGACAACCTAAAAACAAAATGTTAAATAGGCACGCAGAATCTGAAATCCCTGGAACTGCGCTGATAGAGTGAGCATTAAACTACAGGTATTTACTTTATCTGCAAGGGTATATAAGCTTCGGCTGGCCGAAGCTAGCTTTCTTTCTTGTTTTTTAATCTGTTTATTAATGATCTTCCCTCTATTGTAACAAATTCTCGCGTACTAATGTAAGCTGATGATGTTAAGCTTTGTTTGACATATAATAATATAGATTATGGTTTTGGCTTACAATCAGACATTGATCATTTTCATGTATGGTGTGAGTATAACCTCCTAAATTTGAACTGCCTTAAATGTGACGTAATGACCTTTCATAGGGGTACTTCTACGTTTATAAGTTATTCGCTACTGAACTCGCCACACTTGACCGTATATATTCAATAAACGATTTAGGCGTTCTTCTGGACCCGAAGCTTAAATTTGACTGTCACATAATGTCGACTGTCAACAAAGCTATAAGTGTTCTTGGGTGTAAAAAGCGTTGGTCAAAAGAATTTGATGACCCTTATATAACAAAATTATTATTAACCTCTCTTGTCCGTCCAATATTGGAATATTGTTCTTCGGATTGGAGCCCACAATACCAAGTGCACATTGACCGTATAGAATCGGTACAAAATAAATTTATTCTTTTTGCCCTTCGTAGTTTGAACTGGGATCAAAACGTAAGGCGACCGGCGCGGATCCTTGATGCGGTACATGGTTTGCTGGAAGAGGAAGTCCTGCATCGAAAGCGTGTTATTGTTGGTGGCACTCTGTGAAATGGCGGTGATTCCGTTGCGATTGACTCACCTTGGTGGACGCCTCCGGCTTCTGGCACAGCTCGTCAGCCTCCGCATTGCTAAGTCCTGTAACGTCGGCCATTTCGAGGTGGCCAATTAATCAACACCTGTTGATAAAAAAAAATCCGCGAGGAACTTATCAGTGTGCCCGCTGTGCGACCGGTGAAACATACCACCGGGTATCGATAAAAGCACAAAAGATTAAAGTGCGCGAGAGAAAAAGGTATATTTAAAGCCGACTATTAATACCCTTTGCAAATTATCGGAAACTGTTTTTTTTTTACCTACCTTCTACCGGAGTAGATTATTTTTGCTTAATTTACCGACACATGCAAATTTTTTTTGTGTTTTATTTATTGAGTCTTCTCTATATGAGTCTAACAATAAGTATATCAAATTTTAAAAATATAACTTAACTTACAGTCATGTAGACTGAATTTAGAACAACGGGCCCTATTATTTATTGCTGGCAGATCGTTTCGATGCAGACGAGTTCTGTTCGAAACCCGTGTTAGGCTCCTTGCGAGATTATTTGGGTGCTGTATAAGCTTGTTGTGGTAGGCCGCTTTCTGCTCAGATATTTCATATTTGACTGGTAATATGACAAGATCCCTGTGGATGTTTTCGTTCCGAACATACCATGGTGACCCAGTGATTATTCGCAGGATTTTTGATTGTGAGCGCTGTATGATGTCAACATTGCTGTTGCTCGCGTTTCCCCAGAGCTTTAAGTCTGAGATGTACTTTCTTGCATTCAATGTGCCTCCGCCAGGTTAGGCGTCTGTCGAGGTGGACGCCGAGATATGTTACATCGCTGGCTTGGGGGATCTGCGTACTATTTAAAGTTAGCGGGCGGCACGATTGTCTATTAAGGGTAAACGTTATATGTTTACACTTTTGTTCATTAATTTTGATTCGCCAGTCTGATAGCCACTTCTCAACTACCACCAAATGATCAGCTAGTTGAGCTGTTGCTCTAGTTGGGCATCTCGAGCGGCTCAGGATTGCGGTGTCGTCAGAAAATGTGGATGTAGTCAGCCTCTCGTTCGTAGGGATGTCTGCTGTGTATAGGACGAACAGGTAGGGCCCAGTGCGCTACCTTGTGGGACTCCGGCTTCAATGTTATACTCGTTGGATGTCGTTGTATTGCATCTCACCTCGAAGACTCGGTGGTAGAGGTACGACTTAAGTAACTTGTGAGTGTTTTCTGGCATTAATGTTATGATTTTATGCATAAGGCCTTCAAGCCACACTCGGTCGAAAGCCTGAGAGACGTCGAGGAATATCGCACTACAATATTCCCAATGTTCGAAGGCTGTACGAATTTCTGAAGTTATCCGGTTGACTTGCTCGATGGTTCCGTGGCTTTCATGAAACCCGAAGGCGTCGTTCTTCCCGAACCAGTTGTTTGATTTGCAGATTTGTTTTGTATTGGTTGCTACGCACAAGTGTCTCTTCTGGTGTTGAGATTTTGGCTGCTGCCACGAGTACCGAGTCCAGGGCATCAGCACAAAAGTCGATGTCATTCTCAGTGTTAAGCTGTGGTGTTAGCTCAATGGGGGAACTTACGTACTTTTTGTACTTTAGCCAGTTAGTTCTAGGCGAGGTCAGCATGAAGGGGTGCTCAATTACTTTGGGGCTTTGAAGGAGAGTTATCAAAACAGGCGAGTGATCCGATGATAAGTTCGATAGCGATTTGGGCGCCTACTAAATTTCTTGGGATGTTCTTGGTTACAGCAAAGTCAATTAAGTCCGGATGTTTTCTGGGGTCAGCTGGCCCATATGTGGCCCACATAATTGCTTTGTACAGTTGCCTTCCCTTGGGGGTCACGAGTCTTGATCCCCAGTGCGTGTGCTTGGCGTTGTAGTCTCCTCCTGCTATAAAGCGATCTCCGAGTGAATTGTAAAAGTCCAAGAATTGCTCTTCATTTATTTTAAAACGCGGTGGGCAATAAACAGCGGCTATAGTAATACTGCCATTGCCTGCTTGTAATTTTATGAATGTAGCTTGCAAATAATTTGTTGCAAACCTCTGGTGAAAGTGGTGATTAATGCGTTCCCTGATTAAGATTCCGATTCCTCCGTGGGCCTTGCCGTCCGGATGATCTGTGCAGTATGAAGTATAGCCTCTTATTTGGAAGTTGTATTTACCTGTGAGATGCGTTTCTGTCAGCAGCATTACATCTATTTGGTTTTCATTGAGGAATTTCAAGTTTGTGCCGTGAAACGCCATTGGCATTCCACATGGATATTCGAAGGCAAGACATCGATTATTTAGATTGTTGGGAGGTGAGCAATTTTTTTAAAATGTTTTGATTTTGCATAAGGTTTTCCATTGTTGTTTTCATGAAGGACACAAATTCCAAATACCCTGTTGTAAAGTCAGCATCATGGTTTCGATGGTGATTGGTATTTGTCCTATTGCTTGCTGAGGTGTAATTATATTTTGCCCAGAGCATTGAGCTTGTAGGATCGCCGTCTGATTGCTAGTCCTGTTTTCAGTATGAAGTATGAAACTCCCCCATTTGTGTTGAGGGGCCCAAATGAAGATCTGGCTGCTTTCGCAAAGAAAACATCAGGTGTGGTTTGCGATTGAACGTATGCATTTTGTGCATTCTGGGAGCGTACATATTTTGCTTGTTGTAACTGACTCTTCAGCTCTTTATAGACCGGGCAGCCTCTGTAGTTTGGGTCTTCCTTGCTTGCAGGGCACGATTCGGAGTTGTGGAAGCCTCCACAAGCTACGCAGACTGATCGAAGCCCACAGTTGTTTCTGGTGAGTCCATGCTCTTGGCAGTTTGTGCATTGCAGCGGACCATTTCGCTTATGCGGTTCTTCAACAGTAATCCTTCTATGCAACAGAAATTGCAGTTTGTAGATCGGGTGCACTTCATTTTTCTTCAAGGCTCTGCTTTCTGGCTCCAGTTCGACCTTAAAGGGTGGTTGCGGCTTTTTATTTCTGTTGATAATATTTATAATATTTTTGGCGAAAAATCCATTTTCCTTCAGTGCCTCTATTATCTCATTGGTGAATACGTCGGGCTCTATGCCCTTTAGCACTACTTGCAAGCCCTTGCTACTCTTGAGCTGGTAAGTGTAGTAGGGTTTCTTAGCCTCGTCTAGGTATTTTGTTACAGCTCTGAATTGATCTTCAGTTTTTGCTTGAAGCTTTGTTTCGTGAATATTCCCTTTGATAAGAGGAGTAACATAAAAGTTGTCATTCCCGACCAGCGCAACAATTTTCTTTACTAGGGCATTTGAGTTCTGTTCCCTTATGTAAATTGGTGGGGGCTTTGGCTTCTTTTGTACAGCCTGTCCAGTTTTAGATTGATTATTTTCAATATCCGACAACAGGGCGAATCTGTTGTTACGAGATGCCATTTTATTTTGCGGGCTTAGCTTCCGTTTGATTTGGATGTAACGATCCATGCCAGTCTGTAAAATAATAATATAATAATTAGTGTTATGTAAAAAAATATTGCAAAGTTGTTGTTTAATGTTGCCGATATTGACATCCGTACATCCAATTGGCTTTGTAGTTTTATTCGGCGCTGCAGAAGTTGTTGGTAACGGAGACCGTTGGTGTTTTTGTTGCAGTTGCTGCGGTTGCACAAATTAACGAGGTTGCGGTGCTCGTGGCCGGTGAGCTGTGAGTCGGAGCTGGGGGTGGGGTTCTACACTGCAAGCTCCATGAAGTGGGAGTTGGTGTGAGTAGGGCGGGAGAACAAGACCGTGCTCTCGTACTGTCAATGGTCAGTAGGGCTGAGTTGCTCTTTGAAGAAGTTTTTTCTACTTCTGTATCACGGGTTGAGAAATAAGAGATATAACTGTTTCTTTGGTCTACGGAGCTTCTACGCTCATTTTTTGGATCGCCGCTCATTGAGCTATTACATGTGACACTTCCTAGTTTTTATAATAACTTTGCAATATTTTTATACATAGCACTAATTATAATATTACTATTTTATTTTCTGTTTTTAGCAATAAGATTGCCTTTTTACACTACTCTAGTAATTTTTTGCAAATCGGAGAAAAATGCTTGGTACTATTTTTATGCATAATCTTATAAGAGGTGATATTGATTCTGTAGAACTTGTAAGCCGCCTAACTTTTAAAAGTTCCCGTTAGACTAACACGAAATTATCATCATCTTAATTTACCACGACGTACATCCAATTTTAGTCTGCACGAACCCTTTCGCGTTCTATGTAATAATTATAACAACCTTTATCATTTAATTTACACTTCAGCTTCTATCCCGGTATTAAAAACTAATATTTTAACTCATTTGCTTCACTCCTTATTGCATCTTTATTATAATTTATGTGTCCCGTCTTTATTTGTTTTATTTATTCTTCCTCGCGAACTCGCATTCTTGCCCAAATTGATAAAAAGTCCCCGCGCGTAACAAGCAGGTGCTTGGTGTCGTTGGGCCACTTGTTTGTACTGCTCGTAGTCCATCAACGTCCATCAAATATATATATCTTTAAGCAAATATTTTTTAATTTTTATTAAAGAAATTTAAAGTATTTTTTAGATTTAATCGCTAAATGATTTGAAATTGAATTACGAACTCAATGCGGCGCGATAATCCATATTTGACAAAGCAACACTTTGTTTTGTACAAAGTACTGATTTGAAAACCACATTTTTTTACTCTTCGTTCATACAAAAAAAATCCATTAATTAATCTGGGTAAGAGCGAAACAGCAATAGTCAAAACTCTCTTAACATGTCAATTTCATCAAATTCGTACGTTACGCGGTATGATATTTAATCTTTCAACAATATGTTTTGGACAAAGTACTAGTGTTTTGAAGACTAGTGTTTTCAAGTAGTACGAAAAATCGAAATAATAATCAGTATCAGATACTGATACTATATTAATACCAAATCAGGAGATTCAACCTGGTATTTACATTGCCAGTACCATAACATCAAAAGAGAATTTATTTGTCCGATTACTCAACACAACCAGTACTGATCAATTGCTTAGAATAAGTTCTTTTAAGTGTTAACCAATTTCTAATTATAAAGTAATTCAAAACACTTTAAGTTATAGAGAACAAAACATAATAGAAGAACTAAAACCAAAAATGGCGTTCAATTCAAACAACAATTAACCGAACTATGTGGAACTGACGTACTCGGTCTTGAAACCGAATCAATAACAACAAATAATTTTTACAAGCAAAAATTGAGATTGAGGGACGATGAACCAATTTATATTAAAAATTATCGAAGAACAAGTAGGAAAATTAATTAAAGACAATATAGTCGAACCATCTGCATCAGAGCACAACAGCCCACTTTTACTTGTCCCAAAGAAAACCCATCAGGGTTCAAACGAAAAGAAAAGGAGACTATTAGTTGACTATCGCCAAATCAACAAAAAACTTCTATCTGATAAATTTCCATTTCCAAGAATTGATGACATTTTGGACCAACTAGGTAGAGCAAAGTATTTCTCATGCCTTGACTTGTTTTCAGGTTTCCATCAAATCGAACTAGAACAAAATTCAAGAAACATAATGTCGTTTTCAACGAGCAATGGCTCATATCGTTTCACGCGATTACCTTTCGGTTTGAAAATAGCCCCAAATTCATTTTAAAGAATGATGACTATTGTATTTTCTGGGCTTGAAGCTTCTCAAGCATTCCTTTATATGGATGATTTAATAGTCATTGGATGTTGTGAAATTCATATGCTTAAAAACTTAAAAGACATCTTTGAAATATGCAGAAAATACAATTTAAAACTACATCCACAAAAATTTTCATTTTTTAAGCATGAAGTGACCTTCCTTGGTCATAAATGTACAGACAAAGGAATATTACCTGACGACAAGTATATGATGTCATAAAAAACTATCCAGTCCCATTTGATGCAGATAGTGCTAGACGATTTATAGCATTTTGCAATTATTATACACGTTTTATTAAAAACATCGCCGACTATTCACGGCACATAATTAGATTATGTAAAAAGAATGTTCAATTTAAATGGTCTTCCGAATGCCAAAATTCATTCCAATATTTAAAAGATAAACTTATAGAACCTAATTTATTACAATATCCTGATTTCCTTAAAGAATTTTGTATAATAACGGATGCAAGTAAACAAGCATGTGGAGCGGTACCATTACCATAACGGAGTCCAACTCCCGATAGCACACGCATCACGTTCATTTACAAAAGTCGAAACCAATTAAAGCACTACCGAATAGGAACTAGCAGCAATTCATTGGGCAATTACATATTTTCGTCCATATATTGATGGGAAACATTTTACAGTTAAAACTGATCACAGACCACTAACATACTTATTTTCAATGGTCAATCCTAGTTCAAAACTCACACGCATGCGGCTCGAATTAGAGGAATATGATTTCACAGTCGAGTATCTAAAGGCAAAAGATAACTTCGTGGCAGACGCCCTCTCTAGAATAACAATTTGGGATCTTCAAAATAGGTTCCATCAGTACACAAATCTCCAACATTATATCTTGCTGTAATTTCATGTAATTCCATGTTTGAAAAAACATAAATTATTATTCTCATGCAAGGTCACTACTCTACGAAAACAATTATACTTTATCTTTATCTTATCTATATATATCTATATATATATAAACAAATATCTTTGAAAATATTTCAATAGATAAATTTAAAAAAATGGGCAACAAAATATTAAAATCATTAAGAGTAGCGCTACTCAACCCGGTGACCCTAATAATAACTAATAATGAAAAAGAAGCAATATTGTCTACACTACATTATGATCCTATTCAAGAAGGACACTCAGGTATAACAAAAACCTTGGCCAAGATCAAAAGACATTATTATTGGAAAGGAATGTGTAAAGACATAACCCAGTACATACGTAAATGTCCAAAATGCCAAATGTCAAAAACAAAAAGACCCAGAAAAGGTATTTGATTCGGTCCACTACCGAAATCAGATCAAGGAAATGAATATGCAATATCTTTTTGCTATACCAGTACCAAATAAAAATGCCAAAACAGTATCTGAAAATTTAATACTGTTTTGTATTAATTACGCGAAAACAGTATAAAAACGCTTAAGCCTAACCTAACGAAGGGGGCGAGAGACGGCGAATTCGCGAGAGCGATTAAAACTTTATTGCGCTCCCGCTCCCGCCTTACACTATTCAACAAATTTCATTAAAACGCGCCAAGTGCGCGAACACCGCCCCCTCTGAAGGACCGTCGTCTTCAGCATGCCACAGGCAACACCGCCAGCCTATGGACCGCTCGCCGATACGTCCCATCCTTAGTCCTTACGTCCGCCACTCGGACCTTGCCGTCAGCGCCGACGTGCACCGCCACGATCCGCCTGATCATCAACTGCTGCGGCGGAAGATTTTCCTCGGCGACGACGACGAGAGCTCCCACGTCGACGTTTGGAACCTCCTGGTGCCACTTGTTCTTCGCCTGAAGGCTCGAGACGTACTCCCGGGACCATCGCTGCCAAAACCTGTTCCTGAGAGACGAGACACTGCGCCATCGTCGCAAGCAGGTTGGGCTGACTTGGTCCGGGAGCGCTGCTGAGGATGGAGCTAGGAGGCGCCTGCCGATCAGGAGATGGCCTGGGCTTAGAGCTTCGCCGTCGTTGGGATCCGTGCTGATCGCTCCGAGGGGCCTGGAGTTGAGAACGGCCTCCACGCTGGTGAGAAGAGTTCCGAGCTCCTCCGCGGTCAGGATGTCTTAGCCGACCGTCCGAAGGAACAGGTGCTTTGCAGACATCACACCTGCCTCCCAAAGTCCGCCGAAGTGAGGTGCTCTGGGCGGTATGAACGCAAATTCGCATCCTTTTCATGATGCGAATGTTCCGATACCGCCCCCTGCTTCTCCAGACGGGCCCGGAACTCTCTCATGTGGCGATCGGCTCCGACGAAGTTCGTCGAGTTGTCGCACCACACTTTCTCCGGAATCCCGCGTCGACTTACGAACCATTGGAATGCCAACAAAAACGCATCAGTGGTGAGGTCCGACACTAACTCTAAGTGGACCGCTTTGGACGTATGACTTGTACGGTGGCTTACCACGGATACGATACGTTGTGTTAAAAGGGCCACAAAAATCAACACCACAGATATTAAAAAGGCGGAGAGCTCGAAGTCTGTCTGATGGCAAGTTCCCCTTGATTTGCGTCAAGAGTTGCGGCTTGCACCGAAAGCAACGAATGCAAGAACGAACTGTTCTGCGGCAAACTTCCTGACTTACAAGAGCTCGAGGACCAGCATGACAATTTGTAACGTGCAGGTGGGACACGTAGGTTTTAGCAAACTGTGAGCCTTTTGATAACAACAACGGGATTTGGCTTCGTACGGGATAGGAGCATTCAACAACCGACCCCCAACTCTCAGCAATGTCGAGGAACACCAACCTAATTGTTTAGTTTTTGAATATTCGTTGCTAGCGGTTTGTTTTTTCGAATTTTGCCTATGTCGTTACTGAACTCATGAGATTGGATCACTTTTACTATTTTCTCGAACGTAAAATTCATTTCTCTTGGAGAAATACTTTTTTCAAAGGGCTGCGACACTTTTTTGCACCTTTGAATAAACCGAACGACCCACACGAAAACTCTTAGAAGCCTTATGTGCGACGAAAAAGACTCTATTTTCTGAAGCACATAGTTGGGCTCTGGAATTACCATAAGCGCCAATGCTGACTTGCGTAATTCCATCGACACAACATCAGCAGGTACTTCAAAGTGTCGATTTACAGGCCAATCTTTTTCAGCATCAAGCAAAAACGACGGCCCAGCGAACCAAATGGAAGCTGTGAGTTCCTCAACGTCACATCCCCGTGACTCGATCTCCGCTGGGTTTACTTTCGTGGATACATGTCACCAAATTGCTTTTTCCGACCACTCTTGGATCTCTGCAACTCGGTTTGAGACGAAAACCGACAACGACGATGGATGCGTTTTGATCCAATGCAGGGTGATCTCCGAGTTTGTCCATAGGAAGTAATCTTTACCCGGTAACCAAACCACGTCTCAGTCTGCCGTTAGCGGCATGACAGCGCTTTCAGATGCGGACAACTTTGGGCAGTTAGAAAACCACTTTGCCAATTCAAATCCTGCCTCTTGCAATACCTGAGAAACTTCGTCTCGAAGGCTTAACAGGTTCTCAACGCATCTGGCGCCAGTCAACAAATCGTCAACATAGAAGTCATTCTGAATGACCTTGGCGGCTTTTGGACACGAATCCTGCGCGATCTCTCCAAGCCGAATTAAACACCGAATCGCCAGATAGGGTGCAGGCGAAGTTCCATAAGTTACGGTGTTCAGCTTGAAGATTTTTAGAGACTCAGATGGATTTCGTCTCCACACTATGAGCTGAAAGTTTCGGTCAGCTTCGTCAACCATTGCTTGACGATGTATCGATGTATTCTTTACGTCTGCTGCAAGCGCAAACTTGTGCAGTCTGAACCGAAGCTGGGTCGAATACAGCTCCTCTTGAATGGTGGGGCCAACCATCAAGATGTCATTCAACGCGACTTGCGTCGATGTACGGCTCGAGGCGTCGAATACCACTCTCAACTTTGTTGAGGTGCTTTGAGGTCGCAGCACGCACTGGTGCAGAATAAAATAGTGCGGACTGTCTGGAATTTTATTGTTCGTGGAATACATGTGGTCCATGGCTTCATATTCTTCCATGAATTCTAGATACATATTTTTTAAAGAAGGATCTTTGGATAATCTTCTTTCAAGCGACAAAAATCTACGTTTCGCAAATTCATATGATGAACCAAGAGTGTGTAAGTCAGTTTTGAATGGCAGACGAACCGAAAATCTCCCGGACGACAATCTTTGAGTATTTTTCTCAAAGTGTTGCTCACAAAGTTGCTGCTCAGGAGTATGGACCTTGGCCTTGGGCGGCAAGTCCTCCACAGACCAAAATTTCTGCAGGGTTGTGTCTATTGACTCCAACACTTCCTTCTGGCAGCTGAGATGTACCAACTTTTCAGCATTTATTATTTTTTCTGAGGCACATCTCCCTGACACTATCCAGCCGAGAACTGTTTTCTGCAAAATGGGAAACTCAGGCCCTTGCTTTATCTGGCCGACTGACAATAGTTCAAAGAACGAGTCTGCGCCAATGAGCATATCTATTTTTTGGGGCTTGAAGAAGAATGGATCTGCCAATTGAATATTTTCAGGCACCCTCCAGCCGCTGGTGTCACCGTTTGATCCGCATGATAACCAGAAATATTTTTTAATATGTAAAATTCGGACGACAATTGACTGCTACCCACTCGCGACTTGACCATCGTGTGTATTTTCTTGGTTGCTTGAGCATTAGTTCCACCAATACCCCGCAAGCTCAAACACACGTCCTCTCTCTTAATCTGAAGTCTCTGAGCGAGCTCATCGGTCACAAAATTTACTTGCGAACCAGAATCGAACAACGCTCGAGCCAAAATAAATTCGCCACCTCTTGTTTGGACGCTCACGATGGCTGTGGCAAGAATAACTCTATCCGATGCAGTCGCATGCAAAACATGCGAAGTGGATGGAGTATTCTGCCAGAGCGTGGGCTGAGGAGGAGGTGGCAACGCGAGATTTGATGGCGAATAAATGTGCAGCAATGTGTGGTGTGTGGACTTACACACACTGCATCTTTTCGATTTGCATTTTTTTACCGTGTGGCCCTTTCGGAGGCAGTTAATGCATAAGGGAGCCTTTTTTGGGAAATCGAATCTTTGCTGAACTGTTAGGGCAGCAAATGCAGTGCAGTTTCCTAGTTAATGTTCTGCTGAGTTGCAAAACACACAAACTTCGGGATCGTCAATGGCAGCAACAAACGAAAAACTCCTGTTTTATTCTTCTTAGGATAAGCCTGGCTCTGCTGAATAGTTTTTGGCTTACACGCTTCTTCGGCAACCATATGCTGATAGCGCTTGTTCAGGGCCGACTCACACTCTCGCTAAAGAGGAAGCGAGGAATAATCCAAGTGTTCTTCCCACTTTCTTCTAGTTCCTGAATCGACTTTGCCCATTACTAGATGGATGAGGATGGCATTCGTAATACGTTTGTCATCTTCTTCAATGGACAAAAGAGAATAGGAACTAGCAGCAATTCATTGGGCAATTACATATTTTCGTCCATATATTGATGGGAAACATTTTACAGTTAAAACTGATCACAGACCACTAACATACTTATTTTCAATGGTCAATCCTAGTTCAAAACTCACACGCATGCGGCTCGAATTAGAGGAATATGATTTCACAGTCGAGTATCTAAAGGCAAAAGATAACTTCGTGGCAGACGCCCTCTCTAGAATAACAATTTGGGATCTTCAAAATAGGTTCCATCAGTACACAAATCTCCAACATTATATCTTGCTGTAATTTCATGTAATTCCATGTTTGAAAAAACATAAATTATTATTCTCATGCAAGGTCACTACTTTACGAAAACAATTATACTTTATCTTTATCTTATCTATATATATCTATATATATATAAACAAATATCTTTGAAAATATTTCAATAGATAAATTTAAAAAAATGGGCAACAAAATATTAAAATCATTAAGAGTAGCGCTACTCAACCCGGTGACCCTAATAATAACTAATAATGAAAAAGAAGCAATATTGTCTACACTACATTATGATCCTATTCAAGAAGGACACTCAGGTATAACAAAAACCTTGGCCAAGATCAAAAGACATTATTATTGGAAAGGAATGTGTAAAGACATAACCCAGTACATACGTAAATGTCCAAAATGCCAAATGTCAAAAACAAAAAGACCCAGAAAAGGTATTTGATTCGGTCCACTACCGAAATCAGATCAAGGAAATGAATATGCAGTCACCTTAATATGCGATCTGTCAAAATATCTTTTTGCTATACCAGTACCAAATAAAAATGCCAAAACAGTATCTGAAAATTTAATACTGTTTTGTATTAATTACGCGAAAACAGTATAAAAACGCTTAAGCCTAACCTAACGAAGGGGGCGAGAGACGGCGAATTCGCGAGAGCGATTAAAACTATATTGCGCTCCCGCTCCCGCCTTACACTATTCAACAAATTTCATTAAAACGCGCCAAGTGCGCGAACACCGCCCCCTCTGAAGGACCGTCGTCTTCAGCATGCCACAGGCAACACCGCCAGCCTATGGACCGCTCGCCGATACGTCCCATCCTTAGTCCTTACGTCCGCCACTCGGACCTTGCCGTCAGCGCCGACGTGCACCGCCACGATCCGCCTGATCATCAACTGCTGCGGCGGAAGATTTTCCTCGGCGACGACGACGAGAGCTCCCACGTCGACGTTTGGAACCTCCTGGTGCCACTTGTTCTTCGCCTGAAGGCTCGAGACGTACTCCCGGGACCATCGCTGCCAAAACCTGTTCCTGAGAGACGAGACACTGCGCCATCGTCGCAAGCAGGTTGGGCTGACTTGGTCCGGGAGCGCTGCTGAGGATGGAGCTAGGAGGCGCCTGCCGATCAGGAGATGGCCTGGGCTTAGAGCTTCGCCGTCGTTGGGATCCGTGCTGATCGCTCCGAGGGGCCTGGAGTTGAGAACGGCCTCCACGCTGGTGAGAAGAGTTCCGAGCTCCTCCGCGGTCAGGATGTCTTAGCCGACCGTCCGAAGGAACAGGTGCTTTGCAGACATCACACCTGCCTCCCAAAGTCCGCCGAAGTGAGGTGCTCTGGGCGGTATGAACGCAAATTCGCATCCTTTTCATGATGCGAATGTTCCGATACCGCCCCCTGCTTCTCCAGACGGGCCCGGAACTCTCTCATGTGGCGATCGGCTCCGACGAAGTTCGTCGAGTTGTCGCACCACACTTTCTCCGGAATCCCGCGTCGACTTACGAACCATTGGAATGCCAACAAAAACGCATCAGTGGTGAGGTCCGACACTAACTCTAAGTGGACCGCTTTGGACGTATGATTTGTACGGTGGCTTACCACGGATACGATACGTTGTGTTAAAAGGGCCACAAAAATCAACACCACAGATATTAAAAAGGCGGAGAGCTCGAAGTCTGTCTGATGGCAAGTTCCCCTTGATTTGCGTCAAGAGTTGCGGCTTGCACCGAAAGCAACGAATGCAAGAACGAACTGTTCTGCGGCAAACTTCCTGACTTACAAGAGCTCGAGGACCAGCATGACAATTTGTAACGTGCAGGTGGGACACGTAGGTTTTAGCAAACTGTGAGCCTTTTGATAACAACAACGGGATTTGGCTTCGTACGGGATAGGAGCATTCAACAACCGACCCCCAACTCTCAGCAATGTCGAGGAACACCAACCTAATTGTTTAGTTTTTGAATATTCGTTGCTAGCGGTTTGTTTTTTCGAATTTTGCCTATGTCGTTACTGAACTCATGAGATTGGATCACTTTTACTATTTTCTCGAACGTAAAATTCATTTCTCTTGGAGAAATACTTTTTTCAAAGGGCTGCGACACTTTTTTGCACCTTTGAATAAACCGAACGACCCACACGAAAACTCTTAGAAGCCTTATGTGCGACGAAAAAGACTCTATTTTCTGAAGCACATAGTTGGGCTCTGGAATTACCATAAGCGCCAATGCTGACTTGCGTAATTCCATCGACACAACATCAGCAGGTACTTCAAAGTGTCGATTTACAGGCCAATCTTTTTCAGCATCAAGCAAAAACGACGGCCCAGCGAACCAAATGGAAGCTGTGAGTTCCTCAACGTCACATCCCCGTGACTCGATCTCCGCTGGGTTTACTTTCGTGGATACATGTCACCAAATTGCTTTTTCCGACCACTCTTGGATCTCTGCAACTCGGTTTGAGACGAAAACCGACAACGACGATGAATGCGTTTTGATCCAATGCAGGGTGATCTCCGAGTTTGTCCATAGGAAGTAATCTTTACCCGGTAACCAAACCACGTCTCAGTCTGCCGTTAGCGGCATGACAGCGCTTTCAGATGCGGACAACTTTGGGCAGTTAGAAAACCACTTTGCCAATTCAAATCCTGCCTCTTGCAATACCTGAGAAACTTCGTCTCGAAGGCTTAACAGGTTCTCAACGCATCTGGCGCCAGTCAACAAATCGTCAACATAGAAGTCATTCTGAATGACCTTGGCGGCTTTTGGACACGAATCCTGCGCGATCTCTCCAAGCCGAATTAAACACCGAATCGCCAGATAGGGTGCAGGCGAAGTTCCATAAGTTACGGTGTTCAGCTTGAAGATTTTTAGAGACTCAGATGGATTTCGTCTCCACACTATGAGCTGAAAGTTTCGGTCAGCTTCGTCAACCATTGCTTGACGATGTATCGATGTATTCTTTACGTCTGCTGCAAGCGCAAACTTGTGCAGTCTGAACCGAAGCTGGGTCGAATACAGCTCCTCTTGAATGGTGGGGCCAACCATCAAGATGTCATTCAACGCGACTTGCGTCGATGTACGGCTCGAGGCGTCGAATACCACTCTCAACTTTGTTGAGGTGCTTTGAGGTCGCAGCACGCACTGGTGCAGAATAAAATAGTGCGGACTGTCTGGAATTTTATTGTTCGTGGAATACATGTGGTCCATGGCTTCATATTCTTCCATGAATTCTAGATACATCTTTTTTAAAGAAGGATCTTTGGATAATCTTCTTTCAAGCGACAAAAATCTACGTTTCGCAAATTCATATGATGAACCAAGAGTGTGTAAGTCAGTTTTGAATGGCAGACGAACCGAAAATCTCCCGGACGACAATCTTTGAGTATTTTTCTCAAAGTGTTGCTCACAAAGTTGCTGCTCAGGAGTATGGACCTTGGCCTTGGGCGGCAAGTCCTCCACAGAACAAAAATTTCTGCAGGGTTGTGTCTATTGACTCCAACACTTCCTTCTGGCAGCTGAGATGTACCAACTTTTCGGCATTTATTATTTTTTCTGAGGCACATCTCCCTGACACTATCCAGCCGAGAACTGTTTTCTGCAAAATGGGAAACTCAGGCCCTTGCTTTATCTGGCCGACTGACAATAGTTCAAAGAACGAGTCTGCGCCAATGAGCATATCTATTTTTTGGGGCTTGAAGAAGAATGGATCTGCCAATTGAATATTTTCAGGCACCCTCCAGCCGCTGGTGTCACCGTTTGATCCGCATGATAACCAGAAATATTTTTTAATATGTAAAATTCGGACGACAATTGACTGCTACCCACTCGCGACTTGACCATCGTGTGTATTTTCTTGGTTGCTTGAGCATTAGTTCCACCAATACCCCGCAAGCTCAAACACACGTCCTCTCTCTTAATCTGAAGTCTCTGAGCGAGCTCATCGGTCACAAAATTTACTTGCGAACCAGAATCGAACAACGCTCGAGCCAAAATAAATTCGCCACCTCTTGTTTGGACGCTCACGATGGCTGTGGCAAGAATAACTCTATCCGATGCAGTCGCATGCAAAACATGCGAAGTGGATGGAGTATTCTGCCAGAGCGTGGGCTGAGGAGGAGGTGGCAACGCGAGATTTGATGGCGAATAAATGTGCAGCAATGTGTGGTGTGTGGACTTACACACACTGCATCTTTTCGATTTGCATTTTTTTACCGTGTGGCCCTTTCGGAGGCAGTTAATGCATAAGGGAGCCTTTTTTGGGAAATCGAATCTTTGCTGAACTGTTAGGGCAGCAAATGCAGTGCAGTTTCCTAGTTAATGTTCTGCTGAGTTGCAAAACACACAAACTTCGGGATCGTCAATGGCAGCAACAAACGAAAAACTCCTGTTTTATTCTTCTTAGGATAAGCCTGGCTCTGCTGAATAATTTTTGGCTTACACGCTTCTTCGGCAACCATATGCTGATAGCGCTTGTTCTGGGCCGACTCACACTCTCGCCAAAGAGGAAGCGAGGAATAATCCAAGTGTTCTTCCCATTTTCTTTTAGTTCCTGAATCGACTTTGCCCATTACTAGATGGATGAGGATGGCATTCGTAATACGTTTGTCATCTTCTTCAATGGACAAAAGAGAATCGTACAGTGCTGTGACTGTGTCGATCAGGTTTCTCAAGGCTGTAGCTGATGGCTGGGAAATCTTTGGCAGATTAAACAGTGTCGATATATTGTCAAAGAAAATTAAACAAACATTATCGTACACCCGCCTTAGGCTAGCCAGGGCTTTTAGATAATTATCCGCGGTAACTTGGAATGCCCTGACTGTTCCTAGCGCGTCTCCAGCCAAACACGATATTAGATGGTTAAATTTTTCGATGTCGTGCAGCGTGTCATCTTTGTCAACAAAAGTTTCGAAAAGGCTTATAAAATTTTTAAATTCGGAATGTTTTCCGCTGAAAGTTGGAAGAGCGACGCTTGGCAAACGGCATTGGGGTGTGCGCGTTGCCGGCGGAGCAGAATTGTCAACGCTCTTGCGCTTTGCTTCGGCAATTAGGGAAATTAGCAACGATTTTGCTATAATTGCTGTCTCTTCGAACTCTTCGCGGTACACATCATCTCCATCTTTCGCTTCGATTTTGTTTTGTATAAGAGAAGCATTTTCAATGTGCGTATTTAGGATTTCTAATCGACATTCTAACTCAACCGCATTTAAAGAGAATCGACCCTCATTTAAAAATCTTTGCGTTCGCGCTATACTCCTCATATACCCATCTCGTTGGTTTTTTAACTCTTCGATTTCCTTGTTGCTACTTTCTGTTTTCGGCATTTTATTTTTGTTTTTGTTTGTTTTGGTATCGAAGAGTTTTAAATTAAATTTATTTTAATTTTTTTTTTGTATATAAATTATTATAAAATTAATAAATTTAATAATAACCAACGAGAGGAATAAGCTGAATGCAAGCAGTGTGGGGGAGTTATTTAAATGAATTAATTTATTTTAACAATTTAATAATTATAATATGCCGAGCACACGTAGTGTAGGGGGGCACACGCCAAGCTCAAACACCAAAAAACGAACAAGCGTTTAGGCAACGGCAACGCCTGCACCGTTCTAGCGATCGAAAACGAAAACGACGAAAGAGAACTCGAAAGAACGGGCTGCGCTGTCTGTGTGTGTGTGTATGTGTGTACGGCTAGCGGCGCTCAACGCAATGCTAACGGAGAATGATGCACTGACCGATAACTAAGGGCAACGAATATATAAACCTGACGCTTAAAGGGCCGGGGAAAATGGAAATTTAAGAAAAATGTGCGGCAGAAAATTTGCCGAGGATTTAATTCTGGAATTCGAACTTTTCACAATTCTCAACTTTTACCCTTTTGATTTTTTGCAAAGCTATAATTGGTGTTCACTACTACGAGAAATGGGGGAATTTTGTTTTTTAAACAACCAGGATGCCGACAAATATTTATTTTATTTTGGTCCAAAGCGATTCACTTATGTATATATGTATTTATAATTCGAAATATGTATATATGTATGGATGTATATATCAGAATTATAATCGTTAGTGCATGCAAGTTTTATTTATTTCTTGGTTAGAATGCTCGCTATCTACCGAATTTTTCACACGAATGCAAAAAGTTGAAAGATGGGCCAAAACACATTCACATCCGTCGGTAACTTCCCTCTTCGAATCCATATGACTACCTTCCTGTGCGTAGGGCGGTTAAAGCGGTGAATTTGGCGATAACGGGGGTTGAGAACTGCAGCGGTCAAAAATTTTCCAGCGGCAGCAACGACGAATTAAATCGGCAGCAACAGGCGACAAGCAGCGGCAACAACAACAACGGCAGCCACGACGAATTAAATCGGCGGCAACAGATCACTTTAATGTTTTAAAAAGGGGCCGGCGCGATTTGTTTGATTTTTAATTTGTTTGTTTCACCAAAAAAAAATAGGAATTCGAGTTCCACTGCTAATCGCGTCGGGGTCGCCATGAAAATTTAATAATGTTTTGTATTAGTTACGCGAAAACTTGTGATTGCAGGGAAAATTTAACGTTTATTTCGACGACGAAAGGGAGTTTGCGCAATGAAGTTCATATAACAACTAACTCTTTAACTTCAGTATAAAAACGCTTAAGTCTAACTTAACGAAGGGGGCGAGAGACGGGGCGAATTCGCGAGAGCGATTAAAACTTTATTGCGCTCCCGCTCCCGCCTTACACTATTCAACAAATTTCATAAAAACGCGCAAAGTGCGCAAACAGTAGCAAAGGCTATATTCGAAAAATGTATTCTAATGTACGGTCCAAAGAAGACGTTCATTACGGACATGGGAACAGAATAAAAAAAATTGAACATCTATTGAACATCTATGCAAAAACCTAAATATCAAACATATAACATCGACAGCACACCATCATCAGACTGTCGGAAATGTGAAACGAAGCCACAGAACCTTAAATAAATGTATACGTACATACATTTCAACTGATAAGACGGATTGAGATGTATGGTTAAAATACTTTGTTTATTGTTTCAACACGACACCCCCTATGGCACATGATTATTGTCCAAATCAGCTAGTATTTGGTAGAACTTCGAATTTACCAAAACATTTTAATACCGTAGATAGAATATAATATATTCCTAATATATAACCTATTTATAATATAGATGATTATGCAAAAGAAACAAAGTTTAGATTAGAACAAACTTTTAAAAGAGCCCGATTAATATTAGAATCAAATAAAATATAACAAATCGCTCATTATGATAAAAAGTGCCTAGATTTTGAATTAAGATAGGAGATCAAGTTTTATTAGAGAATGAAACAGGTCACAAATTAGAATACAAATATACAGGACCATATACAGTAATTGGTATAGGAGATAATGATAATAGAAGAATTTCAAATATTAACAAGAGAGAACGCTATAGTCGAGTACTTCGACTATTAGATACCCGTTACTCAGCTAAAGGGAGTGGGAGAGAGATTAATATATGCACGCGTCAAAGCTACTAGCGCCTTCTAGTGGCTGTTTCATTTTTTGCTCATAACTTTTTAATGGATTGTCCGATTTGAAAAATTTCTTCTACAATTCGATAGATATTGATAATCACAATAAAACTGCATTTTTACTGTTCCAAAATATTTAAAGGTGTGGGCGCCAGACACCTTTCAAAAAATGGTTTAGGGCGATTGTGAGCGTTAGAGGGGGCGTGGCCACCGTCTGAAACAAACTTGCGCTGAGTAGGAAGCCCAAGAATATGTGTGGGTAATCCCAACTTTCTAGCTTTTGTAGTTTCCGAGATCTCAGCGTTCTTACAGACAGACAGACAGACAGACAGACGGACAGACGGACAGACGGACATGGCTAGTTCGACTCGGCTAGTGATCCTGATCAAGAATATATATACTTTATAGGGTCGGAAAAGCTTCCTTTTCCCTGTTACATACTTTTGCACGAATACAATATACCCTTTTACTCTACGAGTAACGGGTATTAAAATAAAGAACAAAAAGTGCATAAAGATAGGCTAAACATTTTTATTTCATAATCACTTTTATAAAATTTGTTTTGTATGGCCAATGGCCATACATAAAATAAATAACATACAAAGATACATACATAGAATAAATAACATAAATAAATAAAAAAAAAAACAAGAAAGGAAGCTAGCTTCGGGCAGCCGAAGCTTATATACCCTTACAGATAAAGTAAATTCCTTTATTTACTCTTAACTCGCTTACTCTATCGGTGCAGTTCCAGGGGTTCCAGATTTTGCGTGCCTATTTAATATTTTGTTTTTAAGTCGTCAAAAATCAAAACACCTACTTTCTACAAAGTTACAATTAATTTTCTTAAATGTTAACCCTTGCAGAGGGTAATATAATTTCAGTTAAAAGTTTGTAACGCAGTGAAGGAGGCGTTTCCGACCACATAAAGTTTATATATTCTTGATCAGCACCAAGACCAAACTAGTCTTTCAGTTTTAAAGCTATCGCCATGAAACTTTCCCAAAAGTCTTCTTTCTATTGCAGGTAGTACATATGTCGGAACGATCCGGATCGGACCACTATATCTTATGGGTCCCATAGAAATAATCTCAAACAAGAAAGGAAGCTAGCTTCGGCCAGCCGAAGCTTATATACCCTTGCAGATCATTTTCATTTAATTAAAAAAACATTAAATTTTAATTAAATCTTAGCTGCTTTCGCATAACTTTGGCATACATTTTTTGATCCTTCTTATGGCAGCTATATGATATAGCCGTCCGAATTTTGTTAAGTTTTATACGAAATTTTTAAATAATGAAGAAAAGCCATATCCCAGAGAAGAAGAGAATGTAATAAAAGTCAACAAAGATATAATTTGTTTCCTATTAATTTCCATTTAATTTTCCGACCATTCCTATGGCAGCTATATGATATAGTTATCAGATTTTTAAAAAATTTTATTCGAAATTCAGAAATATTTAAAAAATAATATTCCCAAAAGTAGAAGGTAATATTTCAAAAAACCCCAAAGCTAGATTTTTTTTACGTTTTTTTTTTTCGATCCTTCATATGGGAGCTATAAGATATAGTTCTCCGATCCGGTCGGTTCCGACTTATATACTTCCTGCAATAGAAAGAAGACTTTTGAGAAAGTTTGAGCCCGATAGCTTTAAAACTGAGAGACTAGTTTGCATAGAAACAGACGGACAGACGGACGGACAGACGGACAGACGGACATGGCTAGATCGACTCGTCTTGTCATGCTGATCAAGAATATATTCTTTATGGGGTCGGAAACGTCTCCTTCACTGCGTTGCAAACTTCTGACTGAAATCATAATACCCTCTGCAAGGGTATAAAAATATATAAAAATACATTGTAACTTTGTAGGAACTAGCCGTTTTAATTTTTGACAATTTATTATCAATTTAATAGACAATAATATATTTGAAATCCCAGGAACAGCACCGATCGACAAAAAAATATTTTACACGTTCACTGTTTTGTGTTGGATGTTTTTATTTTGCTTTGGAATTGTTTGGTCTCCATTTTTAAATCATCTTCTTTCACAAGCATATATTTCGCAAAAAGCTTAAAATTAACTTTACCGGAAATATAGCTTCTAAGCACATTTAATAAATGAGATTTTAAAGACTCTCCTACTACGAAGAGGAACTCTTTCGGGTATCTTAATTCCTCTTTTTCATTAACGTACATATAATGAAGGATTTGTCCCTTGAATCCATCCCACATATTTTTGATTCTTCTATCCAAAGGTTCTATAGCATTCCGCTTGTGCTCCTCGGTGCGATCATGGTTGTACTCCCACCAGGATGAAACGACAGCACGACTCGCAAAATTTTTGGGCTTGGTTATTCATTTTGGTTTCTATTTTATATCAGGTTGTAATGTATTTAATTTGTAATTGTAATATTATTGTTCTCACAAAGACACTTATAAATTGAGGTATAAGATATTTGATATTTGGTATAAGTATTTGATAGGAACACTTTACTGTTTTTCGAAACTGATAAAAGGATTAGTTAACTTCAAGAAAATTGGATTATACTGATCTGAATTAAACAAAATTCTGCATTAAGTATAACTTTGAGGATAAATTATTAGTATGAACTTAAAATAAAAAGTTGCAACGATTTGATTGGTTGATGTTAAGATATTTCCTAAAATTTAAGATGAATAATTTGAGTTGCAATATTTTTATTGGTTGATTCCATCGAATATTTGATGGCGAGGGAGGAAAGGTGGTGGAAGAAAGCAGAATTCTCAAAAATAATGAGGGGTGAAAGTGATCAGTGCCTAGCAACCAGGTTGTTGACTACTCGGTTTCTAACAAATTTAGCATTTGTCTAACTAAAACTTCTCAAAGGGGATGATTGCGAGGGAGGGATGGTGGTGGAAAAACATGATCCCCCATATGAAGAGGGGTGAATGTGAGAAGTAACTGGGAATGAACTTCAGTTCGATTTCACTGGATCCTTGTTAGAGCCATCAGCAGCAATATCAGCAACAACAACAAAAAACAGCTAAACACCAACAAAACAGTTAAACAACGAAAAACAGTTAGACAACTAGAAACCAACAACTTAACTAATAGAAATCAGTTAAAAAACAAAACAGTTAAACAACAAAACAGAAGAAAAACAGTTAAACAGCAACAACATCATCATGAGTACCAACAACAACGTGTGTGATGAAATCACCTATCATCCGCTAAAGCTTATATTTGTCCTCTGGATTCGTTACTATGGGAAGAACTTTACACATATATTTTGTATCAATAGTTTTTAAGTTACTTACAAGGGAATTAACAAAATTTATAGCTGAATTACCTCCCGTTTCCATTAAGAATTTATCTAAACTAGAATCATATGCACACTTTCTAAAGTAAGCAAAAGAAATTGGTACATGTTAATTTACATTAAATAGTTTAGGACTTAAACAGTTAAACAACAAAACAGAAGAAAACAGTTAAACAGCAACAACATGAATACCAACAACAAAGTGTGTGATGAAATCACGAATTTCCTCGAAGAATTTGGTGATTCCATTTTTGAGGATCATCGACAGACCCTGGAGATGATTTTCTCCAAACTTCAAAGGATGGAGGAAGTTGGTAAGAGAAAATCAAAATATGGCATCCATATGCTATCATGTCCCTGGGCGGAAGATGATGTAAGAGAGGGCCCGGATACTTGTCAATGCCACAAGGACCATACCTTATGATTAAAGCTATTGATTTAATGAAAAAATACAAGAAACTTGACCTTAAATTAAAAAAATAAAATAAATAATTTAAAAAAAAATCTATATATATATTTTTGTAAAACGAATTAAAAAAATAAAAAACTAAAAATATATCTTAAATTAAAACAAGAAAGAACGCTATAGTTCGATAGGTATAACTAAACAGAACAAAATTGCATACATCTCCGAAATCTTTAAAAATGTAGGCGCCAGACACATTTTAAATCGTTTGTGGGCGGTTGTGGGCGTTAGAGAGGGCGTGCCGCTCGGCTGAAATAAACTTGCGCTGCGTAGGAAGCCCAAGAATATGAGTGGGTAATCCCAACTTTCTAGCTTTTGTAGTTTCCGAGCGTTCATACAGACGGGCAGACAGACAGTCAGACAGACGGACAGACAAACGGACAGACAGACGGACAGACAGACGGACAGACAGACAGACGGACAGACAGACGGACAGACAGACGGACAGACAGACGGACAGACAGACGGACAGACGGACATGGCTAGATCGACTCGGCTAGTGACCCTGATCAAGAATATATATACCTTATAGGGTTGGAAACGCTTCCTTCTTCCTGTTACATACTTTTGCACGAATTCTAAAAGTCTTACATACATGTGCTATAGACGTGCTATACCTCAAGCTCCGTGTTGACTCGTTTTTTCTAAGTTCCCGCTACTGTTACGACCAACAATAAGCTTCAACAAATCGTCCCGGAGCCTAAGTCGTCTGCACATTCTGATGTTTTCCCGTATCGTTGCTGATTTATTATTATTATTATTTATTGTTTTGGCTTCCTAACGCTACAAGTTGCATAACTTATAAATTACTGCGCTAGTCACAACGGATAATCAATTTTATATTCGAACAATATTGGTTCCTTAATCTAATGACATACATGATATGACATAATTATAACTAATGTAAAATGTATGTCAATAATTATTGAAAGTAAAGAATGACAAATATAGTTAAGTCGAATTAAAAAGAACAAAGGAAGAAGTTTTGGGGATAAGTCGCTATGTTAAGATAGGATAATACAGCTTATAGCAAACTGGAGCTGCTATTTTTTAGGTGTGAAAGAAGTTTTGTCTTAAATAGAGGTGCGCTCCTAGTTTCTTTTATGTAATTGGGAAGTTCATTCCACGTTCTAATCGCATTAACAAAAAATTGTCTATTTGAGAGCAGAAACCTGTGTCGGATGCATATAATATTCTTTGTTCTTGTAGATCTGGAGAATTGTAGTTTTTCAAATAAGTATGATGGCTCTCTGGTGTATATAAATTTGTGTAAAAAGATTATTTTTCGGCTTTTTATATAATCTGCCAAGCTAAGGTTAAATATTTTGTAAGCAAATTGAGTTACATGGTTGGATCTATGTAAATTAAATATAAAACGCGCAATACTATTGTATGCTATTTTCAGTTTATGTTGGCTTGCAAAATCACAATTTGCATAGATTTCTAGACCATAGAAGAGTGTGGGTAGACAAGACTTCGTAATAAGTAGACGAACAGTAACAGGTAAGGAACATTTAACTAGTGACAAGGATCGTATTAGCCCATATGTTTTGCCCATCGCTTTATTTACGTGGTCATCCCAGTTCAATGTTCTATTGAATGTGATACCCAGATTATTGGCGGTTTCCACGTACTCAATTGGTGTGTTATTTATCATCAGGGGGCTTAGTGTATTATTGCATAACTTCTTTTTAAAAATGATCAAGCACTTTGATTTTGATGGATTGATGGTTGTTATTTGCCCATTCATTTACTTTACCAAGCTCCATTCTACAAATATCTAAACACTCACTAATTCTATTTGAGGGACGACTAACATACTTCTGGACATCATCAGCATATAAATGGAAACTACATGTCGATTTTGGTAAAATAAAAACCACTCATATCCCCGAAGACCACTCAAATCGTCGCAAACACGGTGAAAAACGGCAAAAAGGCGGAAAACACCTTGAGCCAGAAAGCGTGTCAAAACTTATCCAAAAACTAGAGGTGGACCAGGTCAGCTGTTGTCACCATTCACACGGCACGATCACACCACCGCAGAAGTGTGACTGTTAAAAGAGTTTGTGTCGTAGCAGCTAGCTTATTTTTCGCCAAACCATTTTTTTTAAATTCTAACTGCCTGAACATGCCACAACCGCCAGCAAAGAGAACCAGGGAAAAAACTTCCACTGAGTTAAGTTCTCCAACAGATGGGCTTTGGGAAAAAATAAGTCAGAAATTTGCTGAGCAAACTGATTTCTTTAAAAACCATATGGCTGAACTGGAGAATCGCATTACGAGCAAAATTACTGTTACGCTGGACGCAGCGTTTGGAGAGTGAG
The DNA here is from genome assembly GCA_035046095.1 of Drosophila pseudotakahashii. Classification (NCBI taxonomy): domain Eukaryota; kingdom Metazoa; phylum Arthropoda; class Insecta; order Diptera; family Drosophilidae; genus Drosophila; species Drosophila pseudotakahashii. Next base: position 88,846 of record JAWNOE010000256.1, read on the forward strand.
GTTGCGGAAATCCGGGCCTTGCGAGACCAAGTCAATCGCCTAAAGTCGGCATCTGAGCTGCAGCAAAATGAAAGGGTAGCTTGTGATCTCCGCCTTCATGGGGTACCATTTAATCAAGGCGAAGATGTGAGGGCATTGTTTCACACCCTTTGCTTTAACCTTAATGTTACCCCCACCCCAAGAATTCGAGATATATTCCGGATGAAACCCCCTAGATACGGTCGTTCTATATAAACCTGAGGACAAGGTTAACCTAATGCGTACCGTGGGTGCACTACGGCGTGAAACGAAAAGCCAGCTTTCTCTAAGTTACCTTGGCATAGATTCGCCCACTCTGAACGAACAGCTGACTAAAACCAACTATGAGATTTTTAAAGCAGCCATGCACATGAAGCGTCAGAAGGTCCTATCGGCTGTCTTCACTCGTCGGGCAATGGTCCACGTAAAGAAGTGATCAGGTCCCATGCATTGAGAACATGAAGGCCCTTACCGACATTAATCCTGATCGGCATGAGACACCTGCTGAAACTGAGTCTACGAAGGATGGAGCGACACCTAATTTATTTCGTTAATGCAGTTTATCTAAATGTTCAATATGTTCATTTTAAGGTATTATTAGTTATATTTATATTTACTTTCAATATAGGAAAACAACAACAAGAGACAGCTGGACATATTAATGCTAATAATTTAAATAAAAAATTTGTGAAATCTCAACCTTTAGTACGTGATCAAACTAACAACCCGTACCTGAACACATTGCCAAACAACAACTGTGATACTAGCTTTAGTTTTGTTTGTGTGAGTCAGTGTGATGTCCTACAGTCCATGTTAAATATAAAATCAAGTGCAATGGGTCTCGATAATATACATCCAACATTTTTACTAATCCTTGTCGCCAAGCTACTTCCATATATAACACACATTTTTAATACAGCAATAACATCTTCTACATTTCCAACATGCTGGAAGACAGCCAAAGTACTTCCTATACCAAAAATAAAGAGTAAATATATACCGATATCCATACTTTCCTTTCTATCTAAAGCATTTGAGCGCCTAGTTCCCACACAAATAAATTTGTATCTTCACGATAATTCACTGTTGAATACACGACAACATGGCTTTCGGAAAACGCGTAGTTGTATGACAGCAATTTTAAAAATTTCAGAGGATATTCGCATGAAAACGGATGACAGGCAAATTACATTTCTAACACTGCTCGACTATAGCAAGGCTTTCGACACTGTCGATCATTTTATTCTGTGTACTAAGTTAGAAAAACTATATAATTTTTCAAACCCACCTACAAGCTTGGTAAGAACATACCTAATGGGCCGATCTCAATGTGTTGTAACGGAGTCTGAGACCTCAGACTTTTTATTTACTAAGCGTGGTGTCCCCCAAGGGTCGGTCCTTGGACCATTACTGTTTTCGATATATGTGAACGATCTTCCAAATGTCTTGTCTTGTGAAGTCCAGATGTATGCTGACGATATGAAAATGTATGTGAGTCGTCCATATAGCTGTATATCTGAATGTATTGATGTCAGTAATAGTGAACTTAAACAAGTTAGCACTTGGGCTAGGCATAACGATCTTCAAATAAATCCAAAAAAATCCAAATGTTTGATAATTTTTAAAAAAGAAATAAACGCACCATTGCAAAGGCTCAAGGTTGATACTGATGAGATTAAATACGTAAATCGAGCTAACAACCTCGGAATAGTGTTCAACAGCACTCTTTCGTGGTCCAATCATATTAACTATATAGTTGGTAAGACATATTGTCAACTACGTCAATTAAAACTGATCCAGAGTATTTTACCAACCCATAGTAGCGCTAGGAAGATAAATAAATAATAATAATAATAATTAAAATAATAATAATAATAAAAACATAATAATAAAAAACAATATACCCATTTACTCTACGAGTAACGGGTATAATTACCATATTCTTTGTTTTGGAGTGGGTGTTTGCTTTCAGCTATTTCTTTTCAGTTAAAAAAAATTCAAAATATGTTTTTAGCACCAAGCAAAGGGACCCCGGTTCAAGGGTGTTATTGGTTATACTAATTAAGTGACCCCGTGCACGTGTGAAACAGCTTCTGAGCAACTAAAAGGGTAGCTTGCTATCAACAACCTGTTGCCACTCTGATTACACATATTTGGCCCGTGAACATTTTTTGTCCACCACTAAATTAAATTCCTTCGTATTTTCTGAATCTAAGTAACGATCACCCGGCCTATTTATTTATAAACACGTTTTTTGCTTTACCTAAAAAGTAGGAACATAGTCCACATTCTAATATTTTCAGGTAACCCATTACATAAATAGGAAATTTTAGCCTATTTAAATTATTCTCTGGATGTAGCGATCCTGATCACCTGTGACATACTTTTGCATGAATACAATATACCCTTCTACTCTACGAGAAACGGGTATAACTAGTAGCAACCCTATATTCTTGATCAGGATCACTAGCCGAGTCGATGTAGCCATGTTAGTTACCAGTCATGGGTCGAACGTTTGGTTGTAGTTGGTAACGAAGTAGTTGATGTTGGGAAGAATGACGGTGAACCAGTTGCGATAATAAACGAAAGTTTATTTAGCACTTGTTTCTCTTTATTGCAATTTGGTAAACATGTGTAGTTGCGATTTAACGATGATCCGGTATGGGGTCATCTCTCGTCGATGTCCTCAATCCACTCAAAGAATCTTGGAAGGGTCTTCTTCAGTCGTCAATGTTTTCTGGGTTACTTGTGGAATTTCGTGTAGGCAAAAATGTATTTCAATTTAAAGTAGAAGAAAAATAAGACTTGATGGTTTGGTTGTCGATAACGAACTGATTTGTAATATTTCAGAATAAGAATTCGTAACCTACGCTGGACACAGGCAGCACTTATCTCTATATTAATAAAGAAGGAATAATAAAAAATGTCCGGATTGATATAAAAATCTAAAAAAATTACATTAATTCGGAGAATAATTAGGAGCCGCGTGTGAGGTATACATTAAAACCAACAAGAGAGAACGCTATATTCGGGTGCCCCGACTATCAGATACCCGTTACTCAGCTAAGGGAGTGCGAGGGAGATGGATATATTAAAACTTTGATCGGTCATAACTTTTTAACGAATAGTCCGATTTAAAAACTTTCTTCTACATTTCGATAGGTTTTGATAATCACAATAAAACTGCATTTTTACATTTTCAAAATCTTCAAAGGTGTGGGCGCCAGACACCTTTCAAAAAATGAGGGGGCGGTTAGAGGGGGCGTGGCACCTTTTTGAAATAAACTTGCGCTGCGTAGGAACTCCAAGAATATGAATGCAAAATGCCAGTCCTCTAGCTTTTATAGTTTCCGAGATCTCAGCGTTCATACGGACGGACAGACAGACGGACAGACGGACATGGCTAGTTCGACTCGGCTAGTGGTCCTGATCAAGAATATATATACTTTATAGGGTCGGAAAAGCTTCCTTCTCCCTGTAACATACTTTTGCACGAATACAATATACCCTTTTACTCTACGAGTAACGGGTATAAAAACGACCCCCAAAGGACCCAAAATTCGATTTGTTTTTTTTTTAATTCTTTCTTTTGCCATTTTTCTGTTATAAATGTTGTTAAAATGATTTAAAAATGTGATGTTCATAATCTTATGGCATACCCGCAAATAACTGCATTTATTTTTTTTGGAAATTTAGCCTCCTTTACCAAGTCCCCAATATTTTCCAATTTTGTTTTGCCTTTGACGTCACGGCCTCCACATATGTATGTATGTATGTTCTGCTGGCGCACTTTGCATAAAGTCGTACATGTATGTGTGTATGTCATGCTGTCGCGCAAGGGGAAAAAGGAAAATGAAAAATGACAGCACATTTAAAATGCGCGGTTCAAAAATCGATTATATCGAAAATCGATTCTTTTGCCCCATTTTTTTTAGCTAAACGTTAAATTTTAAAAAAAATTTTCCTGTATGCAAAAGCATGCTACTTCGATCAGCTTTAGAATTTGGAAACAGTTATACAGTCGAAGTTTTCCTTAAAGTTATTTTTATTTTTAAAATCCAAGAACCCGATCTGCTAAGACGAAATGTTTCCAAACTATCTATTAGTTTTCAAACGTTGAGTTATTGACAAACTGTGGATTTGTAAAAACAAAAAAAAAAACATTAATTCGCTCCGCTGCGTACACACACACGCACTAAATATGTATTATCAAAAAAATGCGTATGATATCCTTTTGCTAAAAGAATATTTCATTTACATTCCCCAACAGATTTAAAACATTTTCTTACAGATTTTTGTGTTTTAAAATTCAAATCGCATTGAAAATATTAAAAGAACACTAAATATTCAAATCAATTGATTCTCTTGCTCTTCCTTACACGTGCCTCAAATTGTTTAAACAAATGGAAATGTTTAAACAATTTGATTCACGGCACCCCCTTCCACCTGTCTTCCTGTCGTTATTAATATAATTATAATTATGGTGAAAAATGAATGATAACAGAAATAATAATTCTAAAATGCGGCTAATATCCAATTGATTTTTTTACATTGCTTCGCATACATATTTGTTTCCTTTATAAGAGTTGTCTACTGTGGTATCAAAATCGCCAAGAGTATTTGGTTATTATTTACATTTTCGTTACCTAAGTGCATAAATTACCTTGGCTTCATTCCTAGGTAATTAATTAATCATCAAGAAGTAACATCTTTAAAAGAAGTAAACGGAACTCGGTTTAAATAGTTTTAAAATTTAGTCTTTGATAAACAAAAATACAGGGATAATTAAAAAAAGGCAAAAAGGTAGAAGGAGGTAGCAAGGCCAAGATCAACAGGATTTGTTTTGAAGGACCGATAAAATAAAATCCAGCCTAAAATTTTCATTCCTTTCAAAAATGTTCTTAGACTCATAATATGAGTGTCCGTCCACTTAAGGGCAATAGTATTGCTACAATTTATTAAAATTAGAATTGGAGACAATAATTTTTTCAACTGCGAAAATCTTAAATCGTAAATCTTAACCAAAATAATCATATTTGTTCTTGGAGAGCTATGTATATCTTTAAGCAATTTGTTTTCATTTTTTTAAATAAATTAAGTTTATTTATTCCTTAAGAAAGATTTAAAAAAAAACACATAATGGGTTTTTTCAAGTTTTTGTATTTTCCCTAAGTAGTTTGCATAAGACAAAATACTGTTCTTTTTACCGAAATTAAGGAAAAAAGTTCTAATAAAATCTTTTCTCGGTTTATAGGCTGAAAATTAGTCATTTTTTAAATTTAAAATAAGTAGATCAATTTTCAATTTTAGTTTCCGCAGGCGAAGCTGCGGGCTACACACCCTGATAGTATATAATACAATTCGTCTATGTGTTTCTTATGTATATGTGTCTCAAGTGTTTGTCGCTCAGTCGCCGCTTCTATATTCTGCCTACGCTGCATTTCTTCGGCCGCTGCCGCTTATACCCGGATGCCAACTTGTTGGCTTGCATATTATTACTCGGACAAACACTGGCCTATTTTAATGTGTGCGGGGTGCGTGGAGTTTGGCAACCCGCAACCAACCTATGCTTGCTAGCTTGTAGACGACTTATACTTGAAGGGGTGCGGGGAGTTGGTTATCGGTAACTTGTTCGTCTGTCTTTCTGAACCGAACTGAACCAAAGACAAAATTATATTGGCTCACAGCCCTGTTTGTAATACCTTTAAAATTGCTATATTACCACCGATAGATTTAACATATATATATATATATATTTGTAAATCAAACTCCCTCACTGTTGAACTAATAAGCTTTTTTATTAGTTAACGTAAACAAAAATAAGAAATATTGGGTTGGTTTATGCTTGTTAACAATTTATTTTCGAAAGAGTTCAGCAGTTTTAGATCAAGATCAGAATTCGTACTGACTTTACGAAGGATCAGCCAGCCGACTGCTGGGCCCAAGAATGCATGTATACAAGAAATGAGAGTGCTAGATAGAGAGAGATGCCTTTCGCGACGCAAATGATATAAGAGTACGGATTTACAAGTTAATTAGTTGCTGCGCGACCCGACATACTCCCCCCGTTGGAAGCCTGGGTTTCAACATCATCCTTAAGGGGCAGCAGACAAAGCTTGTTTACTGTTCGCTTTGTCACTCTTGACGCTGTCTTCAGAACGGCAACTTAAGCAACGCCATCTCCACCGAACAGAAGCTCAATCTCTCTGGCAAGGGGCCACTTCATGGGAGGCAAGTTTTCGTCCTTGACCAGAACTAAGTCATCGACAATCAGGCCCGGTTTTGGAGTGCGCCACTTGGAGCGCTGCTACAGAAGTGTTAAGTATTCTTCCTTCCATCGGGACCAAAAGATCTGCTGCAAGTAAACCACGCGCTGCCATCCATCCAAGCGATTGAAGTTGAGACAGGTCACATCTGGCTCGACGAAAGATGAAGGCGACTAACGGTTGAGAATTACCAACCGCCGAAATGTGACACACCAGGCTCCGCAACTCATCAAAGGCTAAAACAGCAGTGCCAACAGCACGGTAGATATGATGCTTAGCGATCTTCACAGCCGCTTCCCAAAGACCGCTAAAGTGTGGCGACCTAGGAGGAATGAAACACCAATCAATAGCCTCCACCAGCAAAAGTCCAATGTAGCTCTCTGATGATTATTGCTGAGGAAAAGGCGTCTTAGTTCGAGCAGTTCATTGCGAGCGCCGACAAAGTTGGTTGCATTTTCAGACCAAATCTGCCGTGGCCTTCTTCTAGTGCATATAAATCGTTTGAGACCATGCACAAATGACACCGTAGAGAGATCCTTAATCAACTCCAAATGAATAGCCTTTGAAAATAAAGACACAAACGTAGCATTTTACTGGAGACTTGCTTCGTACTTCTGACTTGTAGAGAAATGGTCCGCAAAAGTCAATGCCGGTAACTTCGAATGCATGAGATCCATCGAGTCGTTCCTTTGGAAGATCCGCCATTATATGCTCCACTAGTCGAGGCTTCATTCGATAGCATCTAATACATTTGTTTACTGCCTTCATCACCGACTTCCTCCCCCCAATAGGCCAGTATTGGGATCGAATTATGCCAATTATGCCGTGGCCCAGTGTGCAGATAGCGTTCGTGAAAGTGAGTAATAATGGCAGCAGTGACCGAATGACTCCGTGGTAAGATAATTGGATGACGCCCATTAAAATCCAGCGAAGAATTCTTTAGCCGGCCATCCACCCTAAGATGCCCAAATTGATCAATGAATGGCAAAGGAAATGCGTTCGAGCTGGATGAGTGCACCAATCCCTTTGACTGCAACGATTTGATGTCATCCCATAAATGTGAGCGCTAGACAAGACGAAGCAACAGCTGAGTTCCGCCTTGAAGATCAGACACCGTAAGCGTAGGGCGACGGATGCGATTACTAAACTTGTAGACGTATCCGAAAACTCTTTGAAGGGCAGCAAAGGAAATGTCAAATTTTGAACTAGTTAAGCTCAGCAGGAAAAGCACCTCGGGAGAGAATGTCAGCTGGATTTAAAGAAGTTGGAACATACCGCCACTCCACTGACTCAGTTAACTCTTGAATGGCAGCTACTCGGTTCGCTACAAAAATATTGAATCTGGAGGGCTCGTCTCGAATCCATGAAACCGCAACAGCAGAGTCGCTCCAGCAGTATAACTTTCCCTCAAATGCCTTAGTCCATGTCACTTCTGCGATGAGCCTTGACAGGAGTTCAGCCTCCAGCTTGGGTACAGAGAGTTTTTTTAAAAGGGCTACCCTTGACTTTGAGCAAAGCAATTGAGATCGGCCGTTGCAAACGATGTAAACACAGGTATGGTGCTTTCATGCTGGCATCATAAAATCCATGAATCTCACTCTCAGAGTTTGGAAAAAGAACCAGCCGAGGAAATGACGCATGCCAAATCTGCCCAAAACTCTTGCATATAGCACTCCATTCCGGAAGGCTTTAATCCCAGGATAACTTCTTCTTGCACAGTTGTTGAAAGAAAATTTTCGATTTTCTGATCACAGGTCCAACCAACCCGAGGGGATCGTAAAATCGCGCTATTGCAGACAGGACAGATCGCCTTCAAGGGCTTGATGCCGACTGTAAGACCGAAAAGGAAAACAGAAATTAGTCAGAAACTGTATCCCAAGCAAGACCTATGGTTTTTGCAAAGTCAGTGCCATCATCAAATTTCTAATAAGACTCCTTATCCTTGTCTGCAACTCCATCCAAAACAGCTGACACATTCGAGCTCCACTTTCTAAGCTTAAATTTTCCCTTGGCTAGAAGTTCTGATGCGTGATCCACAAGGATGACTGCTTCTTCCTTGGATTTGGCTCCAGATATAAAATCATCCACATAAAAATCGGAACGAATGACCTCAGCACCAAGCGGGAACGCTGTATGCTCGTCTGCTGACAGCTGATGGATAGCTCGCACAGCCAGAAATGATGCTGGCTTCGTGCCATAAATGACGGCGTCTAGATTAAAAACCCGCAATTAATCCTGGGGGGAATCCCTCCACAAAATGCATTGCAAATAGCTGTCCTCAGGCTGAACCCTAACACAACAGTACATTTTGCAAATGTCTCCTGTGATTGCTACCGGGTGTGAACGAAACCGAAGAAGAATCTGAAACAGCTTATGTTTAACTACTGCCATAAGGACATCGTTGAGAGAATACCCTGAGGAACTGGCAGACGATCCATCAAAAACTACGCGGAGCTTTGTGGTGGAGCTATCTTCCTTTATGACGCAATGATGAGGCAAGAAGTATCGGCACAACCCGCTGTCAGAGGCAGACACTGATGACATATGTCCTAGATCGAGGTATTTCTTAATGAATGCAGCATATTAAGCCTTCAAGGCTGGCTGACGATTTAGCTTTCTCTCTAGGGACAAGAACCTTCAATAAGCTTGCTGGTAGGACTCTCCCAAAAGATCTAGATTGAGCTTGGCAGGTAGCCGAACGGAATAATCCCCAGCTGGCAAACGAACAACGTGTCTTCGAAATATGCTTCACAGTCAAATTCTTCCTTAGTAGCGCGTATAATTAGCTCGGCGCAGCTCTCCACTTCCCAAGATCGTCGAAGAAGATCATCTAACCGATCGAAAGTATTCTCCTTACTTGCGAGGGGTAACTCTCGAGACGACATATACGACGAGCCATTGGAGAGGCCATAACCTCCAGAAACAACCCAACCCAGACGAGTCTTTTGAATTAGGGGTAATCCATGTGGTAGCTTGATTTGGCCAAAGCATAACATCTCGTAAAAGAGGCTGGCTCCGATTAAAAGGGGTTTATACTCCCCTTTTTATAAAACCTGGGGTCCGCTAACTGAATATTTTTAGGTATGTTTCAATTGCCGATGTCGACATTGAAGCTAGGCTGCCGCCCTGTGTTGTTCGGAGAAATCACCGCGGTAATGTTGGCTGAGTATTCGGAAGTTCGGGACTGAACCGTAATATTAACAGCGTGACCATTCGTCACAAAACTGGAATCTCCTATTCCAGTTACAGATCCTAAGTATTTATCTTGTAACGAACACACTCGATGAGCGTTGTCCACCCTAACACCTCTGTCTACGTTTCGACCGGCCTACTCAGGGAGCTGGGTGTGGGTTTGTGTTAAGAGAGAACAAGAGTGTCACAGAACTAACAGTAGTAGACAGAGAGACGATAATGATGCGAATTTTAACCCAACGGCTAAGACTCGGACGACAGAGTGTACCTATCGAAGATGGAGACCCAGATGGTAATGGCCTCCTTCTATACCCACCCTACCTGTGAAGCCTAATCAGACTCCACCCTTTACAACTGCTGCTCTACATTACATCAGGGGCCCTCAAAAGACAACAGTTTAATGCATTTTAAACTTCATCTTTAATACAGCAAATTCGATAGTATGGTTCATTCTTAATGCTACAATTACTAGCACTAAGACCTTAAGCCTAAACGTTATCTACGTTTAACAACTCTCTCTATTCGATCGTGTTTGTATGTACGATTATCAAAAGAAAAGGAAGGGATATAGTTTGTATTACGTTAAATTGTTGGTTGCTTACATTACGTTATCGATATACGATATTCTTGTTCAACGAAAAGGCAGTGAGGTATATTACGTTACGTGCAACTGATTCTTACTTAATTTTCCAATATATGATTAAATAATTGTAGATATGAAAATATATATATTAAAAATGTGTGGGCTTAGACCAGAATGAATATATATGTAAAAGAAGTTAAATGTTTTACGGCTATGCCGTACTTACGGACTCTCCAACGAAGTCAGCAGGCCTGATGACGATCGATGTGCGCTGTAGAACTTTGAAGTGTTTATGTAATGGTTATATATGTCAATCTATATCATAAGCACACACGAATTAAGGTTGGCTAAATGAGGATCGTACAGTAAATTAGATATTTATCTTAAATGTGTTGGAAATAGAAAGAACTAAGCTACTTTTACTTAATGAGATACAAAAACGAGTTGGCAGTCCTGGCCAACGTTGAACTGGAACAATCGAGAACCAGAATTGGAACTAAAATTCCAATTGGGATGCGCGTTGTGTTTCCGCGTGCTTGCGCGGATTCCAACGAATCGGCGCCGGTGAGAGATTCGTCCGAATTCCAGCCGACTTGATCCGACCTGTCGACATTGGTGCGGATTTTGCACGATGAAAACCTCACGCGGGCTTGTAAGGTAGAATCGGCGATCCTTGATGCTGATGCGGACTGGCGTGCCGCTGTTGCGGACTGGCGTGCCGCTGTTGCGGACTGGCGTGCCGCTGTTGCGGACTGGCGTCGTTGAGGCGGACTGGCGTCGCTGAGGCGGACTGGCGTGCCGCTGTTACGGACTGGCGTGCCGCAGTTGCGGACTGGCGTGCCGCTGAGGCGGACTGGCGTGCCGCTGTTGCAGGCGTGGCAAGGAGAAAAGATCCACTTCACGCTGTGTGCGCCTTTAAAGGAATCCTTTATGTAGATTCAGGCGTGACGATGATGAAATGCAGTCCAGGCGTAGGCCCTGATAAAATGCCAAAACCAAGCGTCGCACTGATGGGATGTACTTTCGAAGATAACCGCTTCACGCGGCTCCAGCTCCTTGCTGTGCGCAGAGGGAGGGCTCGCAAAACTGTTGCAATTCCTAGAAATCGCACGTGGTCGGTGGTTTCTGTGTTCTGGGGAATTCCAGTCAGAAAACGACAATATTTCGGAGAAATTAACTCACCACCAAGACTGAGAACAATAATATGATGAAATATGCACAGATTAGCAGGAAATTCACTCGCGGATGGTTGGATGCAATCGAATTAAACAATTTTTCCGGAACGAACGAACTGGTCACGGGAGACGCTGATATGAAAGAGGCGGAAATCATGGCTTCTAGAGTGGACGTAGTATGCATAAAATCCCAAAATCCCTAAGTATGGTGTTATCGGGTATTTCGTGTGAGGATCGGATCCTTGCTAATAGCTGGGTTGCATTTGTGGCGAATGATTTAGCTAGAATATCTTAGCTAATACTTAGGCAAAAATATACTGACTCTCACAACCACAGTTTTGATTTTGGTCCCTGTGACTAACAATAAAAACTGAAAAAGGAGTCAGGAGGGATTACCAAATGTCCTTGGCATGGAATTTACCAAGCTCTTTGCCGTTCATGTCTTCCAGGACATACATTGATTGACCAAGTTTCTCCTTAACTCGCGCTTTCGCGTTGAAATTGTTGGCAGCGTTGCTCAATGCAAAGTTCCGTTTTGTCACCTCTTGACCTACCTCAAACGATCGGGGTCTAGTACGTAGGTTGTATGTACGTCGATTCGTCTCGTAAGCTTTGCTTAGATGTTTGTGGATGCTAGAGCGCATTTTCTGACACTCGTCAGTCCTTGGGAGGTCGACATCTCCTTCGGCGAGCAAGCCTAACTTGCGCAACAACTTGTAGTCTTGGCCGTGTGAGATCATATGTTGGCCAAATACAACCTGGTATGGCGATACACCGATGGACTGATGGATGAAGTTACGAAGTGAGCAATTGATGCTGCTGAGGAAAACATCCCATTCGCGCTGGTCCAAGCGGATGTAAGCTCTCAAAGCCGCGTTGATTGAGCGGTTGACTCTCTCCGCTGCGTTAGACTGCGGAGCATAGGCACCAGTGAACATGTGGCGAACACCATGTTTAGAAAGAAAATCAGAGAAGTCACGGCTTTTAAACTGAGTGCCGTTATCACTCACGACTGTTTCAGGCACACCAAAACAAGGAAAGATTTCGTCCTGTAGTATATTGACTATCACTTTTGTAGTGAACTTTTTCACTGGCTTTAGAAAAGTGAATTTCGAAAAATGATCCAGGATAATCAATATGCCAATGTTGCCAGATTTGGAACGCGGAAACGGTCCAATAAAGTCCAGATAGAGACGTTGGAATATCCTTTCGCTGTGTACTTGTGCGCCCATAGGTGGTTTCAAGGAACGTGTGGGATATTTTGTGGTTTGACACGTTTCGCAGTTGCGTATATAATCTCTTACGTTGATTACCATGTTTGGCCAGTAAAAACGACGGCGAATACGCTCTAGGCATTTAGCCATTCCACAATGCGCAGATGTTGGTTGGTCATGGGCGGCACTGATGACGCTTTGCCGCAAAGACTCGGGTACAAACAATTTCCAACAATCGTCTGGTGAAGTATCGATCGAATTGGGAAATGCCGCACGGTAATAGATGAAATCATCGACTACTTGAAAGTCAGGTAGTGCTGCGGACGAGAATTTCTGCCGGAGTGTCGAATATTCTTCCGATTGGAAAGCATCAGATGATAGATCGATTTCAGGATGAACTTCAAGAGTTAATGCAGATACTTCGTCAGCATCCTCAAACGAACGGGATAGAGCATCCGCCACGACATTTTCAGATCCTTTTCGATGCTCGATTTCAAAGCAGAAACCCTGCAGTTTGATAGCCCATCTGGCCAGTCTACCGCTTAGATCGGATTGGTTCATAAGCCAACGGAGACTGGAGTGGTCAGTGACTACTTTGAAGGAATGTCCATCGATATACATCCTGAATTTTTTAATCGCCAAGACTACAGCCATGCATTCGAGCTCAGTAACTGTATAGTTACGTTGGGCTTTGTTAAGCTTCTTGGACATGAACGCTATTGGTCGTTCACAACCCGACTCGTCACATTGGGCTAGCACTGCACCCACTCCATGTAGTGAGGCATCGCACTGCAGAATGAATGGTTTCTCGTAATTAGGGTGAACGAGACATGGAGCAGAACATAACTTGGCTTTGATGTTCTCAAAGGAGTCTTGAGCGAATTCATTCCATTGATAAGCCTTGCCGCGTAGCAACTCTGTTAGATGGAATATGACTGAGGAATAGTTCGATATGAAGCGCTGGTACCAACCAGTCATACCAAGAAATCTTCGCAGCTTTTTCTGGGTTTTGGGAACCGGGAATTCACGGATTTTGGATGGATTCACTTGAAGTGTTCCTTCGCCTACCAGATAACCCAAGTAATCAACCTGTTTTAGACAGAATTGGCTCTTTTGTACGTTTATTGTCAACCCTGCTTTTCTGAGTTGGGTGGCTACCTCAGATAGATGTAGCAGATGATCTTCGAAACTGTTGGACAACACCAAAAGGTGATCAAGGTAGACAAGCACATGCGACTTCAGCTGATAAGGAATTACAAGGTCCATTAAACGGCACATGGTTTGCGGAGCGTTGGTCAAACCGAACGGCATCCTTTTGAATTGGTACAACGGTCGATTCGGTACCGTAAACGCTGTCTTCGCACGGGATTCCTGATCCAGGCAGATTTGCCAAAATGCATCCTTAAGATCAATTTTGGAAATGCAATACACTGGCGGGAGACGACTAAGCAGACCATCCATTATAGGAATCGGATAAGCATCTTTAACAGTAACTGCATTGAGCTTTCTCGCGTCGAGACAAAAACGTACCTTGCCAGGTTTGAAGTGCAAGGTAACGGGAGAAGACCAAGGCGATGAAGGTGCCTCTTCTATGACGTCCATTTCAATCATGCGATCAATTTCGGCACACAACAGCTTTTCCTTAGCTGGCGATAAAGGATAAAACCGTTGCTTTATTGGTCTTGCGGTAGATGTGTCAATGTTATGCTCTATCAATCTGGTCAAACCTAAGCCCTCACTCTCGAAAGATGGGAAGAAGTCGATCACCTTTTGCAACTTGGATTTCTGTGCGTTGGACAAACAGATGTGAGAGGAGTCGTCCTCGGGTTGGCAATCGATTTCATTGACTGAAAACGAATGTTGGATGGTAATGCCAAAGGTTTCCCAGAAATCCATACCACATATCACGCTCTGTTGTATGGAAGGTACTATTACGAATTCAAAATTTGAATCTATTGACTTGTACGTCAAGGGGATAGAAATTGTGCCAGCTACGGATTGTATTTGACCGTCTGCGGTACGCACTACGCTTTTGAATTTGTTATAAGGCTTTTCGGATATTATTTGTTGGGCAAGCTTTCCGCCAATGACGCTTTTGTTGGCTCCGCTGTCTAGAAGAGCTGAGTATTCGAAACCGAATATCTCTAGAGTTATGAAAGGCCGAATGTCATTCTTTTTATGGATGATAGATGAAACGATGCAACGTTTAAAAACTCTTTTACGCATCCAGAATTTGCGATTACGCATGGAAGAACGACTTTTGTAAGCGAAAAGGGAATTGACTTTAAAAAGTTGAAGCCTTCGTTTTAGATAATCCTGTAAACGAATGTGGTATGGCTTGAATGTTGGAGTAGTTGTTACGTCAGGTTTAGGAATAGACAAATCAGGTAGATTAACCGTTGCCGCAGCATCCGGAGTACTTTGTTTATCCGAGGCTAACGGCGGACATCCACTTTCTGGAATTTGCGAATGTCCTGCTTGGAGTTTTCTGATACCGAATTACATTTAGCACAATTGGGCTTATACACATCGGGTGTCCCACAACCGTAACAGAAAATACGGCGAGGTTTGAGGCAATCGTGGTACCTGTGACCTTTTTCATCACAGTTCCAGCATACGAAATTGTCTGCAGTCTTAAATGCGCAGACTTTGTTCTCGACATCCGCTTCTTCTTCGGACTGATTTTCCGAATCGTATTCGTGAAGAATCGTGTTGACAAACCGTTTGGTTGGATTCGGACGTTGAACCGGCTTCGAACGAGTGCTGCGATAGAATTCTTCGTGGCGGTGACATGCCTTGCGCAAAGTTTCCAACGAAGGGGTGTCAACATGTAATAACTCAAGACTCAAATCTGGCTTCAGATTGTGTCGTACTTCGCTGGCTAACTCGCTATCATGCATGGGCTCTCGAAGGGAATTGGCTATGATAAGCATTGCGTCGAGGAAGTCATCAAAACTTTCGTTTGAACCCTGCTTACGACGACGCATTACGCTTTTGATCTCGCGGTCTGATCTCTGATCCGAGTATCTCTCTTTTAATCGCCTGCACAATACACGCCAACTCATATCATCTACCGACCTATGAACACGCCAGTAAAAAGATAAGGCAGGACCTGCAAATAACAAATTTGCAAACTGCGATAGCAACTCGAAATTTCCGTTTAGGCTTTGCGTAGTGAGACAGTTTACACGGTATATAAAGTCCTCAACTGCGATGTCGTTTGCTGAACCACTGAACTTGATTCGCCAATTCGAAATAACGTTTGAAATCCTGTCAGGACGATCCAAAGAAAGATCGCTGCGATCGCTTCGCACATCTGGAGAGTTCCTGACTCGCTGACTGATTTGAGCTTGACCACTCTGGATATTGACTTGTCCGGAATTGTTGTGGAATTCGTGTTGAGGTTGAATTGCACTGTTATCAACAAATGTGGACCTATTTAATTGGCTAAACATCTGAGTCATGTTTTCTGTCATGTTCACTTGAAATTCTCTCTGACTTTCTACCATCCTTACTTGGAATGCCCTCTGGTTCTCTGACAATGCTCGTAACTGATTCGCGAGGCTTTGTTGTTCCGGCTCTTCGGTTGTATTTAAGTTATTGGCTTGTCCATTGTCTTGCTGAGAATTGAGGTTAGCATTCTGAGTGGTGATAACGTTGTTCTAACTATCAGCGTTACGAAGCATAGATCTGGTCATCATTCGATTTTCCATTTCTGAATTGAGATTAGGTCCTGTCTGGGACTGAGAACATGGTTGAGAGCAAGTCGGACAAGTGTTGTTGTCCTGCAACCATTGTTGTAGACAAGCCTTGTGAAAACAATGTTTACAAGAAGTTTCAATTAAATCCAAATCGAAAACAACTCCATTGCAGAGGGTGCACGTCACTGAATTATTATCCTCTAGAGAAACTAGATTCTCGTTGCTGCGCCTAACCGGCATCTTAAAACGATTATTGACTAAGCGAAACAACTAACTAATCTTAAGGAAGAATTCCTTGGAGCGGATGATTTAAAGGAATTCGAAATATGGACTAAATAGATCTAACTAAAAAAGGTAATGGTACGATAAGGGACAGAAATATACGGTAATCATTCAACAATGACAAACGAGAGAATTCTTTGAGAAATACGGGATGCAATAATATCATAAAAATATGAGGGGCTTATCCTGAGGAGTAATGCAGCAGCAGGTTGATTTTTGTTCGATAGGTACGATATATGAACTGAAAATGTTTGCGGAATTAATTATAAAAATGGTATTTTGTAGTCTAATCAATTAAAAGAGGAACTAGCCGAACCTATCCAGCTAGAGCAAATCTCGATTTTATATTGGAAAGAATGTGTTGTTTGAAAACTGAAAACCTGGTATAGAACCGACCATAAATCAGAACTATAAATCCTAAGTATCATATAATCAAATTAGAATTTTGTGGTCTAACCAAATAAAAGAGGAACTAGCCGAACCTATCCAGCTAGAGCAAATCTCGATTTTATAATGGAAAGAAGGTGTTGTTTGAAAACTGAAAACCTGGTATAGATCCGACTATAAATCAGAACTATAAATCCTAAGTATCAAATGATCAAATTGAAATGTTTTTAACTATAATGTTCGAGAATGACCGAACTGATAGAAAAACCTATTGCTTAAGTATAACATTTTTGCTGGTATGGCTCCGAACCTATCCAGAGTACCATCAAATCCAAGTCAAAAATGAAATACCGACTTAAACTACAATTTTACAAAAATGGATGGATTGGATTATTTTCGGGAAGCTCGGCTGTCAAACGACAGATGCCTGATCAGGCATCGGGCTTGCTCCATTGTTGGGCGCCATTTAATTCTGTAACGAACACACTCGATGAGCGTTGTCCACCCTAACACCTCTGTCTACGTTTCGACCGGCCTACTCAGGGAGCTGGGTGTGGGTTTGTGTTAAGAGAGAACAAGAGTGTCACAGAACTAACAGTAGTAGACAGAGAGACGATAATGATACGAATTTTAACCCAACGGCTAAGACTCGGACGACAGAGTGTACCTATCGAAGATGGAGACCCAGATGGTAATGGCCTCCTTCTATACCCACCCTACCTGTGAAGCCTAATCAGACTCCACCCTTTACAACTGCTGCTCTACATTACATCAGGGGCCCTCAAAAGACAACAGTTTAATGCATTTTAAACTTCATCTTTAATACAGCAAATTCGATAGTATGGTTCATTCTTAATGCTACAATTACTAGCACTAAGTCCTTAAGCCTAAACGTTATCTACGTTTAACAACTCTCTCTATTCGATCGTGTTTGTATGTACGATTATCAAAAGAAAAGGAAGGGATATAGTTTGTATTACGTTAAATTGTTGGTTGCTTACATTACGTTATCGATATACGATATTCTTGTTCAACGAAAAGGCAGTGAGGTATATTACGTTACGTGCAACTGATTCTTACTTAATTTTCCAATATATGATTAAATAATTGTAGATATGAAAATATATATATTAAAAATGTGTGGGCTTAGACCAGAATGAATATATATGTAAAAGAAGTTAAATGTTTTACGGCTATGCCGTACTTACGGACTCTCCAACGAAGTCAGCAGGCCTGATGACGATCGATGTGCGCTGTAGAACTTTGAAGTGTTTATGTAATGGTTATATATGTCAATCTATATCATAAGCACACACGAATTAAGGTTGGCTCAATGAGGATCGTACAGTAAATTAGATATTTATCTTAAATGTGTTGGAAATAGAAAGAACTAAGCTACTTTTACTTAATGAGATACAAAAACGAGTTGGCAGTCCTGGCCAACGTTGAACTGGAACAATCGAGAACCAGAATTGGAACTAAAGTTCCAATTGGGATGCGCGTTGTGTTTCCGCGTGCTTGCGCGGATTCCAACGAATCGGCGCCGGTGAGAGATTCGTCCGAATTCCAGCCGACTTGATCCGACCTGTCGACATTGGTGCGGATTTTGCACGATGAAAACCTCACGCGGGCTTGTAAGGTAGAATCGGCGATCCTTGATGCTGATGCGGACTGGCGTGCCGCTGTTGCGGACTGGCGTGCCGCTGTTGCGGACTGGCGTCGTTGAGGCGGACTGGCGTCGCTGAGGCGGACTGGCGTGCCGCTGTTACGGACTGGCGTGCCGCAGTTGCGGACTGGCGTGCCGCTGAGGCGGACTGGCGTGCCGCTGTTGCAGGCGTGGCAAGGAGAAAAGATCCACTTCACGCTGTGTGCGCCTTTAAAGGAATCCTTTATGTAGATTCAGGCGTGACGATGATGAAATGCAGTCCAGGCGTAGGCCCTGATAAAATGCCAAAACCAAGCGTCGCACTGATGGGATGTACTTTCGAAGATAACCGCTTCACGCGGCTCCAGCTCCTTGCTGTGCGCAGAGGGAGGGCTCGCAAAACTGTTGCAATTCCTAGAAATCGCACGTGGTCGGTGGTTTCTGTGTTCTGGGGAATTCCAGTCAGAAAACGACAATATTTCGGAGAAATTAACTCACCACCAAGACTGAGAACAATAATATGATGAAATATGCACAGATTAGCAGGAAATTCACTCGCGGATGGTTGGATGCAATCGAATTAAACAATTTTTCCGGAACGAACGAACTGGTCACGGGAGACGCTGATATGAAAGAGGCGGAAATCATGGCTTCTAGAGTGGACGTAGTATGCATAAAATCCGAAAATCCCTAAGTATGGTGTTATCGGGTATTTCGTGTGAGGATCGGATCCTTGCTAATAGCTGGGTTGCATTTGGGGCGAATGACTTAGCTAGAATGTCTTAGCTAATACTTAGGCAAAAATATACTGACTCTCACAATCTTCTTTACTTGAAGCTGGCTTGCGAATCGGAACGTTATTGGATGCAGTTGGGAGCCAGAATAGAGTAGAGCTCGACAGAGAACGAAAACTCCGGAGCGGTTTTTTACTAAAACGCTAGCCGTTGCTTAGAGCACAATATCATTGCCAAAGTCCTGTGCAAAAAGAGCAGTCGAGGTGGAAGGCAGTGCAGAGGGTGAGGCAGAAGGAAGTGCTTCTTGAAGATGTGCTGCTTCTTGTGAGGAAAAGGAAGCTACGTTTCCCATTTGAAGCAGGGAGTGGTGCTTCGATCCGCATGCCCGACAATTACTGGAATTGCATTACCTAACTTGATGACCAACCCTAAGACAATTTATGCAAGGACCGAGCCGTTATGATGCATCCTGCGATGATCTTAGCTTTTCAGCTTTCAGCTTTTCTATGTTGGTGAGATCAGGATGATTATCTATGATAGTAGTAAACATAGAATAAAAATCAGACCACTTTGCATAGCCTCCAGCGAATTTTGGAAGCTCAAAGGGGGCAGTAATGTTGCCCTATGTCGAGGCTGACGCTGCTGGAGGCCGAAAGCCCCGGGAGTGATGCCGTCAGCAAGAGTTGAGTGCGAAAGAAGCTATGAGGAGCGCTTTGAAATTTCGTCTCGAACCGATGACTTCAAAAGTACGAGAATGTCATAAAATTTTTCACTCAAATCACTTTCAATTTCCTCGAAAACCAATTCTTCGAGCTCACCGAGAACCTTTTTAAATGTTTCTTAAAGCTCATCAATCAGCTCCAATCTCACGTGGAAACCGGATACGTCGCATGAACTTAACGCCGCACTTGAAAGGGAATTCACTAAGCGCTCCACTCTATTAAATAAAGCAGTTGCCTTGCGCTTTAAAAATATCACCCTGTTTGCATCAGCGGTAACATCTCCAACAATTCCCGTAGGCATGGCTACAACAACAACAACAGCACCAGCAGACGAAACGCCCGAAATTCGGTTTCAGCGGGAAGATAAGCGCAAAGCAAACGAGGAAATAGCGGCCCGTTACTTTTATATGTACGCTCCAATGTATAACTATGCAAATTTCCACAAAAACACAAAACTGCTGTTTATTTATAGCGCTCACTGCATTTAAGGCTTTATTTTTCCGACAAATGATTTGTTGCTCCGCTAATGCACCGCAGCCGCAACAACGACTTATAGACTTATGTATATGATTTGCACTTAATACTGTTTATGTACAAATCACGTCGGGGTCACCAATGTTGAATTAATAAGCTTTTTTATACCCTTGCAGAGGGTATTATAATTTCAGTAAGAAGTTTGTAACGCAGTGAAGGAGGCGTTTCCGACCACATAAAGTATATATTCTTGATCAGCACCAATAGCCGAGTCCATCTAGCCATGTCCGTCTGTCAGTTTCTATGCGAACTAGTCGCTCAGTTTTAAAGCTATCGCGATGAAACTTTCCCAAAAGTCTTATTTCTATTGCAGGTAGTACATATGTCGGAGCGACCACTATATCCTAAGGCTCCCATAAGAATAATCAAACAAATATAAGAAAATTCATTGTAACTTTGTAGGCGTTTTGATTTTTGACAACTCAAAAACAAAATTTGAAATAGGCTCGCAGAATCGGGAACCCTTGGATCTGCACCGATAGAGTAAGCATTAAAATAGAGGTATTTACCTTATCTGCAAGGGTATATAAGCTTCGGCTGCCCGAAGCTAGCTTCCTTTCTTGTTATTAGTTAATGAAAATAAAAATAAGATATATTGGGTTGGTTTATACTTTTTAACAATTTATTTTTGAAAGAGTACAGCAGGCAAGACGAGAATGCGTGTTAGATCAAGATCAGAATTCGTACCAACTTTACGGGCTTACAAGTTAATTAGTTGCTGCGTGACCCGACACTCACCTAGAAAAAAAGAGGAAAAGTCTGGGGATTAAAACGATTTACCAAGACAGTTTTGGACTTTATTCCTGCCGCCATAGGCGCCTTTGTTAGTATGATATTTTGAGAGTTCATTTAAAAGTACAGTTTTGTGGGACATTTAAGCATATTTTTCACAATGTGTATTTTACCTTACGGTTTTATATATATAATTGATAATCTTATTCCCTCAGATCCACCAACCATCTTCCATTTGCGGTATGGTTCAGGAGATTTTTCCGTGCCGAAAAGTTCTTATCTTTTCCGCAGTCCCAGGGAGTTGTTTCTGCCCGCATGGTACAATGCTATATTTGGAAGACAGTTTTATAATTCACGGCAAAAAGTTTAAAATAAAACTTAAATAAAAAATACATTTTAATTGAATATAATAAATATTTTATTTGATTGAATCAGAAAACCCTTTGAACAAGGTACAAGGTAAGCTCTTTTTGTTAAGTTATTTAGGCTGCTCATATATAGGTTTCCGTAGTAAACAATTTACTTTCTATGTGCTAGGTGCGGTTACCCGGCTAACACTCACAAGGGAAATAATTCTGAGTAGAATTCTATATGGATCTCATTGTGATTTGCTTGTAATCAGTTGCGTAGCCAGGATTTCGTAAGGAGGGTTTTAAGTACAAATTTTGCGTAGCATACTCTGAAACATTTTTTATCCAGGGACCGTTATTATTATCTGTGAAAAAACAAGAGAGAATGCTATAGTCGATTTTAAAATAATTTTTTTGCGTAAAAAGAAAGTCGCAAATCCTAGAGCTCTTCGGAATTTCGGCTTAAATCACAAGAAATACGCTTAATAAATCATCAAATTTCCAACAACAACCGCGTAAGCCTGCGCGTAACACCGATTCAGTGCACATAAAACAATTGAACTTCAAATAAACAAATTAAAATACATTTTCTAGAGGCAAAAAGTGCAGTGAAGTAAATTACAACACTCACTCAAACGAACCACTTACAAACAGCATAGAAGAAATAACCGTAATACAGTCAAACGCAATAGAAACAGAATAAAACCACTCAGAAACAAACAAAAAATCACTCAACTCTCAATAAATAAACACATAACAAAATAAAAACCACAACATGTCGGCGAATAAGCGTCTGCGGGTTGCAACAAGCCCTGATCAGAGGGCGACCCGCTTGTCGGATGCAACATCCGCCAAGATGCTCCAGCTGATGGATGCCAGATTTGATGAGCAGAAGAAAATCTTGGGCAAGGAGTTTCGAGAGAGCGAGGCACGTTTCCTCAGCTCTCTCCAGGAGAAGTTCCAGGCGATGACCGAAGAAATCCACACTCTCACTCAACGTGTGAGCCAGCTGGAGAATGAGGTAAAGGTGGTAGCTGAGCTGAAGCAGCAGGTCCACGACTTGACCGGCAAATTGGCGGCACCAAACACTGCTGGAGGTTTGGTCGATCAGCTGAAGCAACAGGTTGGTGACTTGGATGCCAGACTGGCAGCCAAATGTGTAGCAGAGGAAGACGCAGCGGTCTCATGTACCTTGCGCTGGCATGGGGTACCGCAAGCGGAGGGAGAAAATCTCAAAACGCTTTTCAACCGGCTCTGTTTTTCACTCCATTTAACTCCGCCTCCACTGGTGAGATCCATCTACAGAGTGCGGCCCCGACAAACCGGCCAAACACTTGTAGACCCAATTATCCACATAAAGATGGAACACGTGCGCGAAAAAGCGACGTTACTACGAGCAATAGGGGCATACCGGCGAACTACAAAAACACAACTGAGCTTACAGCTAATTGGTCTGGAGTCGCCAGCACTGATCTACATAAATGAGCAGCTGACAAAGCATAATTACGAGGTCTTCAAGAGAGCAATGCATCTCAAAAAGCACAAGCGCCTCACAGCTGTCTTTACTCGCCGTGGAGATGTCTTTGTAAAGATGATCGACGGAGTGGAAGCTCACAATGTGCGGAGCTTGCACGAGCTTTCTGAGCTGAGCAACAATTTGGGAGGCCCGTCGAGAAATAGTTCATTTCGAGATTAGTTTTAAACGCAGATCCATAGTTTTAGTATTTGTTAGATTAGATCGTGTCCTGACGTTGGAACGTGAGGTTGCCGATCTTCGCTCCATGAAGGACCGAATGGGTGAGCGGGTTGAGAAGTTCTCGAACAAGGGCAAATCTACAAGCAGCGGACGAGAGGTTAAGTACACTGGAGTCCAGGCTGGCAACGCAATGGAGGGAGACTAGATCGTGTGACCTGAGGGTTCATGGCTTTCCCTATGTCGAAGGTGAAGATCTCAAAGCGCTCTATCACAAGCTATGAAAGTTTTTTCCATAGCTAGTGCCATGATAAAAACTATAAGTAGCTATAAAAATGGTCTCAAAATCATTAATTTAAATGCAAAAAGTCTGTTAAAAAAAATTGATAAGTTTAGATTCCTTTTCACCCAGTCTAATGTCAATGTGATATATGTGTCTGAAACGTGGTATGTATACGATCTGTGTGACCGTCTACGATCGGTCCGACCGTATTTAGTAGCTATAATAAGCGGAAGTGGCTTTTATTTTTGATTAGTTTTGTATAAAATCATAAATTGCATTTTAAAATATTAAACCCTTGTTATCTTCTGAGATCGAACAGGAGAAAGAGCACGTGCACCCACGAACTCTAGTATCGACTCTTACCCTCAAGTCCTTGTGTGTGTATGTGTTTTTTTTCATTTTTTTTTTATTTAGAAGTTTGTTTACAAATAAAAGGGGTTGGGATATGGATTGGGGTAAGGTGTCCAGTCCCGCGGAACCGCCGCTAGGCATTACTTCACGGGACGGGAAGGGGGTCAATCATCCAGTAACTGGAATTGTGGCCCTTTCTCGGCGCGGAGCTCCTTCATGATGATGGCGGCCGTGTTTGTCGCCGCTTCAATTGTTTTTAAAGTTGTATTGCAAGATTTTCGAAAATCTTAAAAAAAAAACCATTTTGGCAGGCTTTTTGTTCTAGGCGCCCCAGTGTGCATCGATAAAGAGTCTCCACTCATTCGTATTGTGAACTTCTTGTAGCTGATGAAACATTGCAGTTATGTTATTGCAGTAGCTACTTAGGGTAACCTTCATGACGGCTTCTATAAAGAGTGGTTTTCACTCCTGGTTTCAAAAATCCGTGCTGCTCCATTCGAGATGCAAGAAACTCTGTTTTCTCTTTGGTCAGCTTTAAATCTCGAATCCAATCATTTAATTTTTCTTGAAAAAGTATGATAACTTCTTCTTCACCCGGACTGGAGTCATCGGACATAGAAGAGCTATCCGAAGAAGAGTAATTATCTATTTTGACGGGACATACTGGATATGGGACATTAGCGGAATGAATTTTGGGAAGCGTCACTAAGCGCACTTTCGCGTATTTCCATTTAGCGTTCTTTCCGATGCCTAAGCATTTACTAAGGCAAAAGTAGCAATCTGTTACATGACAAGATGGTTTTCTCCACATTGTAACGAACTGTTTTCGACTGTTTGATCGCTACGTAAACGCCGCGACTAGCTCAGAGATATTGTGTGTTCGTCCCACCAAATTTGTATTGCGTGACTGCCCGTAACCCAAGAAAATGCAGAGATATTCGATTGGGACAAATCGGAAAACTTCATTTAGTTGTGGCTTGCCTGGTCGGCGTCGTGCCTTCCTCGGCTCGAGATCACTTCGTGCGTTTCTCGGCGGCGCTCCTCAACGCCGTCGCTGCTCTCGGATCGTGCTATTTGTGGACTCCAGCGGCGTCGTTCTCCAATGGCTCCTCTTCAGTTCCACCCGGCTTATAGGATTCAAGAAGTCTGCACAACCTTCCTTTCGGGTTCCGACCAGAATGATCTCGTGACCACCTGTATCGCCGTGTTTCCTGAGGTCGGTCTGGCTCTAGCCTGAGAAACAAATGTCCCGACAGGTCAAATCCGATGATTCTGCCTTCTTGTCAGTCCACCGTAACCCCGACGCCTAGCACAAACTCTTGATCCGCGCTCACCTTGCCGGTAGCTCGTCCTTCTCTCGTCTCTGCTCCTGTCCTTCTCTCGTCTCTGCTCCTGTCCTTTTCTCGACTCCGTTCCAATCTCTGCGTCTTGCAGATCTCACCGTTGCAGTCTCAGCCTTGGCCTAGCGTCTTGACTCTGGTATCTTGATCTGGGAGTAGAGCACTCGGTTTTCGATACTCTCACGGCCACGCACTCGATTAAATCCTCGCACTTATATTCTTGATCTTGCGGGGAACTATCGCACTTGTACTCTCGCTCGCGTATCTTGCTTGACTGTCTCCTGTCTCTCCTCCGGCTGTCAACGTCGCGTCTTCCGACCGACACGTCCCGTGTCTCCTGCCGCGCGTACTCCAACTGACTGCCTCTCGTAATATAACTGACTCCTCCGCGTACTGACTCTGACTCCTCGAGCTGCGCCTGCGCCTTATATAGGCTACGGCTCGTTATTTCCCTTTTGGCACACGGCTCGCTAGGGTTCAATGTGCTAGAGTGTCCCGTTAGTTCCCTTTTCACACGGCACGCATCGGGTCCAAGGTCCAAGATGTCCCGTTAGTTCACGGTGCATCCTCTTTGTGGCGGTTCAAAGTCCACGGATAAACCGTCCGACCTCATTGTCCTTCGGCTGCCAGGGTCCAAGGTCCAGCTCGGTACCGTCATTCCTCGGTCTCTCCGCTTTGGCCGGGTCCAAGGTCCAGTATTTACCGATGGACCTGGCTGCCCTCGGATTCTGCCGCATTCTCGCTGCCTTCGCTGTTGCTAGGGGCTCTCCTGCCTCGAGATTTGTGGGGAGTTTTACGACTACTAACATCAACACTTTGCCTTCGCTCCATTTAAGTAATGTCAAGCGGCAATATTCGCAAATTCTCCTCGGTGTTCAAGCCTCTTCAAGATTTGGTTTAATGCAAAAGTACAGGAAATATCGATCTTTTACCTCACTGTCAAAGGGTTGAAATGTATTGCTCATAATAAATTTACCACACACATTGCACAAAGGCGCGCCTTTCTCTGCTAAAGAGTGGGCGTCTTCTACTTCCCCGTCCTTGCAGTACTCGATGAATGGGTCGTCCGCATTCCCGAACCGATTTAGGTATGCTTTAAAGCAACCATGTCCAGTGAGCACTTGGCTTAGGTAGAAATCCACCTAGCCGTGTTTCCTGCGAGTCCATGCGTCTATACTTGGGATGACCCTCCGAGTCCAGGGGCCCGTGCTGGCTCTTCGAGTTTTTAGCTCTCTGTGAGAAACTTCTGGCTGCGTGCCATTTCCTTCTTTCTTCGGCAATGTCTTCGTTCCACCAGGGTACCGCCTCTCTTGCGTCGTTGATGGCTCGTGTTATTGAGTTCGCGCCTTCTTCCGCGCTCCCGTTGGATGTCAGACCATGTACTGCGCGAAGGAACAGGCTGTGGTTGAGCGTTCCCTCTCTGAATCGGGTGGCTCCGGGCGTGAGTGAGGTTGTGACCCTGCCGGCACCGGTGTCCGTGATCACCGCAAAGTGGGCTTATTGGGCTCGCAGAGGTCAGGTCGATGATCGACTCCCCTCCTGCCTTGCTGTACGTTGGCTGGCTTTCGACGTTCAGTAAGCACACATTGAGAGCAGGGATGTTCCTCGTGGCGCTGTGCGGCTGGAACGCCACTTTGTGGCCCAGGCATTGAAGTCTCCCGAAGGCATTTACACTTTTACAAAATCTGTAAAGATGTCAAGGGCAGGCTTTTCTAAAGTTCTTTAAAGCGATTGTGGGCGTTAGGGGTGGCGTGGCGCTTGGGTTGAACAAACTTGCGCTGCGTAGGAAGTCCAAGAATTTTTGTTGTTGCTTGGAGTTTTTGAGATCTCAGAGTTCATACAGACAGACACACGGACATGGCTAGATTGAGGGTATAATTAAAATATCAATTTTATGTTTATTTGTAAGCCCCAAAAAATATCGCTCAGAAATAATGATTGATTAAGCGATATTATTTCGCTTGAAAATATCACTCAGAGTGCGATTGCATCCGTTCTGGACGGAATTTACAAAGATTTAAATTTGTGCTTGTAGGTAGAACTACGGAACAAATATTAATAAAAGAAGGTGTTTTCTTCCTATAAACCTTTTGTAGTTTACAAGAGGTATGTATAAATACAAAAAGTTGTATCAACCTTAGGACTTTATGTCATTTATATATTAATAAATCGACTTAACAAGGTGTTTTGAATTATTTCACATAGTTCCAACCCGACATGAGGTCTGGGTGTCAGTGTGTTGGCCCTCCGTACTCTAAACACGAGTTCGAGTCCCACAGATATTTTTTTTTAACAAAAAGTCAACAGTACTGATTCCCCTTTTTAAGCGACTTATTCAAAGAAAATGTTTTTTTTTCCTAACTGGTTATGTGCTCCGTGCTTATACCTACAACCACACATTTAAATCTTTGTAAAATTTCGCGTAGGACGGCTGCAATCTCTTTTTTAAGTGAAATAATATTGCTCTCAAAGCAATCATTATTTCTGAGGAATATTTTTTTTCGCTTATGCGGTTATTTCACGACATTGTTCGGCTGTTCGCCCAGTACAAATTCGCGGCGATATAATGTCGGCTTATGGATCGCTTGGACATTATCGCCGGGGAAGTAAAGCAAATAAATGCTCGTGTCCTGACGTTGGAACGTGAGGTTGCCGATCTTCGCTCCATGAAGTACCGAATGGGTGAGCGGGTTGAGAAGTTCTCGAACAAGGGCAAATCTACAAGCAGCGGACGAGAGGTTAAGTACACTGGAGTCCAGGCTGGCAACGCAATGGAGGGAGACTAGATCGTGTGACCTGAGGGTTCATGGCTTTCCCTATGTCGAAGGTGAAGATCTCAAAGCGCTCTATCACAAGCTATGAAAGTTTTTTCCATAGCTAGTGCCATGATAAAAACTATAAGTAGCTATAAAAATGGTCTCAAAATCATTAATTTAAATGCAAAAAGTCTGTTAAAAAATATTGATAAGTTTAGATTCCTTTTCACCCAGTCTAATGTCAATGTGATATATGTGTCTGAAACGTGGTATGTATACGATCTGTGTGACCGTCTACGATCGGTCTGACCATATTGAGTAGCTATAATAAGCGGAAGTGGCTTTTATTTTTGATTAGTTTTGTATAAAATCATAAATTGCATTTTAAAATATTAAAACCTCTTGTTATCTTCTGAGATCGAACAGGAGAAAGAGCACGTGCACCCACGAACTCTAGTATCGACTCTTACCCTCAAGTCCTTGTGTGTGTATGTGTTTTTTTTCATTTTTTTTTTTATTTAGAAGTTTGTTTACAAACAAAAGGGGTTGGGATATGGATTGGCGTGAGGTGTCCAGTCCCGCGGAACCGCCGCTAGGCATTACTTCACGGGACGGGAAGGGGGTCAATCATCCAGTAACTGGAGTTGTGGCCCTTTCTTGGCGTCGGAGCTCCTTCATGATGATGGCGGCCGTGTTTGTCGCCGCTTCAATTGTTTTTAAAGCTGCATTGCAAGATTTTCGAAAATCTTAAAAAAAAAACCATTTTGGCAGGCTTTTTGTTCTAGGCGCCCCAGTGTGCATCGATAAAGAGTCTCCACTCATTCGTATTGCGAACTTGTTGTAGCTGATGAAACATTGCAGTTATGTTATTGCAGTAGCTACTTAGAGTAACCTTCATGACGGCTTCTATAAAGAGTGGTTTTCACTCCTGGTTTCAAAAATCCGTGCTGCTCCATTCGAGATGCAAGAAACTCTGTCTTCTCTTTGGTCAGCTTTAAATCTCGAATCCAATCATTTAATTTTTCTTGAAAAAGTATGATAACTTCTTCTTCACCCGGACTGGAGTCATCGGACATAGAAGAGCTATCCGAAGAAGAGTAATTATCTATTTTGACGGGACATACTGGATATGGGACATTAGCGGAATGAATTTTGGGAAGCGTCACTAAGCGCACTTTCGCGTATTTCCATTTAGCGTTCTTTCCGATGCCTAAGCATTTACTAAGGCAAAAGTAGCAATCTGTTACATGACAAGATGGTTTTCTCCACATTGTAACGAACTGTTTTCGACTGTTTGATCGCTACGTAAACGCCGCGACTAGCTCAGAGATATTGTGTGTTCGTCCCACCAAATTTGTATTGCGTGACTGCCCGTAACCCAAGAAAATGCAGAGATATTCGATTGGGACAAATCGGAAAACTTCATTTAGTTGTGGCTTGCCTGGTCGGCGTCGTGCCTTCCTCGGCTCGAGATCACTTCGTGCGTTTCTCGGCGGCGCTCCTCAACGCCGTCGCTGCTCTCGGATCGTGCTATTTGTGGACTCCAGCGGCGTCGTTCTCCAATGGCTCCTCTTCAGTTCCACCCGGCTTATAGGATTCAAGAAGTCTGCACAACCTTCCTTTCGGGTTCCGACCAGAATGATCTCGTGACCACCTGTATCGCCGTGTTTCCTGAGGTCGGTCTGGCTCTAGCCTGAGAAACAAATGTCCCGACAGGTCAAATCCGATGATTCTGCCTTCTTGTCAGTCCACCGTAACCCCGACGCCTAGCACAAACTCTTGATCCGCGCTCACCTTGCCGGTAGCTCGTCCTTCTCTCGTCTCTGCTCCTGTCCTTCTCTCGTCTCTGCTCCTGTCCTTTTCTCGACTCCGTTCCAATCTCTGCGTCTTGCAGATCTCACCGTTGCAGTCTCAGCCTTGGCCTAGCGTCTTGACTCTGGTATCTTGATCTGGGAGTAGAGCACTCGGTTTTCGATACTCTCACGGCCACGCACTCGATTAAATCCTCGCACTTATATTCTTGATCTTGCGGGGAACTATCGCACTTGTACTCTCGCTCGCGTATCTTGCTTGACTGTCTCCTGTCTCTCCTCCGGCTGTCAACGTCGCGTCTTCCGACCGACACGTCCCGTGTCTCCTGCCGCGCGTACTCCAACTGACTGCCTCTCGTAATATAACTGACTCCTCCGCGTACTGACTCTGACTCCTCGAGCTGCGCCTGCGCCTTATATAGGCTACGGCTCGTTATTTCCCCTCCTGCCTTGCTGTACGTTGGCTGGCTTTCGACGTTCAGTAAGCACACATTGAGAGCAGGGATGTTCCTCGTGGCGCTGTGCGGCTGAAACGCCACTTTGTGGCCCAGGCATTGAAGTCTCCCGCAATTATCTTTGGTGACTTTCCACTCGCAACGCTGACCAGGTCGAAGATAATGTCATCAAATTCCGGTAGCGTGAAGCGCGGTGCAATGTAGCAGCTGTAGAGAAACGTCCCATTATATTCAGCCTTTGCGTATCTTGGCCTGGGCAGTCGCTCGGTTAGATATCTACTGTTTGGTGAGCAGCTCCAGAATTCTGCGCCGCCGTCATGGCTTTGTAGTAATACTCCGTCATGCCTTGAAGTATATGGCTCATTGAGGATTGCCACATCTATGTTCTTCTCCAGGACTGTTTGCGCGAGCAGGTCCTGCGCTTCTCCGCAGTGATTAAGGTTCAGCTGCAGTACCCTAACCATCTTTGAGATGGGATAGTGCCTTCTGGTATTCCGGACAGCGTCGGTTGAAGACCGAGTGACCCGTTTCTGGGCCCCCTTCCGAGTGCATAGCAAGCACTTCGGTGGGTTGCTGCAGTTCCTGCTGTTGTGACTAGGATGTCCGCACTTAAAGGACGTGTCCTTAGAGATGGCGTGATTTGTTCGGCAGTTTCTGGCGGTGTGTGCGTACCCCATACACTTAAAGCATCTCGTTACCTCTAGTTTCCCTCCAATTTTAAGGAGGTGTCCTGCGAGGTTGGGCTTGAGCCTGATCACAGCGGATTGCGTTCCTCTCATTGCGCTTTTCATCGTGCGTGAAGCCTCTACTGGTATGCCGGGTCGGAGGGGTTTTGCATGCTAAGCAGGAGCTCCCCTTTTGCTGATGCCATGCACTTTGTCCTTCACTTCATGGAGGGCGGGTGCAGCCTTGATGAGCTTTAGCATTTCCGAGTAGGTCGCCTTTTCGGTGCTTTTAACCAGAATTGCGTCTCGTAGCGCCCGCTTTTTCCTTAGCTCCTTTGGTTTCTTCCTTCGGCTCTTAGCCTCCGTCCAGTCCTTTCTGGGGTCCGAGGGCTGCGGCCTGTTGGGCCTCGGTGACTCACGTTGTTTTCTACCCTTTTTACACTGGGTTGCATCAGTGCTCTTCTTGGTCGCGACAGATGGCCCAGCCAGTCTGGGGTAACCGCCATCATCCTTATTTTCCGGTGTCGTCTGAGTCTCCTTTTCCTGGTTCCGGTGGCCTTCTGTTGTTGGATCTTGCTGACAGCGGCAGATATTAGTGCTGCTGGGGCATTCGCTGAGTTGCATGCAGACAAGTTGCTATAGCGTCTTCATGCGGGCCAGCACCTCCTTGCTTCCACAAGGGCTGCTTTCTTCTCGGGCCCTCTTTGGAGTGTCAGCCTTGACGTCGACCTGGCCTTTGGCGCTAGGTACACCCGGAACACTGCTTTGTGGTGAAGCAGGCTGAGTAGGTGGGGTCCTCTTCATCTTCGTCGCTTTAGTGAAAGCGAATATCTCGTGGCTTGTTGCTTTGGATGCATTGTCAGCCAAGTGAGCCACTGGCTGTGCATTTTCGTTTTCCTTTTGAATGTTGATTGGGGCCTCCAGAATCCTTGCCCCTGTCGCCGGATTTCTCCGCGCGAGTGGATTTCCACTTTTGTAGTTGCCACCTGGAGTAATTATGTTATTATTCCACATTCCTCTTGATGTGGGTTGCATTTTGTACCTGCTGCCAGGTTACATTTCTGCCGGCCACTATGGCACAGACGCAGACTACGCAGCCGCCCACTGTGGGTCAGACGCTACGTGGATTTCTCGCAATTTTAGACCTATTGCCAGGTTCAGTTGCTGCCGGCCATTATTGCGCAGACGCAGCCCATTTAGCCGCCCATTGTGGGCCAGTGGTGTGCACGTTTGTGGTGGTGTGCACGTTTAGGGTCCATCGGTGGCCATGGGTTTCCCCACGTCTTTTCCGGTGGGAGTTATACTGCTCCTGCTCGGTCGCCATTGCTCCCCTTTTGTGGTGTGCCGCCTTGGCGGTGGGGTTGGCTGGTAGTCAGTTCCATGACCTTTAACACCTTTAAGGTCCCTAGTGCTCACAATGTCGGTGTTTTCGCCTGCTTTCCGAGTCCTCTGCCAAGGATTTGCAGCAGCAGCCCGGAAATGTATGCTACGATATCTACGGAGTCATAAAGTGAAACTCGTAGCACGTACCTTTGGTCAGTTTGCTCAACAGCGCTCCCAGCGGTCATGTTCCTCAAGATATCAGCGTTGTCTATGTGTTAAAACACTGGTTGTCAGCTGTTTAAGCGATCAGCTGGCGTGACTATCACATTGTCTTGTTGTAGGTGCAACCAAGTTGCACTCAAAGACAAATTTAGTGGATAGAGAGATATCAAAGAGAAAGCTTTAAAATTTTCTCTCCCCCATGGCCCCAAGCCAAGCTCGGAGTAGGATCGAAGCCAGCGGGCGTACATGGATACTCGGCGTCACCTTCACCGGGTGAGTCTCTAGGGTGCCTACCTCTTGCGAGGGGCCCCTTTTTTATTCGTCCTATACTGCCACAACGCGGGGTTTCGCGGGTTTTTGGGAGCTCTTACGCGGTGCATCCATTCTTTTTTTTTTTTTTAAATGTACAATTTTAATTTTAATTTTAGAATTGTGAAAATTATACCAATGGAAAGGGCACAAGCAGCCACGCAGAGAGTGCGGTCGCGTTCTTAAAGCGCTCCGTCTAATCCCTCTAGTTTTGAGCACAAATCAAAAAGCGCAGCCG
Source organism: Drosophila pseudotakahashii (assembly GCA_035046095.1). Taxonomy (NCBI): domain Eukaryota; kingdom Metazoa; phylum Arthropoda; class Insecta; order Diptera; family Drosophilidae; genus Drosophila; species Drosophila pseudotakahashii. Next base: position 121,827 of record JAWNOE010000256.1, read on the forward strand.
GCCATATAGCTTGGAGAAGCAGCACGCGTACCTGGACATCTTCTGGTGGCCAGGAGGCCGTGGGAATTTTATCCCCAACAGGTTTGGCGACGAGGCAGGGGCCGGTCATAGGTGGGTAGGGAAAAGAGGTGTCTCTACCTCTTATAATTTCCACTCGTTGTTTGTTTAGCTGTTGTTAATTTTCACTCGCACTTTTTTATTTTCGCAAATCACACGTTCAGTGGTGGAAAGCGCTTGCGCGATAAGATTGTCTTAAAACAGAAAATTCCGATTGAGGACCGCAGGATACTGCGGGAAAAGTCCAACCTGCCCGAAATACAAGTGCACACGCACTGAATCCCCCAGGCGGGGAAATGGTAGTCAGGGGACCGGGGGCACAACATCCTGGCGCCAGCCTAGGAGTTGTGCCAAACGATAGTGGAGGCACGCCGGCAAATAAAGGCCTGGCGCCGCCGCCTAATACCGACGGCTTTCATACGCCGTTGTCCAGTCTACCGGACTGGGCCAACATGAGACCCTCTTAAAAAAAGCAATGCGATGTTGAGATCACCAGAAAAAAGGGTGGAGTGCGGTGGCAAGCAGCCTGGCACCCCCCCATCAGGGGAAAAAAGCAGCCCAAAAGCAGCTGACGAAGAGCACGGGGATGTGCTAAAAAGGCTGACTGGCCTGGGATCGAAGGCCAGGGAACTGAATAAGCTCATGGATGGAAAGCGCTCCATCATAAACCCCATGAGAGATATTGTCGACGAAATCTACTATCTTCAGAGGGAAGTCCTGTCGGCTGTGCAGTGCATAATCGATGAACAGAAAAAAGCTAAGGAGACAACCAGGAAAACCTGCGCAGAAGTGCTCGCGAGCGGAAACAGTAAGCGACCCAGCGGCCAAGAAACTTGGAAAACGCTAGCTGTACCAGCAAAAAAGGCGATGCATAAGGCACCGGCAAGCGATGCCAGCCTAAGTGGTATAAAGGGGAAACATGCTGGGACAGAGAGCACCAGCAAGCCCCAAAAACATGCGAAGAAGCCAGTGGAATGGCAACAGGTGAAACAGATGGTAAGAAAGCCCAGGATGCCACCGCCTCGAAATGATGCGATAGTGATCGCATCCTCCACTGGAGGGTCCTATGCGGTGTAACGAACTGATTTTTAAGGTCTGCTCGCTACGAGATTCGTGCGGCTAGCTCAGAAAGTTTGTTTGTTCGTCCCACCAAATTTAAATATATAGATCAGTGAGAAAGCACAGAATTCACGGGTTCTTATGTAGGCTCGGCTGGCCTTGGTATTGCCACTGGTGGCCGTCGATGACTCCTAGTCGCCTTGATGACTCGGAGCTCTCCTCGTCGATTTAGCGATCTGGTTCTGTAGCTCCCTCGACGATCCTTGAAGCTCCCTGAAGACGCTGAAACTCCCTGAAGATCCTTGATGCTCGGCGCTGCTCGTCTCTGCTGCGTAGAATCGATCACTACTCGTAGCGCCTTGGACTCGCCAGGAGATCAGCTGCGCGGGCTTAGGGAAGCGTCACCGTTCTCAGACTAGGGTTAACAGTGGCCGCGCTCTCCAGGAGTGTCTCCTTTCGATACACCACCGCCTGTCCCTTGCTCTGTCCCGGATGGTCCCACTAGTGTTCCACTCAGATCGCGCTGGCAGTCCAAGTTACGCAGGGATACTGCCGAGCGCTTCACCTCGCTTCTAAGCCTAGTGCAAAACGAACGTTCCGTCCTAGCTTCACCCTTTGGCTTATCGTCCGTGACGTTTCCTCGTAGCTCGATCTGTCGTGGTGTGTGCCTTGACGTAGCGTGGCTTCTGGTACTCGGGGTCTTGGTCGTACGCCGATCCGGGACTACACGACTCAACCGTAGGGCTCTTCTGGAGTTCTCCACTCGAAACCGCAAACGATCGACCGATCTCCCTTCTGGCTCGTTTCACTCGGGGTTGAGAAACACGCCGCTCCGGGACTACACGACTCAAACCGAAGGGCTCTCCTGCAGTTCTCCCCTCGAGACCACAGACGATTGACCGATCTCCCTTCTGGCTGATAGGTTTCTCTCCAAGCTCACGATTTCTTGTCGCAGGCCTTCTCCACTCAAACTGTGTTCGACGCTCCAGGCTAGATGCGAGGATTTAGTTGAGACAGGAATGAAAACGGATCGCCTTGACCTAGCCGTGTGACGCCCTCTGGACCTCAGCTACCTGTATCTCAATTCGGAGATTCCTGGTGATCCAATCCCGAACGTCTCGACGTAGCGATCTTGTTCCTTGTAGGCTCCCACGGCGTTGCTTCCGGCGTCTCGACTTCTTGTTGTTCACTTGTAGTTCACTGTACTGGCTGACTTGCTCACTTTGATATCTTGACTGATCTTTATAGATTGACTGATCTTGATCGACTGATCTTGATCCACACTCTTGATCGACTCATCCAGCTGCCAGCGCCCGGCGGCTCTATATAGGGCCTCCGGGAACCGTTATTTCCCTCTTGCGCTCTGATCGCGGCATCTTTCTCCTCCAGGTCTAAAGTCCGTGGTTCCTGTTTGACCCACTTGTCCTTCACGCACGGCCTCCAATTGTAGTTCTGCGTGTGTGCCGCTCCGCTGCCAAGATGTGGCACTTGTCCTCGCGGTCCAAAGTTCCCGGCAGAGTCCAAAGTCCGGTGCAGTTCCGTTATTTCCCTTTTGCACACGGCACTCTGGCTCTGCCCGCCAAGTCTCCACTCTCTCACTCTCCGCAACCTACTCTCCAAACTCTCTCTGTCAGAGTTCCCTCTCTCAACCTTGAAGTCTCCACTCTCTCTCTCTCCACTTCTCGCTCTCCAAACTCTCTCTCTCTCCGCTTCTCGGTCTCCAAACTCTCTATTTGCGAGTTTCTCTCCACTTGCTCTTCGCCGCGTCGCTACTACGCTACTCTTGCCGCGTAAATGGTAAACGGCCGGCCATCCACGGTTGCAGGAATTTGTGGGGAGTTATTCAACTCCTCACATTCCCCCCTTACTTCGGGAAACTTTAAAAGAACTCGCTTCTACCCTCTGGCGTTTCCTCGTGTATCCTACCCATTGAGTCCTTGCGATGATCTTATTGATTCCCTCGACGCTCCCTCGGCGCTTTCAACTCCGAGAGCTTCTACGGCGCATGTCGGCATCTCCGCAGCAATTTTGAACTTCCCGCGCCGATCCTCCATCTGGCCGCACTGGGCATCGATAACCCTCGGCTATCGATATGCCAGCGGGCCCGCAGTTTAAATTTCCCGCGACGATCTCTGATCTGGTCCCACTTGGAACCGATATTTATACCCTATCGATACCATCGGCTATCGATATTGCAGGTGTAGCGTTTCCACCTGATCGCAGCGATATTCACCAAGATTTTGTCCATTTTCGTGTGCCCATCGATCGCACTATCGTCCAGTGCCAATCGACCGCCTTATCGAGGCGGCCCCGTCCCTAGCTCATGGTAATTTTGCATTTCTCGGGTAAGTTTCTTCAACTTTCTTAGTCCCTTTCTCTCTCATCTTTCTCTCTCCTTTTCAGCCTTCCTTTCCAGCATTCCTTCGCTCTTCACTTGTCCTCGGCACGTGGCCCTTGGCCCTTGTGCTGGCAACACTGACATTGAGTTCAGAACGGCATGTTGATTCGCTTCGCCAACTGAAACAAACATGTGAGTATTGGTGTGTTTACTTTCATGTTCTTGCCCAGCTAATTCCTTTTTTTTTTTTAGATGCTGGCCCAATATGTATGCTCCTTCTTATCTCCCCTGTTTTCCAGCCGCGTTGTTCCCAGCCCTACACCAGCCTTCGTGCTTTATTTTTTTTTCTTGTTTTTTCATTGTGTTTATTTGTTTACTGCTGCTCCTCGAACAGCCTCATGCCCGCGGGTCCCAGCCTTACGCGGAACGCGCGCCGGTCCACCCTCACGCGCACACTTCGCCTGCCTCCCAGGATATGGGCCTCCTTCACCGCTTGCACGTCCGCGATCCCTTCGGGCCATTCGTCCCTGCTGATCTCGCGCAACCGTTGACCCTCTGGCGCCGACATCTGTCGACCTCCTCTCCAACCTCCGGCGCGGAATGTTGGCGCTTCAACTGTGGCCGTCGACAAGCTAGCGGTTCTGTCCACACCCAGGGACCCCTCTCTAACGGCTCGTCTTGCCTCCTCGCGTCGTCTGAGGTCGATCCTGGACTCGCTGGTGTTCTTGGTCCGGTGCTCTGCGTCGGCGGCGTCCAAGGCTCCGTTGCTGCTGGTGGTGGCGCTGCCGAAGTCCAGGGCTCCGCTGCTGCTGGCACTGGTGTCGGCGATGCCTCGGGTCTGCCTCGGACCCTTGGGTCCCTCGGGCTCACGCGTGGAGCCTCCTCCTCCCAGATCAGCGGTCCCTCTGGCCATGTCCACGTTATAGTCTGCTGCCGCCATCGCACCACTTCGACCACAAATGTTTGTGAACTATGGCTCACGTGTGCCGCCGGGATGTCCGTGCGGACATGGTGCTCCCCCGGATTTGCCTGTTGCCGCTGCTAGCGGCGGGACGCATGGCTCGGCCATGTACAGCGACGTGGGCGGGTAACCTGGGTTCTCCCACAGCTGCTGCTCCTCCTCTTCGGCCGCTCGCAACTGGCCTTGCCATTCCGGCGCCTCCTCCATCTGTTGCCGCTGCCGCTCGGCATTCCTGCGCCGTTCCTCACACTTTCGGTGATTCTCCAACGTCGCCGCGATTTTGACGTCGACGGCGGCTTGCCAACTGCCTCACCTTTTCCATCGACGGTCATCGGTGCGGCCTGTGGTGGTTCCTCGGCTGCCCCCTTGGCATGGTCCTCGGGCGCCGCTGACTGCTGGGGCTCCTTACTCGCCCACTCCACTTCCGCAGATCCCGTCGGGACTCGTCCGTCTCGTTGGACCGCCCTCCGGATCCGCCAGCTCCTCTGCCTCTCGGGTTCGTCGTCGACCACCTGGACGTAGCTGTCCGAGCTGATGACGGGATCCGGGACTCCTCTCTTCAGGATCCGCCGCGGAGCTCGGATAGGCCGGGATGATGACCGTCCTTGTCCCGGGCTGGATCCCTCGGATGTTTGCTGGGTCTTAATGATCCTGCGTGCTTCGCTGCGAGTGATGCGAGTGCTCATAGTGATTGAAGTTTTGTGATTAACCATCTGGAGCCGGGCTCTCTTTAACGATACTTTGGTTTCGCGATTTTCCTTTTGTTAGGTACCGCTATTTCCTTCGCCTTCCTTATTCCCATCCGGACATTACGGTACAGTTTTCTGTGCCGTCTTTCCCCTTTCATCGGGAAATGTTTGCAACGCTGGCTTTGGTCAGTTCTAAACGAGTTCTTGGATGCTTCGGTTTGTTGTTCTTGACGAGTTCCCCTTGGGGATTTTTGTATTTTCCTGTAGTTACCCTTGTAGTTATCTAGTATCCTTGGAGTCACGTAGTATCCTTGGAGTCTCGTAGTATCCTTGGCTAGTCCTTGGAGTTCTCTTGTAGTATCCTTGGATAGCCCTTGGAGTTCTTTTGTAGTATCCTTGGATAGTCCTTGGAGTTTTTGTAGTATCCTTGGATAGTCCTTGGAGTTCTTGTAGTATCCTTGGATAGTCCTTGGAGTTCTCGTAGTATCCTTGGATAGTCCTTGGAGTTCTTGTAGTATCCTTGGATAGTCCTTGGAGTTCTTGTTGTGTCCTTGGATAGTCCTTGGAGTTCTTGTAGTATTCTTGGATAGTCCTTGGAGTTCTTGTAGTATCCTTGGATAGTCCTTGGAGTTTTCAGTGTTGTTATTTCTCCGTTGCGTCTACCTGATGCTGTTGCTCGCTTGTGTCTTGTGTTTGTTGCTGTTTAAGCTCGCTTACATGTATGGTCCGTTCTTTCTTTGTGTTAACGTTCCGTATTTTGCAGATCACTAGTGAGACGAAATCTACGACCTGGTAGGGCCCGTCGTACCTAGGTGCCAATTTTGCGGCAAACCCTTCTGCGGCTTTTGATAGGTGGTGTTCCTTGGCCCAGGCTACGTCGCCCACCGCCGGAGTCCATTGCCTCCTCCTTAGGTTGTAATACCTAGACTGGTCCTGGGAAGCCTTTTCCAGATTCCGCCAGATTCTGTGAACTAACCGTTTTGACCGTCCTATTTGCCCGCTCCATCGGGTTTTCTTGCGGCGTATAGGGAGCGGTGAATTGCTGTCTGATACCCATCTCCACCAGAAAATTTCTGAAAATGCGACTCGCAAACTCCACTCCGTTGTCCGTTATGACCATCTTTGGGGCCCCATACCTTGCGATAATACGCTCCCTAAACGCCTTTTTAAGCGATTCGGCTAGTTCCGTCCATTTAGAGAACCTGTCTATGAGCACCAGTAGCATTGAGTTTTCGTGCTTCGATCGCGGTAGGGGTCCAACGAAGTCTGCACATACTGTGGCCCACGGTTCCTCTGGCACTTGGGTTAGCATTTTGCCCGCCGCCTGCATTTGATTCGGCTTGAGCCTCATGCAGGTTTCGCATTTCCTTACGTGGGCTCTGGCGTCTCTATGCATACCTGGCCAGTAGTATCGGGCTGCCAGACGTGCTATTGTCCTTCGGCTTCCTACGTGCCCAGCTGCTGGTAAGTCGTGGTTTTCCTCCAGCACCGTTTCCCGTACAGCTCTCGGGACGCACATCTTCCACGTAACGACATCCTCACTGCCCGCTCTATGTGGTATGCTTCTGTACAGATTCTCGCATTCCATAACGTAGTCCGGGTACTTTTGCGGTTGAGTCCTTATCTTGTTGCACATCTCTTGAAACCAGTTGCACGCTGCTGAAGCTTCCGCCGCCGATGTCTCCTTTATGCCTCGGATTGTTTCCGGCAGTGGCTGCCCTGACAGAGCGTCCGCCACCACGTTTAGTTGTCCCTTCCTGTATGCTATCTCAAAGTCTGGCGATCCTTCCTGAAGGGCTTTCTATGCTGTTAAGCCACTTCAGGTCAGTCGGTTACTACTTTAAAGTGGTAACCTTCCAGATACGGCTTCAGTTTTAGGATCGCCCAGACAATTGCCAAGCTCGGTCTGAGGAACTTGTGAGATGGTTCTGAAGCCGCCTAGCTGGGGCGACCGAGCGGGTCGCAGGTTGCGGATAGCGGACGACCTCACTCGAGGCCAACTGCGAATAAGCTGGAGGTGGAAGTCAAACACGGAATCGTGGACGGAAACCCCAGCAAATAAGCAGTCCCGGACAACCAGCGGGTATCTTGCAACGAGGCAATACCGACGATGCGATTTGTTCAGCCGCATCTAAACAGTTGCTTTACACAAACCCAATATCCCCCACACACCACCTACCCACTTCCTCTCCCAAACAACATCTCACTCCGGGCCGGACTACGGTGTAATTCGGACCGTGCTAAGAGTCAGCCTGGCTGGGGGCCCGGATCAACAACTAGCTCAGTCTCAAACGGTGGTCTCAGGGAGATGGCGACCCCCTGTTCTATCTACCGCCTTACCCGGGTACCGCGGATCTCTGCCCGGGCGGACCTTTCCCCTTCTCCGCAGCTCGTGGGCCAAGTATGGAAACAATAAATAACAAAAATACAAACAAGAAAACGGAGACGAGAACTCCACGAAAACCCGGCGCTGCAAAGACGAACGATGGTTCCACTACAAGCACCAGTACGGCTCAGAAAGGGCCCCATCCCAAATTAGGGATGTCGGGGGACAGAAAGACTGTCGCTAACGCCTCCGCTATGTGCGCATCTGCGCCAAAACCAGCGGTAGGCGCAGCAAAGTCGATCGGGTCACCCGCTGGTGACAAGAAATTCACTTACGCAGAGAGAAGGACTGCCGCCCAAACCCTGCGCTCGCATGCCAGAAGCACTGTCGCCACGCCTTCGCCAGAATGGCTTAAGAAGGTAGAGTGGGCAAGAGAAGCCCCAGCAAAAAGGTGCTCAGGCGAAGAGGCAACGCTCCATAGAGCTGCCCGGTCCGTCGGCGAAGAGATCGAAGATCCAGCCGTCGGTCTCCTTTGCCGAGATTACCAAAGATCGGGTCCTACTAAGACTTATAGATAGGGGAAATCCGGAGAACAGGATCCCCAGAAACAAATGGAAGGCGGTTGAGTCCAAGCTGTCTCTTATTTGCCTGCGTATAGTACGCGAGAAGCCCGGTTCATCGCCTTGCTGCATGGACGCGGGCTGGTACCAGGGCAGTGTAAAAGTGGTGGCCTGCGATGATCAGCGATCAGCTGACCTTTACAAACAGGCGGTAGCTCAGCTCGGAGCAGTGTACGAAGGGGCGAACATAGTCGCACTAGATTGGTGTGACGTCCCCAGTAGACCACGAGCCAGAATTTGGCTCCCAGCAGCCATCGTATCACCGGAGGACACAGGAATGCAATCCACATCTCCCAACAAAAGACTGGAAAGTCGTTAAGGTGGAGGAGCGCGCAGGCGACGTGAACCAAGCGATCGTGGTTCTAAATAAGGAGTCGATCGCTCCCATAGAGGCTGCTCGGGGAAAGCTTAACTATGGTTTTAGTGCCATACACATCAAAATTTATAAAGGGGACTCTAATTCCTCGGGAAGTCCTGACGGCAACCCAGCTGATCAGGTGCTTGCGGAGGAAGTGGAGGCCCCTGGTGTGCCGGAAGACGGCTACTCAACCGACTCGTCGCTGAGCAGAGAGATGCGAGCGTTGGGACCGGCAATCGATGAAGTGGACCTGAGCGATTCGGAGGCCGACGTTACTGTGGTGGAGTTTGCAGCTGGGGATGTCGCTAAGACTCCTGCAGATCAACCTACATCACAGTAAAGCAGCGTCCGCTGCCCTTTTGCTTCGCCTGGCCACACGCGAAGCCGACGTGGTCTTAGTGCAGGAACCCTGGATATCAGGAGGCAGGGTTGCTGGACTAGGAACAAAAGATTACAAGCTTATGCTTGACCCCAAACAAGGTAAAATTCGAACCTGCATTTTAGCCAAACTGCATCTTAGTACATTTCTGCTTCGCAATTACAGCAACGGAGACAACACAGCAAAAGGCCTGGAGCTGCAAGGCGGCTCTATTAGGATGCTATCGGCCTACATGGCTTTTGAAAAGGTAGAACCCCCAGACGCGCTAGTCAGAGTACAGAGTGAAGAGCTTTAGAAAGGTTTGGTGATAGGATGCGATGCAAATGCCCACCATACCCAGTGGGGCTGCCCTATCAACAACGACAGAGGTGAGTCTTTATTTGATTTCATTCTAAATTCGAACTAATTTCTTTGTAACAGGGGCAATACCCCTACTTTTATAACAAAAACGTGCCAAACGATCATAGATCTAGCCCTGGCATCAGATTCACTCGTAAGCACAGTCACAAACTGGGCTGTCTCCGACGAGCACTCATTTTCAGATCACAGGTTTATAGAGACAACTTTGTCTCTAGTGTCACCTGCGCCGGTCAGCTTTGCCAACCCCAGGCGGGCAAACTGGAATAAATATAAAGAAATTCTATCGAGCTTCCTCCCCAGGGAGCCACCAGAAAGCACTCTTTGCACTCAGGAGCTAGATAATATAGTAAACAAATTCACAGAAGCATGCAACGCGGCATTCACAGCTGCATGCCCGTTAGGGAAACCAAGGGGAAAGAAAAAACCTCCTTGGTGGACCCAGCAATTATCAATCCTCAGAGCCAAATGCAGAAGCCTGTTCAACAGAGCGAAAGCTACAAATGAGGACATTAGCTGGCAAAGCTACAAAAAGGAACTAGCCACATACAAAAAGGCCATCAGAAAAGAGAAGAGAACTGCGTGGCAGAACTTCTGCTCGGATATTGAAAAGACAACGGATGCCGCAAGGCTCAGAAAAATACTTTCTAAGACAGCCGTATCCTTGGGCTATCTCCTAAAGGCTGACGGATCATAGTCGGACTCTAGTGAAGAATCCCTAAACCTACTCCTAGACGCTCACTTCCCAGGGAGCCTGCAAACAGAACATCCCCCAGGAAGACACACTGGAGAAGGAATAAACTTAAACCTCCTACTATCAGACTAGACTAGTGAACAGAGGCACTCCGCAAGGAGGTGTATTATCACCCCTCTTATGGAATATCGCGGTAAATAAACTACTGCGGATTCTTGAAGGAGGAGGCTGTAAGATAGTGGCATACGCAGACGATGTCGCTATCATTTTTAATGGTAAGTATCCACAAACGCTATGCGATCTTATGACCGCAAAACTAAAAACACTATCGGAATGGACTACAAAAAACGGACTTAAGGTAAATCCCTCAAAAACGGAACTAGTCCTTTTCACAAATAGATACAAAATCCCAAAACTCAACCCACCTACTTTAAACAACTGTAATCTCTCTTTTAGCGAGCACGCAAGATACTTGGGGTTAGCATTAGATAAGCGTCTTAAATGGGGCTTAAACAACCAAGAGAGAACCAAGAAAGCGACCATTGCACTTTACTCTTGTTAAAAAGCAATCGGGCTAAGATGGGGTATGTCCCCTAAAATCGTCAATTGGATTTACACAGCGGTAGTCAAGCCAATCCTACTATATGGAGTGGCTCTGTGGTGGACCGCTCTACACAAACAATGTATCTTAGCTCCCCTTAACAAAGTACAGCGCATGGCGGCTTTGTGTATTAGTTGAGCCCTTCGAACTACCCCAAACGAAGCGCTGAATGCGATCTTGAACCTCCAGAGCCTGGACTTAGCAGGCATGGAAAGGGCCAAATCGGCAGCCATTCGACTGAGGGATACGAGGCAATGGAAAGCCCAGCTCTATGGTCACGCTAAGATTCTTCAGCATGACAAATTGATCCCGCCAAAAACTGTCTATGTAAAACCCGTGATACAGTAGCACACCCTTCGAAGCTCTGATCCCAGGCAGGGAAGCATGGGATCGGGGCCGACCGGGCTCAATAGACGCAATCTGCTCGACGGACACGTAGGTGGAACCATATACTCCGAGCAATTAGAGATCAGGCAGTCTTTCAGACTTCCTGACCACTGCAGTGTCTTCCAAGCGGAAGTGTATGCTATAATGGAAGCACTCGTCTGTTTAAGGGGCTTAAACACTCAAAACAGACACATAAACATATATAGTGATAGCCAAGCGGCTATTAAATCAATCTACTCGACGAATACAAACTCCCGAACAATAGCAGACTGTCGCAAATCTCTTCACGAGATGGCTAGTCAGTTTACTGTCAGCCTTATATGGGTTCCGGGTCACCGGGATATCGTAGGCAACTGTATAGCAGACGAGCTAGCCAGGCAAGGCACCACCATACCTCTCCTTCCAGGAAAGGAGAATGTTGGCATGCCTATGGCTACCTGTAAGCTAATTATTAAAAACCATTTCTGCAAATTAGCCAACACCAATTGGCAAAACACACCGCAGTGCCGAATCTCTCACCAGACATGGCCTGCAATAAACAATAAGAAAACATCAGACCCACTTAATTTCAGCCGCACTGAGTGCGGCATGCTAATTCAAGTACTCACAGGCCACTGGCTCGTTGGCGCACAGGCCGGCAGCCTAAAAGCCCAAAAAAATGATTTTTGTAGAAGCTGCAGGGATGAGGAAAAAGAGGAAACGGTGGAACACCTACTCTGTTCATGCCCAGCCCTATGCAGGCTTAGACTGAAACACTGTGAGGGCTCAATTATGGTTGGGTGTCCCAGCTCATTCTCCTGGAACAAATTCCTCAACTTTTGCCACGAGTTGGCAGTACCGCTGTCTGTCAAAGTGACAGTGCACTGGAAAGTTTCCATTGCTCTTCCAACCCTCGTTTTCCAGTTGTCAAATTGCGCCACATGGCTGATCTTTCTCGTTCTTTCTCAAAGAAAATTCGACAACGTAGGACGTGAAATCTGCTGAGAAAAGAGCTAAGGCTAACCTAGATTGATCTCCAATAAAACACTCTTGCAACACTTTACTAAAGCGCTTACCCGTCTCGGCGACCCGTTCTGAGTGTGCAAACAGCACCGCCAACAGACGAAAACCGTATTTGATAGGCAATTCTTGAACAAATCCCCACCTGAGGTAAGAAAACGTTGTTTGAGGTTACTCTGACCTACGCTACACCCCCCCCCCCCCCCCCCGCAGCCGTGTGACCGCATGCACGTGAAATTTCGGATCAATACTCGTTTGTAGTGGCTCGAGGTATCCGGAAAATTTGCTTTGACCGCAGTAGCTGTACGATCAACACGGACAAGAAGGCGTTCAGATCAAAATTCCCAACGCAAATTATAAAACTGGATTCTGGCAGCCACGGAGACATAGCCGACCATCGGCCATTGGTGGCAGCGTGCGGCAACACTAAGCACGGTTCTCTCATCTCACTCAGTACTATCCGAGGCGACCAACAGCGTTCGCCACTACCAACAGTGTAGCCTAACGGCGACCTCTCCGCTACGTGAACCACTTACACCGCAACACTCGTCGCCCAGACAGCGGTACCAGCTACCTTCCCTGATTATCCTCTACTTGAGCGATACTAGGGTGGCCAGATATCACCACCGCCTGTGAGATTCTTAGACGAGCGCCAACCAAGACCGAGACCGTTCAGGATCCGTATTGCCGCGAGCCATTCTACTATAATTATTTGATAGAATTTCTAGCCTAAGTTGGTTCCGTGGGGCCAAAGTGCTTGATCAGTTAGCTTGCGTGGGCATCTTCATATTTGGTCTTAATTTCCTTCCAATAGCTTACTCCAGCGTCAACAGGCCTGCTGACACCGTTGGAAACAATTGAAGCAGTGAGTACGGCATAGCCGAATGGGTATAAACACCTTTTTTGTACACGCCCACATATGAAACCCAACGCAAAAGCTTACGTGAATATTATATTATATATTGAGTAATTACGCTTTTGCCCCACGACCCCAAATGCAAGGAGAATTAGCATCCGTCTAAAGTAGAGTAACACGACACTGATTCTTGAATGCTTTACTTTGTTAGGTTTAAGAACTAGACTGTCAATCATGACTTATGTTAATTTGAAATACAGAAATGTGTAACATGAATTAAACTTCAAATTCTAATGGGCACCTAAGGCATATTTTATCAAGCAGAAAGGGATAAGCCGAAACATCATTTGGCTTACATAGGCAGGGCGGGCGAAGCAGAGGAACCTTACCATCCAATTTCCTCTTGGCTGAGAGCTAGATATACCCACTATTCGATCGTACATTTGACTTATCCTTCCCCCGGTTACTTTACTCTGTCGATTCGTATTATGTGACGCGTACGCGATAAGGAACTAAAACCCCACCCCAGCCCTGAGCTCAGCCGGCCACCCAAGACAGAGTAGGTTCCGTGTTCGCTACTGAACGTGTCCGTTACATAATAAGATGGCGCCCAACGTGGGGCTATCACGACAAGGATACCCATAATCCTTAGACATGCAGCCACACAAAACTACGTATATTCTTACATATAGGAATCATCAATCCTCAATAATCACTTTACTCTCGTATAGAACGGACTGACTTTCTGAGCACTAATTGGAGATCAGACCCTCGTCCTATACGAAGATCCATTGGGAGCCTGACTGCCCCAGATCAAGGTGTTCATCCAAGGTTTGTTTATTCCGGATTTAACATTTGGTGGAAAAGCCCGAATGATAACCGTTAAACCACCTTTGATGAGTTCACCTTGATTTCCTATTCGGTTAAAGTAACTTGAGACTGCTAGCACTGGATCTTTCGGTGACTTTCCTCGTAATTTAATCGAACATACAAGCTGACAGCACTCACGATCGAATCGTCAATATCGACCTATCAGCCATTTCACATTCTGCCGATAGATATGCCTTAGGTTAAGACCCAAACATCATCCCATAGAAAACTCACTCAAATTGAATAGATTTTTTTGGTCATTCCATACCTTCTTATATAAAGAGCCAAATATCGGTATCGCGAAGCCCACTAAATCAAAGAGGGGCAGAAACCAAGGTTTTTTTTTGCACCATCTGTAATGAGAGTCTTACGGGTGAAAGACCCGTAATAGAAACTAGTTGCAAACATAAGTTTCACCGAACATGTCTAGCCCTTTGGCTCGGTACTAGCGAGACCTGCCCTAATTGTAGGCAAATCTGTAGCAGGGATATGGTAGTCACACCTCCTCCTTTATCGATGAACCATAACTTACTGCCCCCACAACTTGCCGTAACCGCCTCGCCAACCGATGCAACGTCGCGAGGCCGACCTGCCACCAGATCTCAGACGCACAATCCTTCCCGAGAACCACGCGTCGCGCGGGTGGGACTACCGTAACAGAGAACGGAATACAACAATTAATCGCCGCGGCATTAGACAATCATAGAGCGAGTTTAGCTAGTGCAGTGACAGAGGAAATTAACGGAGTTCTGAGGAATTTGCAGTTACGATCTGACCAACGAGACCCAAGTGATGATCGACAGTTAGAGTGGGACGATGAGATTCCGTTACTTGCCCCACGTCCGAGTAACGCATCCGGCCCAGCTCGGGCCCCTAGTCGAGCCTACTCCGAACATCGCCCAGAACCAAGAGATGATAGATCTGATCGCACTTCAAGTGTTATAACAAATTGGCATTTAAAATTCTCAGGTACCCCACAAGACATTCCTATAGACGATTTTATATATCGAGTAAATTGCCTTACTAGCCAATGTCTGAATGACAATTATAATATTCTTTATCGGTTCGCTCACTTGCTATTTACGGGTCCAGCCTTGACCTTTTATTGGCGTTTCCATCGCAGCACCACTCAGCCAAACTGGTTCTTTCTCTGCTCATGCCTACGAGAAAGATATCAAGAGCAGCGAACCGACGAAGATATTAAAGATGCAATTAGACAACGAAAACAGAAACCTAATGATGGGTTTGATGATTTTTTAGACGCGATTCTAGCCATTTCGGACGCCTTACGGGAACCGCTACCCGACGCTGAGCTGGTAGCAAGTGTCAGACGTTACCTCAGACCAGAATTAAGACAAGAGCTTTTGCACATAAATACTTCAGATTTATCCTCCTTACGTAGAGAATGCCACCGACACGAAGAGTTTCACTCAAGCTTAGCTGCAAGAAACTACCTTAGACAGAACAATCAGAGGCGTAACATCAGTGAACTTGTTCAGTGCGATTCCGAGATCAATAATCCCGAATATAGTCAGGAAGGCTCAGTCGAGCTCAACGCACTCCAGTCCCTTCATAAAATAAAGTGCTGGAATTGCGACGAGCGGGATCATAGATACCAGGACTGCCTGAAACCAAAACGAATCTTCTGCTATCGACTTTATAGGCCCATTTCCTCGGACAAAAAAGGGACACATAGGAATACTTATCATTCTCGATCACTTCACGAAATTCACTTGGCTACGACCAGTTAAGAAATTCACTGCAGAAGTCACTGTTAGTATCCTTAAGCAGGATATTTTCGAATGTTATGGCGTTCCGGAGATCATAGTTAGCGACAACGGTTCACAATTCAAAGTCGCGAACTAACACAGTTTTTGTCTCGCCACGGCGTGAAGCACATATTTACAGGTTGCTACTCACCACAGGCCAATGCGGCGGAACGAGTTAATCGTTCTATCAACGCGGCTCTGAGGGCGTATGTCCGGTCCAATCAACGCGAGTGGGATCATTATTTGAGTAGCATCAACTGTGCTTTACGAAACCACATCCACCAGTCTACGAAGTTGTCGCCATACTATGCCGTATTTGGGCAGCATTTACTGACGCATGGGGATGACTACAAGCTGCTTCGAAAACTCGACTTACTAACCGAAGGCGAAGTTAAAGTGAACCGAGCTGACGAATTTTCTCGAATTCGGGCCGATATCCACAAGAATTTGACCAAGGCATACGCCAACAACCAGAAATCGTACAATATGCGCGTTAGACCCAGATCCTTTGAAGTAGGAGACGAAGTCATTAAAAGGAACTTTGCTCTGAGCAACCTAGCCACGGGGTTTAACGCAAAACTAGCCCCAGTTGGAGTAAAGGCACGCATTAAACGTAAAGTGGGATATTCGTTGTATGTACTTGAGGACCTCATGGGAAAGGAACTCGGTACATTCCACGCGAAGGACCTGTGGTGAATTTCCCCATAAACCCTCTTTTTCAGTTCGAATCAACTTCTAGGATAGTAGTCGCTTCAATCTGCGGTTTGTGAGGGCTCAATTATGGTTGGGTGTCCCAGCTCATTCTCCTGGAACAAATTCCTCAACTTTTGCCACGAGTTGGCAGTACCGCTGTCTGTCAAAGTGACAGTGCACTGGAAAGTTTCCATTGCTCTTTCAACCCTCGTTTTCCAGTTGTCAAATTGCGCCACATGGCTGATCTTTCTCGTTCTTTCTCAAAGAAAATTCGACAACGTAGGACGTGAAATCTGCTGAGAAAAGAGCTAAGGCTAACCTAGATTGATCTCCAATAAAACACTCTTGCAAAACTTTACTAAAGCGCTTACCCGTCTCGGCGACCCGTTTTGAGTGTGCAAACAGCACCGCCAACAGACGAAAACCGTATTTGATAGGCAATTCTTGAACAAATCCCCACCTGAGGTAAGAAAACGTTGTTTGAGGTTACTCTGACTTACGCTACACCCCCCCCGCAGCCGTGTGACCGCATGCACGTGAAATTTCGGATCAATACTCGTTTGCAGTGGCTCGAGGTATCCGGAAAATTTGCTTTGACCGCAGTAGCTGTACGATCAACACGGACAAGAAGGCGTTCAGATCAAAATTCCCAACGCAAATTATAAAACTGGATTCTGGCAGCCACGGAGACATAGCCGACCATCGGCCATTGGTGGCAGCGTGCGGCAACACTAAGCACGGTTCTCTCATCTCACTCAGTACTATCCGAGGCGACCAACAGCGTTCGCCACTACCAACAGTGTAGCCTAACGGCGACCTCTCCGCTACGTGGACCACTTACACCGCAACACTCGTCGCCCAGACAGCGGTACCAGCTACCTTCCCGGATTATCCTCTACTTGAGCGATACTAGGGTGGCCAGATATCACCACCGCCTGTGAGATTCTTAGACGAGCGCCAACCAAGACCGAGACCGTTCAAGCCCAAGCAACAGGATCCGTATTGCTGCGAGCCATTCTACTATAATTATTTGATAGAATTCCTAGCCTAAGTTGGTTCCGTGGGGCCAAACTGCTTGATCAGTTAGCTTGCGTGGGCATCTTCATATTTGGTCTTAATTTCCTTCCAATAGCTTACTCCAGCGTCAACAGGCCTGCTGACACCGTTGGAAACAATTGAAGCAGTGAGTACGGCATAGCCGAATGGGTATAAACACCTTTTTTGTACACGCCCACATATGAAACCCAACGCAAAAGCTTACGTGAATATTATATTATATATTGAGTAATTACGCTTTTGCCCCACGACCCCAAATGCAAGGAGAATTAGCATCCGTCTAAAGTAGAGTAACACGACACTGATTCTTGAATGCTTTACTTTGTTAGGTTTAAGAACTAGACTGTCAATCATGACTTATGTTAATTTGAAATACAGAAATGTGTAACATGAATTAAACTTCAAATTATAATGGGCACCTAAGGCATATTTTATCAAGCAGAAAGGGATAAGCCGAAACATCATTTGGCTTACATAGGCAGGGCGGGCGAAGCAGAGGAACCTTACTATCCAATTTCCTCTTGGCTGAGAGCTAGATATACCCACTATTCCATCGTACATTTGACTTATCCTTCCCCCGGTTACTTTACTCTGTCGATTCGTATTCTGTGACGCGTACGCGATAAGGAACTAAAACCCCACCCCAGCCCTGAGCTCAGCCGGCCACCCAATACAGAGTAGGTTCCGTGTTCGCTACTGAACGTGTCCGTTACATAATAAGATGGCGCCCAACGTGGGGCTATCACGACAAGGATACCCATAATCCTTAGACATGCAGCCACACAAAACTACGTATATTCTTACATTTAGGAATCATCAATCCTCAATAATCACTTTACTCTCGTATAGAACGGACTGACTTTCTGAGCACTAATTGGAGATCAGACCCTCGTCCTATACGAAGATCCATTGGGAGCCTGACTGCCCCAGATCAAGGTGTTCATCCAAGGTTTGTTTATTCCGGATTTAACATTTGGTGGAAAAGCCCGAATGATAACCGTTAAACCACCTTTGATGAGTTCACCTTGATTTCCTATTCGGTTAAAGTAACTTGAGACTGCTAGCACTGGATCTTTCGGTGACTTTCCTCGTAATTTAATCGAACATACAAACTGACAGCACTCACGATCGAATCGTCAATATCGACCTATCAGCCATTTCAAATTCTGCCGATAGATATGCCTTAGGTTAAGACCCAAACATCATCCCATAGAAAACTCACTCAAATTGAATAGATTTGCAATTGCAATAACGACTCCACTCTCTTCTTCTGCAGCGGGTAAAGCAACAACACTATTAAGTGCAAAAAACGGGTCAATCAGCAAAAACAAAGCTACGGTTGAAGAAATGACAAATCCGCAAGCGGGTTCGGCCATGCAGACAGGCATGGATCGCTACATAAATATTTCCAAGCGCAAGCTAACGCCCTCAAAAAATGCTGACGGCAATAAGCCCAAAGTAAACCGTACCAGCAAAGGCCCTGAAAATCTCGGGCCACTAAATGAAAATAGATTTTCCATTCTGGCGGAGCACGAAACAGAGTCTGAACAATTAGCCCCAAGGAAACTGAAGCCGCCACCTATCTTTATTCGGGAGAAGACCTCGAATGCCCTAGTCAACAAAATAGTTGAGCTAGTCGGAAAAGATAGCTTTCATGTTATTCCGCTTATGAAAGGGAATATAAGTGAAACTAAACTGCAAACCAGAACTAAAGACGATTTCCGAGCAGTGTCAAAGTACTTAAACGATGCCAAAAAGAATTACTACACGTACCAGCTAAAAAGCTGCAAAGGCTTGCAAGTTGTGCTTAAGGGAATAGAACACGATGTGACCCCCTACGAAATTATAGAGGCTTTAAAAGAAAACGGCTTCTGTGCAAAAAATGTTATAAACATTATGAACAAAAACAAGAAGCCGCAACCACTATTCAAGGTCGAGCTGGAGCCAGACAGCAGAACTTTGAAAAAAAACACAGTGCACCCGATCTACAAGTTGCAGTACCTGCTGCATCGTAGGATCACAGTAGAAGAGCCGCACAAACGGAACGGGCCAGTGCAATGCACGAACTGCCAGGAATACGGACACACCAGGGGTTACTGCACCCTCAGGTCAGTATGTGTAGCTTGTGGAAACATCCACGACTCCGAGCCCTGCCCTGCCAACAAGGAAGACTCTCTCACTAAAAAGTGTGTAAACTGCCAAGGAAACCACACAGCAAACTACAGAGGCTGTCCAGTCTACAAGGAGATGAAAAGTCGGATGCAACGAACGACAACGGCACGCTACCAGAACACACAGAACAATTACATGAGATCACAAACGTCACCGGAAGTTTTCTTCGCAAAAGCAGCCAGGTCTTCATTTGGCCCTTCAATTACCACCAACGGCATTTCTTACGCCAGTGCTCTAAAATCAGGCACAGCTCACATAGAACCGAAAATGGATAACATCCCGCAGGCCATGGGACATCCCCAAAGTGACATGGAAACTATGATGATCACTTTGCAACATAATATGATGGAATTTATGTCCTTCATGAAAACCACCATGCAAACCCTTGTGCAAACCCAAAACATTTTGTTAAAAATACTCGCAGCTCAGCATTCCAAATAAACTATGCCTAGTCTTCGAATAACTTTGTGGAACGCCAACGGTGTTTCACGGCATAAACCTGAAATAGGTCAGTTTCTGAACGAAAACCACATCGACGTTATGTTGCTGGCAGAAACGCATCTCACCAGCAAATATAATTTTCAAATACGGGGATACACGTTCTACAGCACAGATCATCCAGATGGTAAAGCACATGGCGGAACCGGCATCTTAATAAGAGACCGCATCAAACACCACTTTCACCAAAGGTTTGCAAAAAGTTATTTGCAAGCTACATCGATAAAATTACAGTTGGGCAACTGCAACCTTGCCATTGCCGCTGTTTGGATCTATCATCGGACCACTCACCAGTGCTAATAACTCTTCTTGAAAGCCCGGAATTAATCGAGCACCCTTGGAGGCTGACGTCGCATCGAACCAACTGGCTGAAGTTCAAAAAGTACGTAAGTTCCCACATTGAACTGACTCCACAGCTCAACATCAAGGAGGACATCGACTGCTATGCCGATGCACTGGAGTCTGTACTCGTCGCAGCAGCCAAAGTCTCTACACCGCAAGGGAGGGATGGGAGCACACACCAACACAAAACTAACTTGGAAACCGAACAGCTTGTTTTGGAGAAAAGACGTTTGAGGCGTGCTTGGCAAACCTGCAGATCGCCATCCTCGAAACAAAGTCTTAAGGAAGCTGGTCGCAGACTTACCAGGGCCCTAAGGCACGAAGAAGTAGAAGCACAACGCCAGTACATTGAGAAACTTTCACCCACCAGCACCAAGCATCCCTTGTGGAAGGCCCACCCAAATCTAAGTGCGCCGTCCGAAACAGTAATCCCCATAAGAGACTCTTCAGGCAGCTGGGCCAGAAGCGACAAAGACAGAGCTTGTACATTTGCTTTACACCTTCGAAATGTCTTTCAGCCAAACCCTGCAACAAATTCATTCGCACTACCGTCGCCGCCACTTCGAATCGAAACTGAGACGGACCCAATTCAGTTTCAACCAAACGAAGTTGCAAAAGTCATCAGCGAGCAATTGAAACCAAAAAAGGCCCCAGGCGGTGATCTAATAACTGCGAAAATGCTAATTGAACTCCCAAACTGTGCAGTTGAGGTCATTTGTAAACTCTTTAACGGGATTACACGACTTGGCTACTTTCCAAAAAAATGGAAAAAATCGGTAATCATAATGATCCCAAAGCCAGGAAAAGATCACACAATACCAGCTTCATACAGACCAATAAGTTTACTCTCGTGTCTGTCAAAACTGCTCGAAAAATGCCTTTTGACGCGCATAATCCCATATCTGAAAGAGCACAACGTTATTCCGGCACATCAATTTGGCTTTCGAGAAAGCCATGGAACAATAGAGCAAGTCAACAGATTAACAACGGAAATACGGTCTGCGTTCGAATATCGAGAATACTGCAGTGCGGTATTCCTTGATGTTGCACAGGCTTTCGATCGAGTCTGGCTTGATGGCCTTATGCACAAAATCAGAACTATTCTGCCGGAAAACACTCATATGATACTTGAATCGTACCTTTACAACAGAGAATTCGCCGTGAGATGCAACACTACAACATCCGACGATTACACTATAGAGGCTGGAGTTCCCCAAGGTAGCGCCCTTGGTCCAACTCTATTTCTCCTTTACACCGCAGATATTCCCACGAACGTCCGGCTAACTACTTCCACATTCGCAGACGATACCGCGATCATAAGTCGGTCCAAATGCCCAGTTCAGGCAACAGCACTACTAGCTGATCACCTCGTGGTAGTGGAGAGGTGGTTATCAGACTGGCGTATAAAAATAAATGCGCAAAAGTGTAAACACATAACGTTTACTCTTAACAGACAAACGTGTCCCCCGCTAACACTGAATAACACGCCACTTCCACAAGCTGACGATGTAACGTACCTTGGCGTTCACCTAGACAGGAGACTTACATGGAGGAAACATATCGAAGCTAAGAAAATGCATCTAAAACTAAAATCCATTGGCCTCCACTGGCTCTTAAATGCTCGCTCCCCCCTCTGCCTGGACTTCAAGGTCCTGCTCTACAATTCAACGCTTAAGCCAGTCTGGACATACGGCTCCCAGTTGTGGGGAAACGCGAGCAGCAGCAACATCGACATTATCCAGCGAGCACAATCAAAAATCTTGAGAACTATCACTGGGGCACCTTGGTATGTTCGGAACGACAACATCCACAGAGATCTTGGCATTCTGCCCGTAAAAGACGAAATATCAAAACAAAAAGCGTCCTACCTCACCAAGCTAACTTCTCATCCAAACCAACTCGCCAGGAGGCTAGCCAGGGTCTCATACCGGACCCGATTGCAACGAAATGACCTTCCAGCTCAGCAATAGTTATTAGAGCCCTTTAATCTCGCGTCAGTCATCATGACTGTTAGATAGTTTTTTAATTTAAGATTTTATATACTTATTGTTAGTCTCAATTCAGAGAAGATCCAATAAATAAAATGCATACGTAAAAAAAAAAAAAAAAAAAAAAAAAATATTTTTTTTGGTCATTCCATACCTTCTTATATAAAGAGCCAAATATCGGTATCGCGAAGCCCACTAAATCAAAGAGGGACAGAAACCAAGGTTTTTTTTTGCACCATCTGTAATGAGAGTCTTACGGGTGAAAGACCCGTAATAGAAACTAGTTGCAAACATAAGTTTCACCGAACACGTCTTGCCCTTTGGCTCGGTACTAGCGAGACCTGCCCTAATTGTAGGCAAATCTGTAGCAGGGATATGGTAGTCACACCTCCTCCTTTATCGATGAACCATAACTTACTGCCCCCACAACTTGCCGTAACCGCCTCGCCAACCGATGCAACGTCGCGAGGCCGACCTGCCACCAGATCTCAGACGCACAATCCTTCCCGAGAACCAGAGGAAAGGGGTACAACTAACAATCGAGGCACCAATAATAATCGGATTAATAACACGCGTCGAGCTGGTGGGACTACCGTAACAGAGAACGGAATACAACAATTAATCGCCGCGGCATTAGACAATCATAGAGCGAGTTTAGCTAGTGCAGTGACAGAGGAAATTTACGGAGTTCTGAGGAATTTGCAGTTACGATCTGACCAACGAGACCCAAGTGATGATCGACAGTTAGAGTGGGACGATGAGATTCCGTTACTTGCCCCACGTCCGAGTAACGCATCCGGCCCAGCTCGGGCCCCTAGTCGAGCCTACTCCGAACATCGCCCAGAACCAAGAGATGATAGATCTGATCGCACTTCAAGTGTTATAACAAATTGGCATTTAAAATTCTCAGGTACCCCACAAGACATTCCTATAGACGATTTTATATATCGAGTAAATTGCCTTACTAGCCAATGTCTGAATGACAATTATAATATTCTTTATCGGTTCGCTCACTTGCTATTTACGGGTCCAGCCTTGACCTTTTATTGGCGTTTCCATCGCAGCACCACTCAGCCAAACTGGTTCTTTCTCTGCTCATGCCTACGAGAAAGATATCAAGAGCAGCGAACCGACGAAGATATTAAAGATGCAATTAGACAACGAAAACAGAAACCTAATGAAGGGTTTGATGATTTTTTAGACGCGATTCTAGCCATTTCGGACGCCTTACGGGAACCGCTACCCGACGCTGAGCTGGTAGCAAGTGACAGACGTAACCTCAGACCAGAATTAAGACAAGAGCTTTTGCACATAAATACTTCAGATTTATCCTCCTTACGTAGAGAATGCCACCGACACGAAGAGTTTCACTCAAGCTTAGCTGCAAGAAACTACCTTAGACAGAACAATCAGAGGCGTAACATCAGTGAACTTGTTCAGTGCGATTCCGAGATCAATAATCCCGAATATAGTCAGGAAGGCTCAGTCGAGCTCAACGCACTCCAGTCCCTTCATAAAATAAAGTGCTAGAATTGCGACGAGCGGGTTCATAGATACCAGGACTGCCTGAAACCAAAACGAATCTTCTGCTATGGGTGCGGATTGTTGAACCAATACCGGCCGTTATGCCCTAAGTGCAATCCTAAACCGGAAAACCGGCAACAGGATGTTCGTCAGAACCCCTAGACGGGTGTCCGAAAACAGCCTTGGATGAATCCTCTTATAAAGATTCCAATTTCCCCGAACCGACATCAACACGCAAATTCAAGCCTTTTCACGTACGCTTGCACGAGTATAATTTGCGACGAGCAGCCATTTTTTCCACGTCTTCACTAAAGTTTTCGAAGTCCAGATCTTCAAGACGAATACAAGAGTATTGGAGGGACAGGCGGCGTTTAAAGAAATTCCAAATATCAGCTGTGGCCCATAAGTTTAATGATATCCGTCCGTTCATCAGTCTTACAATATTTAATCAAGAGTATCTGGCACTGCTGGATAGTGGAGCAAATAAAAGCGTGTTAGGGGGAACCCTAGCCAAAAGGATAGAGGCGGATCAGAAATTTCAGAAAATTAGTGGAATCGTTCGAACAGCAGATGGACAGAGCCAACCCATAATAGGAACCGTAGACGTCCCAATCTCTTACAATGGTATCCATTCCAACTTTGAATTTCTGATAGTTTCCTCCATTAGACAAGACATTATTTGCGGCATGGACTTCTGGAATGAGTTCGGGATTAAATTAGCTTTTCCTGGCACCATAGAAGAACTAGACTTTCAAAATCCCGACATGTTGACATTGAGCAAATCAGAGAGGTGGCAGTTACAAAAAACAATAGAACTTTTCCCTTCCTTTGAGAAAGAGGGATTAGGGAAAACCGCGCTGATCGAACATAGCATTGATACGGGCTCAGCAAAGCCAATAAAGCAAAAATTTTACCCTATTTCACCAGCCAGAGAAAAACTTCTCTGCAGCGAGATCGATCGGATGAACTCGGTGTAATTGAAGAAGCCCCCTCAACCGCATGGACATCCCCGGCAGTCTTAATCGTGAAACCTGGTAAGGTCAGATTTTGTTTAGACTCACGAAAAGTTAACTCCGTGACTCTGAAGGACGCCTATCCAATTCCAAATCTGGAAGGTCTACTTAGCAGATTACCCCCAGTTCACTGTATCTCCAAAATAGACCTAAAAGACGCCTTCAGGCAAATTTGCCTCGACAAAAAATCGCGAGAAAAAACGGCCTTTACGATACCTAACAGACCTCTTTACCAATTCGTTCGTATGCCCTTTGGGTTATGTAATGCACCCCAGACCATGTGTCGCCTGATGGATATAGTGGTACCATATCAACTGAAGGGACACGTCCTAGTATATCTAGATGATCTGTTAATACTATCCTTGAATTTGGAAGAGCACATTGAACACCTTACCGAATTGGCAAAACGATTACGTGCGGCAGGCCTAACCATCAACGTCCGCAAAAGCCACTTTTGTTTAAAAAGCGTGGATTATTTGGGATACTTAGTTGGAGAAGGCACTCTTCGGATCAATCCCGCCAAAGTAGAAGCTGTCTCAGAGTTCCCGGTACCGAAAACAAAGAAGCAACTGAAACGATTCCTCGGTATCATTGGCTGGTACCAACGGTTTATCGGTCAATATTCTACTTTAACCTTTCCCTTAACAGAAAAGCTACGAGGGAAAACATTTGAGTGGGACGAAGCAGCCCAAGCTGCGTTTGAAAACATCAAGCATAGGCTATCGTCAGCTCCGTTCCTTATAAACCCTGACTATACAAAACCCTTTATAGTCCAATGCGATGCCTCTACGGTAGGAGTAGGGGCAGTGCTTGCACAACTTGACGCATCGGGAGAAGAACGGCCGATAGCTTATATGTCTAAGAAGCTTAACCGTGCTCAAAGAAACTACTCCGTAACGGAGTTAGAATGTCTTGCTGTAGTCCTAGCCATAAAACGATTTCGAATGTACATTGAGGGGCAAGAATTTAAGGTAGTAACTGATCATGCCAGCTTACGTTGGCTGATGAATCATAACGACTTGAGCGGACGTTTAGCTAGATGGTCAATTAAGCTGCAAGGGTTCCGCTTTTCCATAGAACACCGCAAAGGCAGTGAAAACATAGTGGCAGATGCGCTGTCAAGATCCTTTGAAGACGAAATCGCGGTCGTAGACTTGGATATACTGCCAGAAATTGACTTGTCATCTGAATCCTTTCGCTCGCAGGAATATGAAGATCTCAAGGATAGATTTCTGAAATCAAACTTGCCGGATTTTAGAGTAGCGGACGGTTATCTTTATTATCGCGCTCAGTTCCAAAGGGAGGATCCTGAACCAGATAGCGGAGGTTGGAAGTTATTCGTACCAACCCAGCTACGCGAAGGGGTCATAAGGGCCGCGCACGAACCACCCACTTCAGCCCACTGCGGAATGGCGAAGTGTTTAGATCGCATTCGTAGGAACTTGTTCTGGCCAAACATGGCTGCACAGACTCGAAATTATATACGTAACTGCGAGGTATGCCAAACATCAAAAGTGCCAACCAAAACCCTTCGGCCACCCATGGGTCGACAAGTGGTTAGTAAGCGTGCCTTTCAGCGCTTATACATCGACTTTATAGGCCCATTTCCTCGGACAAAAAAGGGACACATAGGAATACTTATCATTCTCGATCACTTCACGAAATTCACTTGGCTACGACCAGTTAAGAAATTCACTGCAGAAGTCACTGTTAGTATCCTTAAGCAGGATATTTTCGAATGTTATGGCGTTCCGGAGATCATAGTTAGCGACAACGGTTCACAATTCAAAGTCGCGAACTAACACAGTTTTTGTCTCGCCACGGCGTGAAGCACATATTCACAGGTTGCTACTCACCACAGGCCAATGCGGCGGAACGAGTTAATCGTTCTATCAACGCGGCTCTGAGGGCGTATGTCCGGTCCAATCAACGCGAGTGGGATCATTATTTGAGTAGCATCAACTGTGCTTTACGAAACCACATCCACCAGTCTACGAAGTTGTCGCCATACTATGCCGTATTTGGGCAACATTTACTGACGCATGGGGATGACTACAAGCTGCTTCGAAAACTCGACTTACTAACCGAAGGCGAAGTTAAAGTGAACCGAGCTGACGAATTTTCTCGAATTCGGGCCGATATCCACAAGAATTTGACCAAGGCATACGCCAACAACCAAAAATCGTACAATATGCGCGTTATACCCAGATCCTTTGAAGTAGGAGACGAAGTCATTAAAAGGAACTTTGCTCTGAGCAACCTAGCCACGGGGTTTAACGCAAAACTAGCCCCAGTTGGAGTAAAGGCACGCATTAAACGTAAAGTGGGATATTCGTTGTATGTACTTGAGGACCTCATGGGAAAGGAACTCGGTACATTCCACGCGAAGGACCTGTGGTGAATTTCCCCATAAACCCTCTTTTTCAGTTCGAATCAACTTCTAGGATAGTAGTCGCTTCAATCTGCGGTTTGTGAGGGCTCAATTATGGTTGGGTGTCCCAGCTCATTCTCCTGGAACAAATTCCTCAACTTTTGCCACGAGTTGGCAGTACCGCTGTCTGTCAAAGTGACAGTGCACTGGAAAGTTTCCATTGCTCTTTCAACCCTCGTTTTCCAGTTGTCAAATTGCGCCACATGGCTGATCTTTCTCGTTCTTTCTCAAAGAAAATTCGACAACGTAGGACGTGAAATCTGCTGAGAAAAGAGCTAAGGCTAACCTAGATTGATCTCCAATAAAACACTCTTGCAAAACTTTACTAAAGCGCTTACCCGTCTCGGCGACCCGTTTTGAGTGTGCAAACAGCACCGCCAACAGACGAAAACCGTATTTGATAGGCAATTCTTGAACAAATCCCCACCTGAGGTAAGAAAACGTTGTTTGAGGTTACTCTGACTTACGCTACACCCCCCCCGCAGCCGTGTGACCGCATGCACGTGAAATTTCGGATCAATACTCGTTTGCAGTGGCTCGAGGTATCCGGAAAATTTGCTTTGACCGCAGTAGCTGTACGATCAACACGGACAAGAAGGCGTTCAGATCAAAATTCCCAACGCAAATTATAAAACTGGATTCTGGCAGCCACGGAGACATAGCCGACCATCGGCCATTGGTGGCAGCGTGCGGCAACACTAAGCACGGTTCTCTCATCTCACTCAGTACTATCCGAGGCGACCAACAGCGTTCGCCACTACCAACAGTGTAGCCTAACGGCGACCTCTCCGCTACGTGGACCACTTACACCGCAACACTCGTCGCCCAGACAGCGGTACCAGCTACCTTCCCTGATTATCCTCTACTTGAGCGATACTAGGGTGGCCAGATATCACCACCGCCTGTGAGATTCTTAGACGAGCGCCAACCAAGACCGAGACCGTTCAAGCCCAAGCAACAGGATCCGTATTGCCGCGAGCCATTCTACTATAATTATTTGATAGAATTCCTAGCCTAAGTTGGTTCCGTGGGGCCAAACTGCTTGATCAGTTAGCTTGCGTGGGCATCTTCATATTTGGTCTTAATTTCCTTCCAATAGCTTACTCCAGCGTCAACAGGCCTGCTGACACCGTTGAAAACAATTGAAGCAGTGAGTACGGCATAGCCGAATGGGTATAAACACCTTTTTTGTACACGCCCACATATGAAACCCAACGCAAAAGCTTACGTGAATATTATATTATATATTGAGTAATTACGCTTTTGCCCCACGACCCCAAATGCACGGAGAATTAGCATCCGTCTAAAGTAGAGTAACACGACACTGATTCTTGAATGCTTTACTTTGTTAGGTTTAAGAACTAGACTGTCAATCATGACTTATTTTAATTTGAAATACAGAAATGTGTAACATGAATTAAACTTCAAATTCTAATGGGCACCTAAGGCATATTTTATCAAGCAGAAAGGGATAAGCCGAAACACCATTTGGCTTACATAGGCAGGGCGGGCGAAGCAGAGGAACCTTACCATCCAATTTCCTCTTGGCTGAGAGCTAGATATACCCACTATTCGATCGTACATTTGACTTATCCTTCCCACGGTTACTTTACTCTGTCGATTCGTATTCTGTGACGCGTACGCGATAAGGAACTAAAACCCCACCCCAGCCCTGAGCTCAGCCGGCCACCCAAGACAGAGTAGGTTCCGTGTTCGCTACTGAACGTGTCCGTTACAACACTTAGGATATCCTTTCATAAATGACCTGACCGAAATATCACAGATTAATCTGAAGAGTCTAAGCTCTTTTATTAAATCCTCCGGATGGGGGACTTGCTGATCGACCAACCTACAGGCTGACTTTTAACGGATAGGGGACCCAAAAAATAGAGATCATACGGTATCACAATGGACCCACAGAGGTCTAAGTGTGCCAGGCTATAGTCTGGCAGCCGTCCTAACCTAACCTAACCTGCCAAGCACTCCTTTTCTGTCGTTGAGTAGTTCTTCTCAGCGCCGTTGAGCGTCCGGCTTGAATAGGATATAACCTTTTCTCCCCTTTCCCTGTCTTTGGTTAATATTGCTCCGATGCCGTAGTCGCTGGCATCCGTTTGCAGGGTGAACGGTTTGTTGAAACCGGGCATGCTAATACCGGATCTGCCACAAGTCTAGCTTTAACTTCCTCAAATGCCATCTGCTCCTTTGCTGCCTTTGCGTAATAAGTCATTCAATGGATTGCCTATTTTGGCAAAATCTGGTACAAATCGGCAATACCAGGTATTGCCGAAGTTCTTTGACGGTTGAGGGTGGTTCCAATTCGGCGATGGCCGCAACCTATTCCGGATCTGTACCTATTCATTCGCTAGTCACTCGGTGTCCTAGGTACAGCAGCTCGTTCTTGAAAAATTTGCACTTTTCCGGGTTGATCCTGAGATTTGCTTCCTTTAGGCGTCTGAACACTTCTTTTAGGTTTTCTGTATGTTCCTCTAGCGAGCGTCCAATCACTATGATGTCATCTTGGTAGGCGAATGCATGCGGTGACATTTCGGGTCCGATTACTTGGTTCAGAACTCGTTTGAACGTTGCGGACGCCGAGTGTAGACCGAGTGTAGTTTATGCGGGGCTTGGGGTAGGCGTTCTTTACAGACTTCGCGTTGATCTGCCTGAAGTCTACGCATAGTCTCACGATGGGAGAGCTGTAGGCGCTCTTTAAATGCTCTATGAACCCCATTTGAAGGAGCTCGTCTACCTTCGCATTGATTTCCCCTTGAACTTTTGGAGTCTTGGGGTAGTATCGCTGCTTGATAGGTTTGTCGTCCTTCATCGTGATCTGGTGCTCTGCCATGTTTGATGTTCCCGTCATGGTATTGAAGTCCGCTAGCTCTCTCTCCAGGAAGTTCGTTGTGTCATTGTCCTCGGTTGTCTCTTGCATGACTGCCATTGATAGTTTTTCCTCAAGCCACCCATTGTATCGGTTTCTGGCCGGTATTGTGATCTCGTGCCCGGAACACTTTATTTCGGTACCGACTTGCGTGAGGAAATTCCATCCTAGCACCAACGAATCCACTACCCCTGGTAGTATCAGCAGGCTCATGGTAAATCGTTTGTTTCCGAATGCGATTTCTACCTCCAGCTGTGCGTTGATTCCACCGCATCTCCCATCTGCCAACCTAACTTGCCGTCTTGTTCTTGTAATCTTCCCGAGGGCAGCAAGGTTGTCCGCCAGTTCTTCGCTTATGAAGCTCGCTGTTGCCCCGGTGTCAATTGTGGCTTTGTACGTGCCTTCACCAATCGTTACCGCTGCGGACAACTGCTGCTCCTCGATTAGCATGCCAGTTAGTTTGGAGAGGTAGCATTTTGCGATCCCCTTCCGCCTCTCTGCGGCTGAGATCGCTGGCCATTTCCCGCTCGTTGGCAGCATTCGACGCTTCTGATTCCTACTTTGCCGCACACCCAGCAGAATATCAAACGTTGGTTCCGGCAGCCGCGTTCCCAGTGTCCGCATCCGCCACATTTTCGACAGGCCTCCTGGGGGTCTGTGATGTGGGTACTCCCTCGTGGCCTCTGAGTTGTGTTTGGTGGCCTCCATGCGGTTTGGGTTGGTTGTCTCTGGTGCCAGTTTTTTGTCCATTGGCCCTCATATTCTGCGTCGGTTTCCTGATGCCCTTGGCCTTGCTGTGGTGGTGTCCATTGGCCGGTACTCGGGGCGTTGGTTGGCTGCAGCTGATGGACCTGTTGTGTTGGTGTCCGCTGATTGTTCCCTCGAGGTTCCTGGTCGCCTATGTCCTCGCACCTTCTGCACATAGCTGGCTACACGACTACATGACTACACGACTCAAACCGTAGGGCTGGCTACACGACTACATGACTACACGACTCAAACCGTAGGGCTCTCCTGGAGTTCTCCACTCGAGACCACGAGTGGATTGGCCGATCTCCCTTCTGGCTGATCGCGCCAGGACCTGCTTAGGCAGGCACACTGGGTCTAGATAGGTTTCTCCCCGAGTGCACGATTTCTCGTCGCAGGCTTACACCGCTCAACTCTGATCGACTCTCAAGGCGAGATGCGAGGATTTAGTTGAGACAGGAATCGGCCTGGATTGGCCGATCTCCCTTCTGGCTGATCGCGCCAGGACCTGCTTAGGCAGGCACACTGGGTCTAGATAGGTTTCTCCCCGAGTGCACGATTTCTCGTCGCAGGCTTACACCGCTCAACTCTGATCGACTCTCAAGGCGAGATGCGAGGATTTAGTTGAGACAGGAATAAAAACGGATCGCCTTGACCTAGCCGTGTGACGCCCTCTGGACCTCAGCTACCTGTGTCTCAATTCGGAGATTCCTGGTGATCCAATCCCGAACGTCTCTACGTAGCGATCTTGTTCCTTGTAGGCTCTCACGGCGTTGCTTCCGGCGTCTCGACTTGTTGTTGTTCACTTGTAGTTCACTGTACTGGCTGACTTGCTCACTTTGATATCTTGACTGATCTTTATAAATTGACTGATCTTGATTGACTGATCTTGATCCACACTCTTGATCGACTCATCCAGCTGCCAGCGCCTTGCGGCTTTAAATAGGGCCTCCGGGAACCGTTATTTCCCTCTTGCGCTCTGATCGCGGTATCTCTTCACTTCAGGTCCAAAGTCCGTGGTTCCTGTTCGACCCACTTTTCCTTCACGCACGGCCTCCAATTGTAGTTCTGCGTGTTGCTGCCATCCCGCCGGTTCTCGTGGTGCATGTGGCACGCCTGTGTGCCGCTCCGCTGCCAAGATGTGGCACTTGTCCTCGCGGTCCAAAGTTCCCGGCAGAGTCCTAAGTCCGGTGCAGTTCCGTTATTTCCCTTTTGCACACGGCACTCTGGCTCTGCCCGCCAAGTCTCCACTCTCTCACTCTCCGCAACCTACTCTCCAAACTCTCTCTGTCAGAGTTCCCTCTCTCAACCTTGAAGTCTCCACTCTCTCTCTCTCCACTTCTCGCTCTCCAAACTCTCTCTCTCTCCGCTTCTCGGTCTCCAAACTCTCTATTTGCGAGTTTCTCTCCACTTGCTCTTCGCCGCGCCGCTACTACGCTACTCTTGCCGCGTAGAAGGTAAACGGCCGGCCATCCACGGTTGCAGGAATTTGTGGGGAGTTATTCAACTCCTCACAATAGGTGCAGATACAAAATCTCATACACATAAGCTAACACCTACACACACATACACATACGGAAACAAAAAACCCAAACACATTAATGGTTTCTGTTAAATTAAATAAAAAACATTTTTTTGCGCTTTAATATCAACCGAAAAAATGTTGACAACATAAGAAATTGTTTTATTTTTTTTAATACTAATATTTAAGATATAAATAATTTATTATAATAATAATATAAACCAAATTTACTGCAAATCCATCAATGAACAGAACAAAAAAATGTTCGTCTATTTTACGAAAGTTAAAACTTAAGTTTAAATACTAAAAACAAGAAAGGAAGCTAGCTTCGGCCAGCCGAAGCTTATATACCCTTGCAGATCATTCCTATTAATTTACAAAAACATGAAATTTAAATTCATTTGCGTATATGTTACAACAATTCAAATTTTAGCTGCTTTCGTATTACTTTGCCATTAATTTTTTGATCCTTCCTATGGCAGCTTTATAATATAGCCGTCCGAATTTTTTGTAAATTTAATACAAAATTTTGAATTTTTCTCCCAGAGGAGAAGAGAATGTAATAAAAGTCAACACAGATAAATTTTTTTCCTTTTAATTTCCATTTAATTTTCCGACCGTTTCTATGGCAGCTATATGATATAGTCATCCGATTTTTAAAATTTTTTTTTCGAAATTCAGAAATATTAAAAAAATGGTATTCCCAAAAGTAGAAGGTAATATTAAAAAAAAAAAAACCAAAGCAAAAATTTTTTTACGTTTTTTTTTCGATTCTTCTTATGGGAGCTATAAGATATAGTTGTCCGATCCGGTCGGTTCAGACTTATATACTACCTGCAATAGAAAGAAGACTTTTGGGAAAGTTTGAGCCCGATAGCTTTAAAACTGAGAGACTAGTTTGCGTAGAAACAGACGGAAAGACAGGCGGACAGACGGACGAACAGACGGACATGGCTAGATCGACTCGTCTAGTGATGCTGATACGGAAACGTATCCTTCACTGCGTTGCAAACTGACGTTGCAAACGTTCTGACTGAAATCATAATACCCTTTGCAAGGGTATAAAAATGTTTTTTTAGTAAATCCGGTTTTTGTTTTATCAGTGATTTAAACTTGTTACGAAAAAATTGTTTGGTGCATCGTATCATGCTTGGTTGATTTTATTCGCACTTTTGGCCTCTGTTATACCAGTGTGCGCCGAAAAGACTGACGAGGACGCTGATTTCATTTCGGAGACTGCCGTCGAAGTGTCGATAAACCACCGCCTGTTGGAGTACTTTTCATTCGGCGACAAGGAGCCCAACATAAAAAAGACTATGGTGAAGCTGGCGGCAAGCCGATAGACCGCTTCCGAAAATTGTATGACAATTGCGACCCGTGCACTTGTTTTTAGAGCAGGGACTGAAGGTGGTGAAGTGGTAAGAGATCTGTAAAAGCCGCCCATCGAAGGAACTAAACTTAAATAAATAATAAATATTAGATAATATTGAAATAAAAAAAATTCCACAAATCTGTATTTATTATTTAATAATATAGTAGCACAATCTGATAAACTTGGTTTAATATTTAGCACACTTTATTAATACTCGACTGTTCTCTGATAGTTCTTATTCGCAATTACTCGATTTAACATAGCGTCGGTTTTAACATTAGATAACGCGAAGTTGGCTGCGATCAGCACCGATATTTAACATTTGCAGAGTTGTCAGATTGGCAAATATCTAACAGCTCATTATTCTAAATGCTAACGACTATTAACCATTTAACCGTTAAATTCAAATACTAGTTATACATATTTACATAATGGAGTTATACAAATACCAGAAATCATTTTTCACTCGTGAATCACTAGGTGAATCACCGGGGACAGGTCATTTGTCCCTCGTGACGCACCCATGACACCACATAGAGAAAATTGTATGGGATTTCCGCTTTTTCACTCGGGACAGCTCAAATGAAATTTTTGTCGAAGTCACCGGGGATTTCACCAGTGCCTTATACGAATTTTTCATATGAGATGTCACCTTGAGTCATAGGTGATTTCATGGATGACTTTATAAAAATGTCATCAGCAATTTCATTTACTATAAAAAAATATTTCCGTGCATTATATAAAATAAAATGGGTATAATTTTTTTTTAATTTTTATTTATTCTTTCATTTTTCTTATGCATATGTCCGGGTCCGGTGAATATTTGCCCAAGGCTCCTGAAAAAATTAAAGACATATGTTTTAAAAATGTGTTTTACTTACAAATATTTGTATATTTATACCCGTTACTCGTAAAAGGGTATATTGTATTCGTGCAAAAGTATGTAACAGGGAGAAGGAAGCGTTTCCGACCCTATAAAGTATATATATTCTTGATCAGGGTCACTAGCCGAGTCGATCTAGCCATGTCCGTCCGTCCGTCTGTCCGTCTGTCTGTTTGTCTGTATGAACGCTGAGATCTTGGAAACTACAAAAGCTAGAGAGTTGGGATTAACCACACATATTCTTTGGCTTCCTACGCAGCGCAAGTTTATTTCAGCGGAGGGCCACGCCCCCTCTAACGCCCACAATCGCCTTAAACGATTTTAAAAGGTGTCTGACGCCCACATCCTTAAAAATTTCGGAAAAGGAAAAATACAGTTTTATTGTGTTTATAAATACCTATCGAAATGTAGAAGACATTTTTCAAATCGGACCATTCGTTAAAAAGTTATGCCAGATTAAAAATTTTCTATCTCCATTTCCCTCGCACTCACTTTGGCTAAGAAACGGGTATCTGATAATCGGGGCACCCGACTATAGCGTTCTCTCTTGCTATTTTTATACCCGTTACTCGTAGAGTAAAAGGGTATATTGTATTCGTGCAAAAGTATGTAACAGGTAGAAGGAAGCGTTTCCGACCCTATAAAGTATATATATTCTTGATCAGGGTCACTAGCCGAGTCGATCTAGCCATGTCCGTCTGTCCGTCCCTATGAAAGCTGAGATCTTAGAAACTACAAAAGCTAGAAAATTGGGATTACCCACACATATTCTTTGGCTTCCTACGCAGCGCAAGTTTGTTTCAGACGGGGGCCACGCCCCCTCTAACGCCCACAATCGCCTAACGCCCACAATAAACGAGTTTAAAAAGTGTCTGCCGCCCACACCTTTTGGAAAAGTAAAAATGCAGTTTTATTGTATTTATCAATACCTATCGAAATGTAGAAGAAATTTTTCAAATCGGACCATTCGTTAAAAAGTTATGCCAGATTAAAAATTTTATATCTCCATCTCCCTCGCACTCATTTTGGCTGAGTAACGGGTATCTGATAGTCGGGGTACCCGACTATAGCGTTCTTTCTTGTTATATTTACCTTTTACCAGAAACCTACTGATCATTTTAATTAAAATCAACTGCACAGATGTATATGAATTAAAATGCAACTTACCTGACTTTTAATGGTCTCGGTAAACACACACTCGCTAATGCGCCAATTACAACTTGTTTACGCACAAATTTAAGCATGTTGTTCCCTTCGATTGACAGTCAAAAAATACAGCAAGTCATGTTTTCCTTTCAATTCTTCTTTTGTTGCATCTTCGCTATTGGCGCGTGCCAATGCTTCTACACCTCTTATATTAAGTTATATTTAAGTATTTAAAAATTATTAAT
Source organism: Drosophila pseudotakahashii (assembly GCA_035046095.1). Taxonomy (NCBI): domain Eukaryota; kingdom Metazoa; phylum Arthropoda; class Insecta; order Diptera; family Drosophilidae; genus Drosophila; species Drosophila pseudotakahashii. Next base: position 157,660 of record JAWNOE010000256.1, read on the forward strand.
GGACCTAAACAAAATGGTCCATTATAAAATCAACTAAAATTTGTGTTTAAAATTTAAGTTTATAAAACTAAATTAATTTTTTTTATTTCGGAATACAATATTGAGTTAAAAATGTATGGGCATACACATGTCGCTGCATCACAAAATTAATTTCGGACAAATTTTGCGAACAGTACAGGCAGATTATAAGACAACGAAAGAGAGCGCAATATAAATATATCAGCATCTCTTTCTTGCACGTCGACGCTGCGCCGACTGCTCTCCTGACGTCGACAGCGGCCGAGCGTTTGGCAATGAATTGTCACCGATATGTGATGCCAGAACTAAAGGGTAGTCAGTGACTTATCCTACTACAACTCGGCCATCCTGACCGGTTGATCACCTGATCAAAATTAGATTTATTACAAATATTGCTTATACTATGTACAATATTTTCATATTAATTTAAACTAGTTGTTATTTATTACTTTTTAATTTTATTCTTTATCCAATGTCTTAAGTTCTGCGCACCCCAAACACCTATGTAAGGTCTATGTGCTAATTGAAACCCTTCGACGTCTTTTAGTAAAAATCTGTCATTGCGCATCACCTTCGCAATCATATAAGGTCCTTTATGCTTGGGAATCAGTTTTCTAGCAGCACCGACAGTCGTATCAAAATTCTTCACCATTACGTAGTTTTTTTTTTATATAACTCTTAACCTTCACTTTTATTGTACGACTTCTCATTATATTCTTGAACTTGTTTTTGGTGAGTCGCCGCTTGTCTCCTTATCTGTGTTAAACTATCTGACTTTGGATTTTCATTTATATCTTCTAGCCTTTCCTTGAGTTCATCGATTATCTTTCATTTTTGCTCTACACCGAAAAGCATCTTACTCGGAAGTTGTCTTATACTTCTATGCAATGTACTATTGAGAGCATGTTCTATTTTATCTATAACGTTATCCCAGTATACACCTTTACTTTGATCAACTAGCTTCGCGATCATCGGTCCAAGGCTCCTGTTAATCCTCTCAACTTGATCATTTGCTTGCGGTGAGCCTGTGGCTATTTTGACATGTTTAACATTGTACTCTTCCATAAATTCCTCGAAGTCTTTAGACGTAAAACAACTACCACGGTCCGAAATTATATAATCTTTTAATGCTGTTATTACCTCTTTAGTGCTCGTTGACTTAGTTGAATACAGTCTGACAAACTTTGTAAATCCTTCAACTACCACGAAAATATGTTTCTTTGCTCTTTATGAATCTACTGGACTATAGTGGTCATTATGGATTACTTCAAACGGTTTGCTTCCCTTGGGAATACTGTGCAAAAAGCCTTCTCCCTTTCCTGATTTTGGTGAAAACGCTACATATTTTAAACAATTTTCTATATGTGCTACACACTTTTCTTTTAAACACGGAAACTGTTAGAACATTTTGATGTTTATCTTTATGACAACTAGAATGTATAACAGCTGATAGAGCTTTTTGGATATAAGTCACTTCTAATAGTTCTCTAAGCTTTACTTGATTCACTGTATTAAATGATTCTCTTCTGAAAAGACGTTGTCCTCATATCTTTCGGTTCTAGTTAGCATCACGCGGGAATTTAATCTCTTACAAAGGTTATGGGCCCAGACCCTGTTAACTAAATCAAAAAATTTATTCGAGAAGTACGTCGGCACGTTACCCTGATTTGAGGTAGTGTTTTTCTTATAATTCGGCAGAGAAAGAGTGCAGTCAAAGCCAACGAAAAAAAAAATGTCGAACGGAATGATGAACATAGAAAAATTGTCTAGCGACAACTACGAAAGTTGGTCACTTCAAATGAAAAGTCTATTAATTACCTCCGATTTGTGGAAGTATGTTATAGGCAAAGTGGACTCCACAATGACCGCCACAGAACAATTGTTATGGCCGAGAAATGATGAGAAGGCTTTAGCCACGATAATCATGTGCGTGAAGCCAAGTGAGCTTATTCATATCAGAACCTGCAAAACCGCACAAGAAGCATGGAAAAAGTTCCATGAAATGTATTTTGCCCATGGACCCGCAAGAAAAGTCAGTTTGTTTAAGCAATTGATCAAGTTTCAAATTAAACACACCGACAAGGTTTCTCCGCAAGTCACCAAATTCTGTTCAATCGCGCAGAATCTAGACGAAATCAATGTACACGTTCCAGAAGAGTTACTCTCCATTTTACTGCTGTGTAGTTTGCCGGACGACATGGATAATTTTGTTGTGGCAATGGAATGCAGAGACCAGTTACCTAATCTAAGTCAACTGAAGGTCAAGATATTGGAAGAGGAAACAAGGAGAGACGATAGAGAGATCGGAGATAATAACGGAACTGAGCAAGTGTTTTCGGCGAAGGGTGCAAAGAAGTCAACGGATTATGATCGAAGGCGAAACGTAAAGTGTTTTGCATGCGGTAAACGTGGTCACATTAGAGCGCAATGCAAACGAACGGGAGAGGCAAACACTGCGATGAATGCGTATATTGGAAAGTCTGGAACTGGAGACAACAGTTGGATTTTGGACAGCGGCGCTTCCTCCCACATGTGCAGAGAGAGATCATACTTCGAAACTTTAAAAGAGAGTAATGAGAGCATTACAATGGCATCGGGCGATAAAGTTAAAGCACAAGGCATAGGAGATGTAAAAATAAAATCACATTTTTGCAGTGACATCTTGCTACGCGAAGTATTGTTTGTTCCGGAATTGAGCCATAATTTTTTATCTGTTGGTAAAATAATTAGTTATGGACACTCAGTAAAATTTACAAACAAAATGGCTTGTGTTATTAATAAAAAAAATGAGAAATTGTTTGAGGCAAAGTTGGATGCCGGAATTTTCATGGCCAGAGTGTCAAGCAAATGTCAACAAAAGATTTTTAGTGTGCAAGCAGCGGAAAAGTCAAAATTTGAAATTTGACATGGTAGATTTGGACACCTGAACCTGAGAGATTTACAAAACCTTTCAAGCAAGTGTATAGTTCGCGGTTTGGAATTAAAAAATTCACGAGACTTTGATTGTGTAACATGCGGAACATGCAAGATAACGAGAAAACCATTCGATCGGTTCGATGGCATATACACAACAAGCAAACTAGAACTGATACATACGGATATTTGCGGCCCCATGCGCGTGGCATCTATATCTGGTGCGAGCTACATTATAACGTTTATCGACGATTATACGAGATATGTTTGGACATATTTCTTGCGAAGGAAATCGGAAGCGTTAAATACCTTTTAGGATTTTGTGGCACAGATGGAGTTACAAACAGGATGCAAGGTAAAACGAATGCGCAGCGATAACGGCTTGGAATACGTAAATGCGGAGTTCAGGGGATTTCTTCGAGAAAAAGGAATAATACATCAAACTACAGCTAGTTATACGCCCCAACAGAACGGCGTAGCTGAAAGGGCCAACCGAACTTTAGTCGAGATGGCGAGGTGTATGTTGGAAGCGGCGACTAAACCACAATTTCTGTGGGCTGAGGCAATAAATACGGCCACTTATGTACGTAATCGAATTACTACCAAGAAGCTGAATGAGAAGACTCCATATGAATGTTGGTTCAATCGAAAGCCAAGTGTCAGGCATTTTAAAACGTTTGGGTGCGATAGTATCAGCCTAAACAAGAAGCCAGGTAAAGGAAAGTTCGAAACAAAAGGTCTAAAACTTATTTTTGTAGGATACTCAGAACAATCCAAGGCGTACCGGCTATACGATGTCCACAAAATATGTATAATCGTGTCCAGAGATGTCATTTTTCTGGAGAAATCGTTTTCCATTGGTCGAAATAATGTAGAGAGCGGGCAAGGCACTAAGTCTGGCAATTCATACTTCTTCGATGGAACAAAATCTACAGATGGCGGAGTGGACACCAGGCAGCGTATAAATGATGGTAGCAGAGCAGGGATCAGTCTGAAGAGTCCGCAGGAAGATGCCAGTCCGCAGGAAGATGCCAGTCCGCAGGAAGATGCAAGTCTGCAGGTGCACGGCAGTCCGCAGGAAGATGACAATCAACAGGAGGACCAGGACTCAGAGGAGGTGAGCGAAGAAGAAGTCGCATTACCAGAAACGAGAAAACGGGGACGTCCTAGAATTTTACGTACAGGTCAGCCAGGCAGACCACGAAAAGTATTTGTAATTGAACCCACTGTAAATTTGCTAGAAGTAAACATTGCTGACCCAAACACAGTGTCAGAGGCACTGGAGGGAAAATATAAAAACGAATGGCGAAAGGCAATGAACATAGAGTATCAAAATCTACAGAAAAATGGAACATGGGAACTCGTGGACCCAAGTACGAAACAGAATGTTTTAGGATGTAAATGGGTATTTTCCACAAAACGAAATGCTGACGGCAGTATTGAAAAGCATAAAGCTCGACTCGTAGCTCAAGGTTGTGGTCAAAGGATGAACATTGATTACAAAAATACATACGCGCCAGTAGTTAGATACCCTACTATTCGAATAATACTTGCAATTGCTGCAAAGTTCGGTTTATACGTCAATCATATTGATATCGTGGCGGCGTATTTAAACGGTAGTCTACAAGAGAATGTATACATGCGACAGCCGGAGATATTTGTTGATGAGGCAAGGCCAAATGCTATATGTAAGCTGAAGAAATCGATTTATGGCCTTAAACAGGCAGGATACGAGTGAAATTTAAAAATATCTACGATTTTGTCCGATATTGGATTTCAACAGTGCTCGACAGATAGCTTCGTATACATTAATCGGAAAACGGATGGCAATATTAATATAATTGCCTTATATGTTGATGATATGTTAGTGGCATGTTCAAACCAAAGGAGAATGGCGGCGATTATTAAGCGATTGAACGAGCATATTGAGGCAGTGGACAGAGGACCCATAAGCTATTACTTGGGAATGGGAGATGGACCAGTGTAAGGCGGCACCCACACCGTTTACGTTGGGAACTACATTGGAGAAATGCACGAACGAGAATTGCAGCCAGAAACAAAATATTCTTGAATATAAGTCATTGATTGGAGCCTATTTTAAACTATTTGTCTATGGTATCGAGGCCAGACATTACTCACGCGGTATCGAGATTGTCGCAGTACAATAATCACCCGCATAAGGAACAATTTATAGCTGCAAAACGAGTACTAAGATACCTGAAAGGCGTTCCTAAAGGTATCACTAAATATCGTACTAATTCTCACAATCTTGTTTGCTACACAGATGCAGACTGGGGATCAGAATCATCTGATCGTAAGTCATACAGCGGTTACATACTCTTGGTAGCAGGAGCCCCGGTGGCTTGGGAATCCAAAAAGCAAAGCGTCGTGGCCCTTAGCTCAATGGAGGCGGAGTACATTGCTATGTGTCAAGGGACTAAGGAGATCGCCTTCCAGCGAAGTCTTCTTAAGGAAATGGGTTTTCTGGATCTTGTCAGAGAAGCAACTACTTTGAGGTCCGACAACCAAGCTGCAATTACCATTGCCAGCAATCCAGTGGTACATAAGCGAAGTAAACACATCGACATCCGATTCCACTACGTCCGAGAACAAGTCGAAAATAAGGAAATCAATATTGACTATGTTCCGACATCGGATAACGTTGCAGATATATTTACGAAAGCATTATCTAAAGAGAAACACTCAAGATTCTGTAAATTAATGAATTTGTATTTTTGAAGTTATACATCCGAGTTGAGCCGGAGTTTGTTAGAACATTTTGATGTTTATCTTTATGACAACTAGAATGTATAACAGCTGATAGAGCTTTTTGGATATAAGTCACTTGTAATAGTTCTCTAAGCTTTACTTGATTCACTGTATTAAATGACTCTCATTTGAAAAGACGTTGTCCTCATATCTTTCGGTTCTAGTTAGCATCACGCGGGAATTTAATCTCTTACAGAAACCAATATGTTTTTGAAATTAAATCCATCATTTTATCCCTTCCTACATGCTCTATGTAGTTATGGTATTTATATAATACCTGATCTTCCATTTCTTCCGGTACGTAAAATAGTATCCTATTATCATTTGCTTTTCTGTATACTACACCATTCCTCATTTCAAATGACTTAAGTTCTGTCTTTTCTAACATAGTTTTAATTTTTTAATTCTAAAATCTTTTCCCTGACAGATGATTAAATTTTCTTCAAAACTGTTGGTTTCCACTATAAGAATATGGTTATACCTACTGAGAGCTAGGGTTGTTAAAACATCGATGGTGGACACTATCGATGTTTTCGGCTATCGATGGTAGTCACTATCGATACTATCGATAGTGTCAAACCTTTTTAAAGCTAAACAAAAATATATATATACATATATATAATAGCAACAAATTCAGAATCGTATTTTATTTTATTGAAGCTTTTAAGATAATACATAACGAAAAAATAAACACTTCATATTAATAACAACTTAAAAGAAAAAATATTTAGGATTCAAGTTTGTGATTACATTTAAAAAATAAAACAAAAAAGAAAATTATTAGAGACACACGTTATTCTTCAGAAAAGCTATTTTTGGTTAATACATAACTAATTAAAAAAAAAGAAATTCATTTTAATACTTAAATTCATATTAATCAAAATTGCTAGAGGACCACGTTTTTGTTCAAAAACAATAGCTTTAGCAAAGTCCTTTTTGTGGAAATTACTTCCGCTGCTTTGCTGAACATACGTTCAGACTCTGTAGACGTATTTCTTCTATTGTTAAAGCATCCTGAACAACCAAGTTGAGCGAATGTGCAAAGCATGGGAAATGAGTTTTGTTCAAGTATTTGCATGCAAGTACAACATTGGCTGCGTTATCTGTAACAATGGCGGAAACCTTATCAAAGAGATTCTATTCGTCTAAAATATTTTGAACCGTCTCGGCAATATTTATTGCGTTATGGTTAAATGCATTTTCCAATTTTGAAGTCGATAAAACTGCCGATTTGAATTGGAAAGAATCTGTCATCATGGCATGTTACGGTTACGTAGTAGTCATTGGCGGCTGAGGACCACCCGTCTGTTGTGATCGAAACAGAATCCGTTTTCTCCAATATGCCTTTCAATTTTGTCACCTTCTCTTCAAATAAATCAGTGACTAAAACATTGGTTAGTTTGCTTCTGGACGGTACGCGATGTTTTGGGTCAATTATGTTTAAAAGGTCGCAAAAACACCGATTTTCCACAATATAAAATGGTTGTACGTTCAGAGCAACCATTCGGGCCAATGCCTTATCAATATCTTGCTTCCGTTTCTACGTTTTATCGTATGTTGATGGACCAGCTAAAAACGTGGTTATTTTTTCTTCGGGTTTCAGGTCAAGATCATCGTTCTTGTGAATACGTTTTAGGTGGTCAAACGGATTTGACGTATTTCCGCTTGTTACATAAAATTTTCCGCATTTGTTGCACTTAGCCGAGTACTTGTCGACTCTGGAAAAGTGAGTCCACACCGTTGACATACCCTTTTTTTTGGTTTAGGTGCCTCCTTTTCTTGTGGAACTTCCTGGCCGTCATCTAAATTTGTTTGTAAAATAATCTTTCTTATTAAATGTTTATAATTGGTGTATTTTGAATACACGTGGCCACTTAATAAATAGTACTTAAATGACTTTAAACAATCAAGTTAAAAGCAATTCACTACTTCACATTATTGTAAAAACAAGAGAGAACGCTATAGTGGGGTACCCCGACTATCAGATACCCGTTACTCAGCCAAAGTGAGTGCGAGATAGAACATTTTTAACCTGGCATAACTTTTTAACGAATGGTCCGATTTGAAAAATTTCTTCTACACTTCGATAGGTATTGATAAATGCAATAAAATTGCATTTTTACTTTTCCAAAATCTTTAAAGGTGTGGGCGCCAGACATTTTTTAAACTCGTTTATTGTGGGCGTTAGGCGATTGTGGGCGTTAGAGGGAACCCCCGGCTGAAACAAACTTGCGCTGCGTAGGAAGCCAAAGAATATGTGTGGGTAATCCCAATTCTCTAGCTTTTGTAGTTTCTGAGATCTCAGCGTTCATCCGGACGGACAGACGGACAGGCGGACATGGCTAGATCGACTCGGCTAGTGACCTTGATCAAGAATATATATACTTTATAGGGTCGGAAACGCTTCCTTCTACCTGTTGCATACTTTTGCGCGAATACAATATACCTTTTTACTCTACGAGTAACGGGTATAATAAGTTACCATTCTTACGCTTGAGGAACTTGTCCATTTCTTCTGCCGAATCACTGCCAACAACACTGAAATACTACTATAATGTAAGTATAGTCAAAAGTTTACAGTACACTCGCTTACATTAATCCTTCTTTCATTTTGTGGAATTGCAGTGTGACCATAAAGCGAAAAATTCTAACAAGCTTGCAAAAATATACCACAATATACTATTTTTTTGTACAAATATACCATAAATACTTTAAAAAAAATTATTATTTTTCTGAAACGATAGTATCGATGGTGGCCCAGCACCATCGATGTTTGCTAAATTTTTCGACCATCGATTCTATCGATAGTACCATCGATTTTTTTACCAACCCTAGTCCATGTATACAATCACTTGACTGTTTCTAATAAGATCGTCGAAAATTTTCTTTATAAACCTTTGAAACACTGCCGATGCAGTTTTTAGGCCCATTAGCAGTCACACCACAATA